>VWZG01001737.1:11370-69246 GCA_013396735.1 Grallaria varia
ATCAGTGTTACAGCCTGTCTGAGAGGGACTACTGCATATTTCTGATAAGTTTTTCAGGGACCCTCTCTCCTTGTTTGTTGTCAGAGCTGCTTTATCTGTGAAACACTTTTCTCTCCCCTAGCAGCTTGAAAATCCTTAGAGCATATTCCCATTAGAAGAGGGACTTATACACAGTGTGATGACATCAACTCTTCTTCAGAAAAAACCCAACCAAACAAACAAAAACCAAGACAAACACAATCAAACAAACAAACAAAACCCAAACCCATAGTGTAGGTAACATAGCACTGAAGAGCTTTCAGGAAATTCTTTACTAAAAATTGTCTGCCAGATGATTTATGTTACGGGGAAAAAAGTGGTAGGGAAAGAGTAAGGCAAGAATTAACAAAGCATAAAGCCCCAAGTCTTGAAAATGTAAAACTGGTATCTACCTGAGCTGTATGAGGGAAGCAAACCACATTCTCTTTCACCCTTACCTCTTCTGAAAACATCTTCTGCCAAAGGTGGGAAGGAAAATTTGCCTGTGTGTCCATTTGATGATACCATTTGGTTTATTTGTAAATTCATCACTCTTTCACTTACACCTATTCATATTTGTAGTTCTTCAGCAGCTGACAAGCAGTAACCAGAACACGTACATGACAGCACAGCTTACCTACTCCAACTTGAAATCTTGGTTAATGGCTGAGTTCTTAACTAAGTTTTCCTGCCTTCTGTTCAGTTTTTACATCAAAGACTGCATATTGCATCCAGATTTTGATAATGTAAGGCAACACTTCAGCCAAATAGCCTCTATGGGTAAGGCAGAAACATTTTTTAGTTTCTAGGGCAATTAATTAGACATCTGCACTGTCACTCCCACACTTAAATTAATCTCCATATGTTCAGTTATCATGATGGGGGGTGGGAGGGGAAGAAGAAACTGAAACAAAAAATCATAGCCACAGATCTGCAGTATATTTTTCATACACCTAAATTTCTGTCAGCATGTTGGGATTTCATAACCTCTTTATTACATGCTTAACTAACCAGCACACCTCATAATTTCCACACAAACAATGGCCCTGTCACTTTTCATCATACATTTAAAATAGAGGGGGGGAAAAAAAGTCTCGCTCATGAGATTTTAGTACTTTTATCACATGAAGTTTAGCTACTATTTACCTGTGAAATACTACTTCCAATTCAAATGGCACTTCTCAAACTACTTGTTTTGTGATATATTGTCTTCAGTTCTTTCAATTTCTTGTTTCATTTCCTTGTTAATTTGGAAAGCAAAATCCATACATTCTTGCTAATTTTTCTGAATTGCCAAGGTTCTAATAGGTCTTGTTGGAAACCCTTTTAGAGCACTTTTAACTTAAGTGTCTTGTGTGATGAGTGGCCTCAAGTTAAAAAAGTAATACGAAAAGATGTCTAAACTGCTGAAACATTTTAACACAGGAAATGTTAAGAACTAGCAGCTAGTGAAATGTAGAAATATATCTATGCTTGTGTATGCTTGGCCTGATACGGTTGTTTTCTTTATGTAACATTCCTGTGTTTTAAGACATTAAGTATGTTCCCAGTCAAAAGTTCAGGGCCTCTCCTACAGTGTTTCAGTTGCACAAGACTCGGTCTGACTGATCAGTGCATATGAGGGAACAGACTGTACTGTTGTGTGGGGTCAGCCTGGGATCCCATGGCTGATCTCATGGTGCTGTGCATGTGTTGGTGGTAGAAAGGTGTTGATAATACAGCAGTGTTTGGCCACTGCTGAGCAGTGCTGGCACAGCACAGAGGCTGTCTCTCCAACATTCTCCTCTCACCAGCCGACAGAGGATGGGCAAGTTCTTGAGAGGGGAGACAGCCAGGACAGCTGACCCAAGCTGACCTGAGGGACATTCCAAACATAACATATGGCATCTGCTCAGCACTGAAAGCTAAGCGAAAGAGGATGGGGGTCATTCATTAGTATGGTGTTTGTCTTTTGGAGAAAGCACTAGACATACAGAAGCCCTACTTCTGAGTAAGTGACTGGACATCTCCTGTTGATGGGAAGTAGAGAAGGAATATTTTGTTTTCCCTTGCCTCTGTGCATGGCCTGTACTTTTGCATTATTAACCCTGAGATTAGCTCAGTTGGTTAGCGCATGGTGCTAATAACGTCCAGGTTGTGGTTTTTATCCCTGCATAAGCCATTCCCTTAGGATTTGGACTCAATTATCCTGTGGGTCCCTTCCAACTCAGACTATTCTGTGATAAACTGCCTTTATGCAATCTGTGAGGGCTTTTTCCACTGTTTTTTTTTTTTTTTCCCCTCCCTCCTGCAGGCCTGCTTGAGGAGAGGAAGTGATAGAGCAGCTTGGTGGGCACCTGGCATCCAGATGGGGTCAACCCACCACAACCATACAGGCACAAATCTTTCATTTAGGGCTGACTAGCTAGCAAGTCACAGACTCAGCTCTTCTAAGCTGGTGCACACCCGTGTTTAAGATGCTTACCACTGAGGTCTGGCTGTAATAAGGAGTTCTCTTCTCCCAGCTTCTGGAAAGGAGTATGACAGACAAATCCTAACTGTCTACCAGGGCTGTTGAACCATGTCAGTACTATCATTCTTTGTTCTATAGTACTTCAATGCATAGCAGGTACTTGAAGCCATAGTTCTATGAATTATTGACCTGCAAAATTCTACAGTTTCAGTAGAAAAAAAAAACACATTAAGGAGGAAAGAGTTCAAGTCTTTATGTAAAGATCTGCATGATATGCCCTGTATTAGTTCTGTGACCTTCCTGTCTTTAAGGTTTCATTTTCACTTTCTGCATTTTTTGTGTCTTGGGATCATATTTGGTTTAATGTTTTTGTCCAGCCACTACCTACCTTCTTGTGTTTTTATTCTCCATGTGTAGCATTAGGACCACTAAGACAGAGAAGACTGTTTAGTTGTAGCCACAACTGTGTTGTTTTTTGGTGGTTTTTTTTTTTTTTTTGTTTGGTTGGTTGGTTTTTTATTTGTAGAGATTAAAGAAAGGTGTTGGAACTTAATCAGTTATGTCTAAAAACAGAAGGCCTCTCTTCTTCCCTTTCTTCTTTGTCTCTCTTTCTTTCTTTTTCTTCTTCTTCCTTCTTTTTCTTCTTTCCTCTTCTTTCCTCTTCTTCTTCTTTCTTCTTCTTTCTTCTTCTTTCTTCTTCTTCTTCTTCTTCTTCTTCTTCTTCTTCTTCTTCTTCTTCTTTCTTCTTCTTTCTTCTTCTTCTTCTTCTTCTTCTTCTTCTTCTTCTTCTTCTTCTTTCTTCTTCTTTCTTCTTCTTCTTCTTCTTCTTCTTCTTTCTTCTTTCTTCTTCTTCCTCTTCTTCTTCTTCTTCTTCCTCCTTCTCCTGTGTTTCTCCCTTTCCTTCCATTCTTCCTTTCTTCTTTTTTTCCTTCTCTTCTTACCTGTCTGTAGAACCACTAAGGAATTCGGTGAGATTTCTGAGTTGATTTTAACTATAGAACTACACATTAAAAGAATAGTTCTTCTGTTTAAGGGCAAATAAAACAGACATTTAGTGAGAAAATTTCCATGGAAACAATACTTCAGTGGCAATGAAAAATATTTCTCACCACAATGTGCTAAATATAACTTCACAAATAACTTCATAAAATTGGACTTCATAACTTCATAAAATTTATTTTATTGATAGCATGGTAGGAAAAACCATTGTATTTTTCAACTGGAGGATGATATGCCTCATTCTGAGTTCTGCATCACTAATTCTTTAATAGGATAACTTTGAATTTGCCAGTCTGCTTTTTAAAGCCTATTCTGATGTTAGTTATTCTTAATCATCTGGATACAGGGATTACAAAGCAAAGTGGGCTACACTGTGTGCTTGATTGCTTGCCACTTCCCAAATTCTTCTGCATTGTTGTTGCTATTTCACAGCATTACTAAGATCAGTTTTCCTGGAAAAGAGAAAGCAGCTTGGATCTGCACATTCTTTGCTATTGCAAGAAATCTATGTCTTCTTTTACCTTTCTTACAATTTTTGTAGAAAGAAAGTTTAATTGACAGTTCTACAAGGTACAATAAAGCAGTTAAATTGGATAAACCATCCTTTGTGAGAACTCTCATTGTACTATATATTCTGCTTCTTCTAGCACTGGTCTTATAAAATTCCCTTTGGGATCTCAGTTTGACGTTAGTAACTCCCTAGTCATGTATGTCCATGTCTTTCAGTTTCTTTTTTCTGCATTTAATTTTCAAGTCCAAATATATAAGCATACATATGTGGTGATTTGTGTCTATATGTAACTGATTGATAATGATTGATTTTGTAAGGTGTACACAACTGGGTTGCAGACTGCAACTCTGTTTTTTCTGTAAGGGTTGTATGATTGTCCTTTTGTTTTCCCACAGTCCTTCACTTTTTTAGTGATGTCAAATTTCAGTGGAATTATCTGTATGGTCAGTCTGTGTAGCTAACTGAAACATCCCAGTCATAGAGGAAGGAGTTAGTTTTTATAAAATGAAATAGACCTGTACAGATCACTTCGTCAACAGATTTGTCCAGTAGGGTTTTTTGGTCATCTGATGGATCTTGTCTGACAGACAGGCTGAAAGATTTAGAACAGAAGGAGCCAAAGTAAATATATACACCTTTTCATTTTTGTTACCCTACTTATGGAGAAATTGTCTACAAAAGCAGTTTAAAGGAAGAGGAAATATTCCTGTCTTTTTGCTGATTTCTGGGCCCCAAGATGAATGATCTTGGAAGTTGTATACTTAGACCTGCTCCTTATACAGCAATCTCTTGACTATCTTTGTTTTCTCCTTTAAGTAGGAGAAACCACACTCTTGAAAGGTCATGCAGAAGGGGTGTTGCTCAAAATTATTGTTTGTTGTTTTGTTTTTTTTCTTTTTTTCCTGAGAAAATATGTGTTTAGGCTTATGGTGGTAGTAGAACTGGATTTGTCTCTTAGGGGAAATGTTAGATAGTTGGTCTGATAGTTGGTAGCCCTAGAGTTCCAACCAGAAGGTGGATGTCTCAAAGTGAGCCACTAACTGAATCTCCTCAGTTACACGAAAGTGCCTATAACTGGATCCTTTGTTAGGTGCTGTAGTGGAGAACAGTACAGGTTATCCTCTTGTAGTATCTTCTTTGCCAAGGACCTGCTCCTCTATGTCTGTTTGTGTACTACTCCCAAGAAGTATGTCACCATCTTAAGTGCCTTAAGAAATTACTTGCAGAAAATTAGGGAAACTATCACAATTCAAATATACAAATACTTAAACATGAACAAAGCATTTGGGAAGTTGGGATTGATAGACTAACACTTCACAGCTTTCTCCAGTCATACAATGGCAAAGCAAATCTATTGTTCTTTTGAACATGAAATTATGGAAAAAAAGTTTGAGATGTAAGATGGGACATGCAATAACACAATATTGATTGTGTTTTTGTCATATTGATGGATGGATATTGATGATTGTTAAGATCTATTCTAAAGATGTATTTTTTTCAATGTTTTGTCCATCTATGTAATAACACATTTATTTTTGGATCAGTGCAATTGAAAGTTGAATAACAGTGACATAGTTATGTACTGCTGGGAAAGAAAAACCTAAAATTTGTATTCTGAAGAAGAAATTGAGACAGGACTCTGAAATGAAGGTTTGAGTGAAATAACAGATTGGAGGGGGAGGACATACTCTTATTTACAACTTTGAGGCAGAATGAAATGAACACAATAGTTGACATCACTGAAAAGGGCCAATAGAGAAGTGAAAAGAAAATGAGCTCTGTTTTAAATGGAATTTTTAGGTTAGGTAAGAACAGCATGAAGCCTTGCTGGCCATATTGCATCGGGGTTTTTGGCTGGCAAAATAGATAGGGTCAGAACCGATCCATCTTGACAGTCAGAATTGCCTTTACTCTACTAGAAGCCTTTTCTGAAAGGTCAGAAGTCAATTCTTTTTCAAAATAGTCTTAATATACAGAGTTTATGATGAAAATATGTTCTAATTAGGTATATCTGAATTGGTTGAATGACTCTAATTTTTTTTGTGTTTGGAAGTTTTTTGGCCATCTCATTAGTGATGCTTAAAAATACTTGCTTTAAGTAGACTGTCATCTCTGCATAGTGGATTTAATAAATACCTGAACTTCAGCATTTGCAGTCAGAACTCCTTTTAAATGGATTTTGGAATGTCAGATTGAACATACCCTCCTGACTGTGATCCAGAGCAGTCACCCATGTGAAAGGTTTTCAGCCTCTATTTGTTTGTGCTCTGGGCTCCACTGGCAGTGTAGATCTTGCACAGTTGATTTAAGCTGACTGTCAATAAGCAGTTTTCTTTGCTACCTGTTAAAGATTCTGCTAACAGTTTGTGTAGAATACATAGACCATAACTTGAAAACCTTCAATTTAAGAAACTGTTACACTACCTTATATAACATATTAAACAGTATGTAGCATGTGAGACTGGAAATAGCCTTGTAGTAATGAGAATCTTATGCAATAATCATTTTAACTAGATCACTTTCTTTGTGTTACCTGAGCCTAGATCCAGAAAAGCATGTATTTGTGTGTGTCTTCACTGATAGTTCCTTTGATCCCAACAGTGACTTCCAGTCAAGACCTAGTAGCCATTTACATTGCTTATACCTAAGCTTTACTCTAGCAGAACCTAGCCTCATTCTGAAAGATGTGAATGTCCTCCCCAGAGGCTAACCTTGCTCTTGTGGGGTTTGGAAAGTGAATCAATGCTGAAGTGCTATTTATAGGCTGAAAATGTAAGTAGTTAGTTCCAAAATATGGAAATTCAAACTTGGCATTTCCTGTCACCTGTGTTGAGATGGGTCTGTTTCTACCAGTAGAGTTCCCCAAATGGGCATAAGTCTGAGTCTGACCTGAGTGTGTTCAGAGATACTGACAAACTCACAGGACAGAAAGAATCACTGAAATACATAAAGTAAGCATTGGCTCCCAAATCAGCTAACCCACTGCTCATATTCAGAGAATGCTGCTGAAGAAAACCTACCCTAAATTCCAACTGTAATGCTGAAAGAGCTGCCTTTAACAGCCAACCTGATGGTTAAACCTCTCACCTGTTAGACAGGACACATGAGTCTGGTTTCCTTTTGTAGTAGATTTCAACCTGCCCCTTCTCAGTGAAAATCTGAAAAAAAATTCACCTGTTAAGATATTCTGTGTTGGGTTCTTGTGGCCTCTTCTGATGAAAGACGAGAAAGAAAAGCCATTCTGTGGAAACACAGTGTTCACCTAGATGAGGTTGTATCCAGGGTGCCAGCTGCTCTGATGGGTACCTGAACATCTGTTGTGACCCTCCTCCTAGGCTGATAAGGAAAGCTCCTTCTGCCTGTGCTGTTTCAGTTTTTCAATTCATCCATTCTTCTCACAAAGGATATGAGACTTTCTTTGACCTGTGTTTCCCAGAGCTGGGACTGGCTCTCTTTTTTTTTCTTGTAATGCAGAGAGGACTTTTAATTTACTTTTTTTAAGTGTTCGGGAATATAACTACTATTTGGAATAAGTTTGTTGTTTTCCTTCTGTTTACATAAATAGGTTGTCAGTGTTTCATTCAAAGCCAAAATAAAGCTGAAAGAAGTCTAATCTAAATGAAAGGACTGCAGGTGCTATTAACTCTCCTCCAGCTTGGCAGCAGATGTTGCTTAAGGGAGGTGGGTCAAAGATTTCTAGAGATCTAACTCTCCACAGCACAGGGACTTGCTGCAAACTGGTCCCAGTCCTGCTAACAGTTGTTTTGCTTCTCAGGTGCTGGCAGCATTTAGATCATTGGGATGAGCAAAGCTGTCAGAATTTTCGACATTGTTATCTTTTTAGAGCAGACCTAATCAACACTGCTTAAAATGTTAGTGATTGTTTCTGCTCTTTGCTATAGCTCCCAGCTTTACTGAGTTGATGAATCAGTCAAGATTAGGTTTTGCCGTGGTTTTGAGCCTTTTCAGCTTGGAGAATGTAGTAACTGCTCCTTAAAAGCTGGGATGATGGTGGGAAGCCTGGGAAGTTTGGAAGGAATGCAAGGAGTGTCATACGGTGAGCCCTGAAATAAAAATGCTCATAATCTTAGTCCAGGCAGGAGGCTGCTATTTGAGGATTGTCATCAATTGTCATCAATGATGTAAGACAAATATTCTGTTACAGCCGAATAAAAATGGTTACTTTTTTTTTCAATTATAGTTAGTAAATGAACTGTTTTTGCTAACCTTAAGCTAGATAATGAACCAGATGCATAAATATAGTCTTGTTAATTTCGGTTGGATCAGAACACACTTTCACAGTTCAAAAGTGTACGAGACTCTATTAAAACTTTTTATTTATGTTCAATGGGTCAAATTCTTAGCTACTGAGACATAAATCATATTTTGATTTTTGCAAATCCTTGCATAGGGTGCTTTGCACTGTAAATCACATTTTTCAATATGTATTGTACTGCAAAGTAGAAAATATCTCTTTAAGAGTCAGAGATAAGGAAAAATTACTGCTATAAAGCATAACTGGAAAACTGCACAGTGCTTTTTATTGTGCCTTACATAACACAAAAATATATCTGAACATAGAGTAATAAGGACAGAAAGCTTAGTGAAGGCCTGTGGCTATTTTGTTGACACCTCAACTGTCTGCTTTGCTATGATTCCTTTGGTTTTGTCCCACTTTTACTGAATATTTCATATTTTTTAAGCATTTATGAATTTATCAATTTTATTTTAAGCTTTAGTTTTCTTTATGTTATTTGTATGTATTTCAAACTGTATTTTGTCACAGAATTATCGGAGTGTAAACTTTAAAGGTTTGATTGACTTCATTCCTACTTGTCAAGTGAGATTCTTGGAGAGACTGTTCATTTCAACTGACATTTCTCTTTCAAGTTTAGGATAATGTTCCTAAAAATGGAGATTTAGTCTGCACAGAAATTATTTGTCACTGACCTTTTATATTGCTGCTCTGCCAAATTCGAAGTACTGCTGAGCTATCTTTTTTGTTGTTTTGTTTTTTGTTTTTTTCCTTCAAGTTTAATTTGTTGCTAAGTTCTCACCACCTTATATGGTATCATTGTTTCACTTATTCTATGTAGTTTGTGTTCTGGCTAGATTTAGTGGAATGATTGAAAACAGAAAAGTCCTAAGCATGCTCTGTGGGGTACTAAAGCCGTATTTTGTTTCTGGCAACATATTGTAGGTATTATCTCAGCTGTGTTGCAAAACTACTTAATATGGGTAGGAGGAAGGAAGATGAGAAAGAGGCAAATCTTGCTCTTCCTTACATGGTTGTAGAAGACAGACAAGGGTGTGGAAGGAGCAAATAACATCTCTTTTATAGCCTGCGTGAAGGTTTTGGTAAGACCGCAGAGTAGATGCTGTCAATTTGCTCATCCTGAAATAGATGTTGAAAAACAATGGAGAAATGAAACAAGGTCATTAGCTGGGCTGGATGAATGAATATTTTACCTGCCAAAATCTGCACCAGTTGACTTCTTTGTTGACACAGCAGCTTACCTCAGGAAGATGCTGTGAGTAGCAGAATGTTTCTACAAGAAAACCTTGAGCACTCCAGAAGGCTGAACAACTGGTTTGTTCTTCCATGCTTAGGAAAAAAAAAAAATTAAACGTAGTTCCAAGCATGAATATTTCTCAAAGATAAGCTTCGGACAGAACAGAGCATGGAAAAAGTTCAGGAAAAAGAAGGCATGAACAAAAACCAGGTAGTGTAATAAAGGTGCAGTGAGTTATTGAGTTTTAAATAGGACTTTAAAGTAAAGAAAGATGCTTGACTGACAATGAGTGGGCGGCTTCCAAAATAGGAAGCAACAGTAAAGAATATAAAAGTTGAAAGAGGCAGAAGGATAAAAGAAATTACGAAGGAAGTCAAAGCTGAGTGTAAGGACACAAAGGGTCACTTGAAATGTTACAGTTATATTACAATTATTATTTATTTTTGTTTTACCCTGTCAGAATCTCTAGCTTTTCAGTGTCTTTCTCCACTTTTCTTTCCTTTTGGAGTAAGTTATGTACTAAACACTAATTTCAATGTATTTGTGTTTAAAGGCACTAGGCAGTACTGATTCTACTACCTCTTTTCCCTGCTCTGATAGTGGAAGGGAACTTAAAATTACTTTTAAGTCTACTTATGGAGCCAAAATGAACAAGGTTGAGTGCTGGGACTTGTGACTCAGAACTGGAATAACAACTCCTTTTTAGCTGGAAAAAAAAATACACTGCTCTGAGACTTGGCTTGGCAGGTTTTACATTTTCATTAAATATTGATACTCAAACATCATCTTTGTTTACACTGCATGCTGCTTCCTCTAGGTTTTAAACAAGGGGGATTTTTTGCAGATAGTCTTGAAGGCAGAAGTTCATAACAACTTTACTTATTTATGTGTGATAAGAGTTTGTCAGTGTGTACTGAACAATATAGGTATATTCATGATGCTTAAGAGCTGTGGGGTTTGTGGTATCAGATTTCTGTCTCTGGCCACCTTAGAGAATGCTTTTAATTAAATCAGTCATAGTCTAATAAATAATCTGTGTAAATGTAATGCTAGGTTTTGTCAATGCACTAGAGTCTGACCTAGGAGAACAACATTTGAAATTGATTTAATCTGCAGTCTTGTTCCAGTTGTTTGTATTGTATTTGCTTTGTAATGAAACATATTCTGATGAATTAAAAGAAAAAAAAATTGCCTGTGAGTGTAGTTCTTAAGTTTGTTTTTCCTGTTTTCAGCAAATTACTGTATTTTCATTTGTATTAGGGTCTAGGGAAAGGCAGAAGTGACACTGAGCAGAAAGGATTTTAAGCTGTTTAGAAGTAATATTTTTAGCTATTGTGAAGATAAGCAAGGTCCTGCTTGCAGGTTTAGGTTCCGAAATCAGGGTCAGATCCTTCTGTAAGGTTGTTAGCCAACAGCAGCCAATTTACCCTGTTCTATTAGTGCCCTGTGGATGGATGTACCAGAATTGGACAGCTGCACAACTGAATTCACTTGTAACATGACTGGAAGCAGATTTCGCTTGGGGTGCAGTGAAAAGGGGAAGGGCTGCTTTCATTTTACTTCCTCATGTTTCATCAGTTTTTAACTTCTCAGCGATATCAGTACCCTGTGAGTTCATGGGAATGGAAAGTTCAGGATATCTGTGCAGTCAGCAATTCAAGAGGTGGTGGGTGTGTCATGGTGATAAAGTTTGTATGTTGCTAAATCAGCCTGGATTTAAGTGGTCCTGACTGCTACACAGAGCAGATTGGAGCACAGAGCTGTATCATGAATACTTACTATAAGGGTAGTATGACTCCAAAAAGTATGTTAGAAGATATAGGCATAGGGTAATTCCATTTTACATCTTCCCACAACCACCCGCTCTGAGTTCTGCAAAGAGTGCACTCTTTGCACACAGTAATTTTGGTTTACCTTATTGTAATCCGCAGCACTAGGGTCACTTATGTCATATCACATATAAACACCTTATATATAAAAGATTCTGGAAGATAGCAATTTTCTAAAAGGAAGCTAGTTGAGTCTGTTGTTCTCAAGTTACTGAGAAACACTCAGATTATACAACCACAGACTCCCTACCATCCCCTTTTCAGAAGGCACTCAAATTTTTCCAGCCCTTGTCCACTTTCTGCACTCTGCTGGATTGAATCCACTAGTTTTCGCCCTTACACTGGGATTGATGACCCTCAAAACAAATATAAAGTAAACTCACTTAAGAGGGCAAAACTAAGTGTATCCAAGATACAGAGTCACATGTTAAGCAAGCTTGATGGACTATTAGAATAATTTATTAAAGGAGATAGTGGATTTCCTGTTCAACTCTTATGGACTGTTTTTCACAGAGGTGCTGTAGTTCAATCAGAAGTTATGGGCTCCATCTAGAAATTGGTTGGATGAAAATTGATGACTGGGATTATCACTGAGAATGTAGTTGTTTTGTACCCAGAGTCCATGCAATAATCTGCTTATATCTAGCTGCAAAGAATAGGTAGGCATCAGTATAATTTAAAGAAAATAAATATAAGCATAAATGCAAATGGGAAAAACCATCCCTGAAGTCAGTAGACCTGTTCTGACGTAAACTGGCACAGGTGTGCAGTGAATCACAAGCAAGTCAAACACTCTTTCAAAAAGAAAGAAGACGTATGGAATTTTAATATCTAAAGCAAGGAGTAAAGGTGAGTTGCTATCACCAGCTCATTTGGTTTATCATAGCAATGACTGGTTATGAAGTGAAAAAAATATTTAATGGTTTTTCATAAGTAAGATTTTCCATTGTATCTTTTATGCCCACATATAGCAATCAAAGATGTAATGACTTGTAAAATGGCTTCTAAAATCGCATGCCACTGGCAGCCTCAGGACAGAGGTCAATGTGCATTCCTGCCACTGCATGGGACTGAGCTCTGCCAGGCCACCATGCAATGAGGCATTCCTGGACACCTTGCTGTCAGGGAGTCGCTCCAGATTGGGCCTTAGTACCCATTACCAGCACCAAATCTGTTTATTGGTGCTAACAGAAAACCAACATTTGAATTAAACTGTGTCAGTCAGCAGATCTGAGAAAAGCAAGAGAAGGAAGGCTGAGTGAAGCCTGGATCTTCTGTACCAGGAATATGAGTGATAAATGAATTAAAATTCATGGTAGTCACAGAAATCTGGGCATCCAAACCAAGAGGGAACTTGTTGAGTGTCTTTCCAGTGGACTAAATAACTGATACAGCTAATACCCTCAAGACCACCACCATCCCTTCCACTTGTTGATATGTGTCTGACAGGGAAAGAAGCAAAGACAGGGTGAGACCTGGAGGATCATGCACAGATCAGACAAATCTAGCTTGTCTGTCATGCATTCCATGTGCTTGGTTTGTTTGCGTGTTAGCCTGTGGCTCTAGGTTCGTTAATTAGGTTATGTCCCTCCTTCATTCCCCCTACTCTGTTTAACACTTCTGGGAGATCTTGCATCTGTTTCTTAAGTTGAATATTTTGTGGTGAGAGAATCCTCTCTGACTGCACACAATCTGCAAACTCAGCAGCTCAGCTTCTCTTCTTCTCATGCTTTCCTGAAATGTCAGACAGCAACGTTCAGATCTGTACAATGACAGGGCAGGAATCAGTCCGAAAAGAGAGTTTTGGTATCGATGTGGTTCTCGTTTTTTTTCAGCTGAATGGAAAGAAACTTGACTGCATTTTTGGTCACCTTTAATAGTGAATTAAATAATTATTCTGTATGTACATGTGAATTGTGCCACCCTGGCATAAGCAAGATATGGAATTTAATATATAGCAATAAGGTATGGAAATTAATATACAAAACCAGCTTGACCATTACTTCTTAACAATACAAAACTGATTGATTATTATGGGTTTACACTGCATCATATTGCCAAATGAAATAAAGCTAGATTTGATAAACACTAGTATCTCAGAAAATCATACAAAAGTTGTAGCAGGACATGTTTTCCTGTATTATCTTATTCTCTGCATATTTCCCTACACTCAGAAATACATCTTAAGCCATGTGATGATAATGGGAATTTCAGTTACTGTGTGCATTGCTGAAGAGATCACATAATTTTGTTTAGACTTGAGGGAAATGAGTGGTCAGAAAGTGGTCAGTGCTAGAGTCAAGAGATTATGAAAAATATATTTATAGCTATTATATTTGACTAGCATAAACTGTCTAATTGATCAACGCTCATGAGGAACACTCCCCATTTCTGGCACAATTTACATCTCATAATAAAAGCTATGAAGAAGTGAGACGAGCCGACACAGAATTATGAGTTTGAGTGACCTCTAAATGTTCTGTATGGCTTTGTCTACAACAGTATATGTTGTGATATATAAATTGGTATAATTTCTTGATTGCAATAAGATCTGTGAACTCTGCCATGAGACCTAAAGCCCATAGTTTGTGACCTCTGCAGGTCAGCATGAAGGAGGGGAGAGGGAGATGGGAGTTGCATGCCCATAAGTAAAAAAAATACCAAATTACTAAGACTTCAAGAGCTCTAATGATTTCTTTAGTCCTGAACAATGGTGCTGGAAAGAATAGAGAAAACATGCACTGACTGAGAATTCATTTTGCAGATGTGTGAACTCTTTTCTGCAAAATGCTGCTTGATCAGTTTTGACCACACCTTTCCTGTCCTCTATAAAAAGCTAAAAATATAAATGAGTACTTGTGGTTAGAAACTGTCAACACTCATTTGGTTGCATGGTTACAGGCTGTAAGCGTATTATATCTGTGAGAGTAAATGGGTTTACATTATTATCTGCTCTCAGTGTGTTGTGAGGTTGTTTCTAGGTACACTTTCTAGAAACAGTTGTGTAGGTCAACAGAGACTTAAACAACATTTAGTGTTTTGATGAAAAACTCCTGAATTTGGTCAAAAAGGAAAAAGAATGAGTGAAACAGTAAATAAAGTTCTATATAAGAAATACAGAGAATAGAAAATGAGAATCACGTTTACATCGTACTGTAATTTCATTGGGGTATCAATGGGATTTGGCTCTGCATTTTTGAGGGGAGAGGGAATGAAAGATGTCTTAGAATAGCAATTGCAGAACACAAACTGTGCAGAACTGCCCTTGAATAATCTGACTATCTTGAACTTTGTTTGCAGGGCAGAGTTACCACATCTTTAGAGCATACCTGCACTTAGGCTAACCTGTTTTGGATGTGCTTAGCGTACTGTATACATGATGCAGCTGCTTCCACTTACAAGCATTTCACAACTTGAAAATAGAGTGAGTACCTTAAAAAAAAAAAAAAAGGCACAAAGAGCAATACCGTATGTAGTAGTTTGGCACTTAAAATGCAGTGTAGGCTTAGGTATCTGCTTAAGCATCCAATCTTTAAAACAGAATAAATTAAAATAAAAAAATACAGAAATAAATCTGAATTACCTGAACAGGGTCCTCAAATTATTGATGAACCCAAGTTTCTTGGAAAAAGTCCCATGCAGGCACTTTGGTGGTTAACACAATATCCTGTGAGGGAGAAGGGGCTATGCAGATTCAGCTCCCTACTGGGTACATTGCAGGAATATAAAGTAATGCAAAATTCAGAAAGTTTCCTGGAAACAGATGATATAGTAATCCGTCAAACAATGTGTTGTTGATTTAGAAACAAACAGAGCAGAAACTGAAATGGAAGTGAGGCAACAGGACAAAATGTCAAAAACACTGTTGTGTAAATCCTAATGGTATTCACAGATTGTTCTTACCCTCATTGTAGTCACTGATAACTTTGTTGGTTGTTCTCAGAAGGATGAATGGAAGTGATCTTGGGTGTGCAGGTACTGAGCTTGTCTAGCATAACTTTACTTCTATAGCGGCTTTATCTATGAGGCTTTGAGCTGCACAAAGCCTCACTAGATCCCTATAATTTTACCTCCTAACAGGGAAAATGCTGACTTGTTACTGAGTTGTCATAATGTGCGCAACGACACAGCTACTGGACATGGGATGAAGGCATCTATCTAATCAACCTGTCTGTGGAGAGACTGTAATGACCCGGCACTCAGCTAGAGCTGTCCTCTCATTCTTACTAGGGACAAGCACAGTAAATGGAGCATAAGGCTTTTCTCAGTCCTAAAAGAGCATTTTTGCAGCAGGCTATTATATTGTGCAAACTGGTATAACATTCATTGACTGAAATAGAAATAGGCTGATTTATGCAGAATGTGTTATTTGAAAAAGAAAATCTTCTTGCAAAACTCTGCACTGCTGCTAAAACTCTTGGGGAAAGTGCAAGCAGGCCAATTGAAAAAAAAAAGGCCAAAACATTTTAAGATTATTACATTAATTTTAAAAAGTACCAATACACATACTTCTAAAATTAGTTGTTAAAGATGGGCTGATGACAAAATGATATATTAGATGATGGAATTAAAACCAGGTGCTTGCTACATTAAGAACACTTGATATTTCATCATCATTGTCTGTATATTTATCAGCATAGTGACTGAGAAGGCATGTAATTTGCTTCTGAAAGTATTCTCCTGCAGTCCTTGTGTTTTCAGAAGCCATTAAAGCAAATTAGCAACAAAAGTTTAGAGATCAAAGATAGGCTGCCAAATAGCTGGGCATGGATTTTCAAACCCATAGGTATAGTAAAATCAGATAAAAATCTTAATGTGTCCCTGCAGTTGTAATCCATGGCAAACATCAGGTCTGGCAATGGTTATATTGTAACTGAAATATTTTTGGCCTGAGAAATGTGTCTTTAATAGATATTGCACATTAAGTTCAGTAAAAGTCAGTGGTTTAGGTTTTTAAAAAGTGGCAAAAGAGTTTTGTTTGTTTGTTGTGTTTTTCTGTTTAGTTGATTTTTTTTTTAAGGCAATCCAGCTGTTGCTGGTACTCTTAGCAGAAAATGGATGTAGTTTAGGAAAGCTCGTCTACTGAATCTAGCCCTGTTATATATAAGCATGTAAGTTTGTAGAATCTGTAGTATTAAAGAAAAAAACCACATTTGGCAGAGAGGAGTTATCTGAAAGGGAGGTTACAGACTGCATAATGTTGATAAAGTAAACTCACATTGTTTATGTCTGCACCATATGGCCTATATATTAACACAGTAGTTCAATACTTATCTCATTCTTACCCAACATTCTCTTCCTCTTATTCTCATCTTCACTTCCCTGTTTATTTTTTCTGTTAACATCAACAGCATTGTCTATGGACAAGACAGGCATGAACACTGGAGTTTCATATAAAGTTGTAATTCCCCTTACTGTCTTTTTTTTTAGTATTATTTTTGCAATGGTCAGCAGCTTGAACTATTCAGAAGTGTATACAATCCTTAAACATGTGAATATAAATTCCTAAAACCCAGTTAGTAGCTGATGTCTTTGGAACTATGCTAAAAGGGAATTGCCTAAAGAATAAATCCAGAGGAACAAAGAAATTGTGATAGGTTATCACTGGACTGGATTGAAGTGAGCAATTGGATGTTAAATGGTCAACAGTGAAGTTTAACATCATCCAACTGAAGATGGATGCTGATTCGACCAGATTATGTCGGTTTTATTTGCTTCTAGCCTGTCTGATGATACCTGTAGCCGGACAAAAGAATAATGAAATCCTGTTGCTGCTGCATTACTGTCATCTTCCTTTTCCATGCCTAAGAACAGTTCATTGTATTTACTAGCTCTATCCTGTCTTATATCAGGTAGTTAAGATATGCAAACAGAAACTTTCATATTATCCTTGTGTAATCCCACAGGCCTCCATTGCCACTACTAATGCTGCTGAGGGAGTCAATGTTGGAAGTACCAGAAAGGTGGAAAATTATACATGTATGCTTGTTTTCATATTTGCAAATACATTCTGGCATATATGAGAAGATGTATCAAACTGACAGATGACAGCATATTTAGCAGTATCAAACCATGAAGAATTGAGCATGAGCCAGCAAGGAAGGTTGTCAGCATCCTGTGTTATGCTAATAGGAGCACAAGCAGTAGATAGATGGAACTGATTTTTCCCCTTTACTCATGAAACCACATCTAGATATTTCATCCAGTTTTAGGCCTCTCAACACAGGAAAGACATCAGTGAGTCTAGCAAGTTCAGCAGAGTACCATCAAGTTGGCTGGGTCTGGAGCACCTCACCTGTGAGGGGAGACTAAAGAACCAAGACTGATTCAGCCTGAACAAAAGGTTTCAGGGAGACTTAATAGCTGCCCTTTACCCCAACAATGCCCATTACCTACAAGGTATCAAGAAGACAGAGTCAGGCTCTGCATGGTGATGCATGGTGGGTGGACAAGAAACACTGAGAATTTACTGAGGGTTCCTACTTGATCAGTGTAATTTTTACCATGAAGACAGTCAAGCAGTGATTGCCTACAGAGGTTGTACAGTCTCTCCTTTGAGGTTTCCAAGATCTGACTGGATATAAGGCTCTGAGTAATCTAGTCTGATCTCAAAGGTGCTTTGAGTGAGAGTTTGGACTAATAGATTTCCTGAGATCCCTTCCAACTGGAATTATTCTGTGGTTTTATGATTCTTTGACTCTACATAGATGAACTCTAAATTAAGCCTTACTTAAGCAAAGGAAAAGTGGGAGGCTATTCTGCTATTACTTGTGCTATGGCTGCAATTCCACACATTTCTCATAGAAATTTCTCTCTGAGCAGACACCTGTATTTGAATGCTACTTGCACCACTAAACACATAAGAGTGATGTTAAGTGCTCAAGGTTGCTCAATGAATCTGTGGCAGATGGAGTTATCTCAGGTCTCTTGGGCCCCTGTCTATTATTTTGAATTTAGCTGTGAATACATGGGTCTCACAGAATTTTAATTCTCTTATTCTATAATATACACACTTGTGCTTAAAATGCCCCACTGGAAACAACCATCTTTGACTAAATTTTTTGGTCTAATAGAAAAGGCTGTCATTCTTTTTAAAAAAATACACAGACTTATTTAGCAATAGGATCAAACTATGTTATGTTTTAGAGAAGGGCTAACTTGTAGTGACATTCAGCCTTGTACCCTCATTTTTGATAGCCATGTCTTCAAAACATTGCTTGCAATTTATTCTTGCTATGTTTGAGTATCATATTTATTTAGGGTTAATTATTACAATAATATGTGCACTCCAAAAAAGATTGATGTCTCATTCTATGTAGGTACAAACATATAGAAAAGATTGTTCTGCCTTTGGAGAGTTTTTATTATTAGCTAGATGTCTGGTTATTAGAGACATATGATATCTATATTTCAACTAAGCCAAACCCTTAAATTCATCAACTGATATTGCTTAGAGGTGACTCTACCCAGAGGACTTTGGATTCATACATGTTAACCTCTGTTTAGTTTCAAAACTCACTGAAAAAGACCTCTCTTCTCCTCACACCCTCTGAAAGCCATATGTAAAAGAATGTAACAAAACAGAAGTGCAATTGTTTCTAGTTTATTAACTGAGTCCTCTCCAATGATGTGAATGACCTGTCTCTTCATAAGTCCTCCAGTAGTACTCGAAGTCCTGTAGTTTACCTATTGTATGGAGTTAGTTTCCTCTTTTAGCTGTCCTCATGTCATGATCATGGCCTCATTACCCAGTAGCTGTTCCTGTCCATTTTACTTTCATCAGGGAAATAGCAGATAGCATTGATAGCATGTTGACCATTTGTATTCTGCCTAGAATCTGTAGAACCTTGTCCTTCCAAATGGTTGGCTTGTGGAGATCAAGAAAGCCCTAGTTTGTTGGCGTTTCTTCTCATCACAGCTGGACCGTAACACCTTCTCTTCTGTTGTCCTCTATGTTGCCACAGAATGAGTTTTCTTCTATTTCCCTCATCAGGTATTTGCTCCTGTTCTTGTAAAACCTATCACAGAATAATCTAATTACCTTATCAAGAGTCCCATGTTGAGCCCCATGCTACTCTATTGAGGCGACTACTGTCAACTAAAATAGGTAGTAGGTTAATGCTGGCTTAAGCACAAGTTTTTACAGTGCTGTGGAGGTGCTGTGCTAATGTATGTTACGTCATTCAACTTCCAAAATACCTGGTGTGATCTTTCTTTTCTTTTTTAATTTGAAGAATGACTGCTACCCAAACTGAAGAGGACTGTGATAACAATTACATTTGTTACAACAGTTCATGGCTTCTGTTTTAGAAATTAACAAAGTAATTATGGAGAGCTATGCAAAATAATTTCTCCATCTGCTTTTCTTTCAAAAGTACAAAATAAGTACAAAGTTACAATTTCATGTGCAATCTGGTAGATTAGGTGAGCCACTCATGCAACAACTCTTTGGACAAAATAAAATTGCAGTTTAGAGGCTTACCTTTTTTTTTATATGCACTTTTTCACGACAGCAGTGCGATTGTTGTCTTGATTTTTTTCATTGGAAACCTACCCTCAAAATTCAAATTAAAGATAATGTGTAAGAGAATCTTACTGTGTTTGAAGACCAATGAAAGTAAGAAACTATTAGAATGGTCCTGGAGATTATTTTTATATCCTGGGTGGAGGAAGAGGTGGGGGGAGAGGAAGAAAAGGCGGCTTTCTTTATGTGGAATTATATGCATTGAAGATGAACCCCCAATGTGACAGCTTTTAACTAAAGCTCTGGTGTAGCTCTTAATAGTAGAAACAAAATCCATGAACATGGAGTCTCTACCACGTCTGTGTGCAAGCAGCGTCTACTGGAATAATGTATCCATTTCACTTGTCCAGAGGTTAAGAGAAGTATTGGAAACCGAGCATGAGTGAAAGAAAGGGTTATTGGGAGGATGATACAGGTGTCAACAAAGCAGGTTTCAGCAGACACATTGTCTGCATTTGAAGTAAAACATATTCAAACTTAACTAAGGAACATGTGGGTATTAGTGTTTTTTTGTTTGGTAGGTTTGGGGGTTTTTTCCTTTTTGTTTTTGGGGTTTTTTTTGTTTTTATTCAGGGAAGATAATTAGATATCAGAATAATTTACCAAGGTTCATTCTTCATGAGAAATGCTTAACTATAAAATAGTTTTTGAGGGGCATTGTTTGGTGGTTTTTTTGTTTGGTAGGTTTGGGGGTTTTTTCCTTTTTGTTTTTGGGGTTTTTTTTGTTTTTATTCAGGGAAGATAATTAGATATCAGAATAATTTACCAAGGTTCATTCTTCATGAGAAATGCTTAACTATAAAATAGTTTTTGAGGGGCATTGTTTGGTGGTTTTTTTGTTTGGTAGGTTTGGGGGTTTTTTCCTTTTTGTTTTTGGGGTTTTTTTTGTTTTTATTCAGGGAAGATAATTAGATATCAGAATAATTTACCAAGGTTCATTCTTCATGAGAAATGCTTAACTATAAAATAGTTTTTGAGGGGCATTGTTTGGTGGTTTTTTTGTTTGGTAGGTTTGGGGGTTTTTTCCTTTTTGTTTTTGGGGTTTTTTTTGTTTTTATTCAGGGAAGATAATTAGATATCAGAATAATTTACCAAGGTTCATTCTTCATGAGAAATGCTTAACTATAAAATAGTTTTTGAGGGGCATTGTTTGGTGGTTTTTTTGTTTGGTAGGTTTGGGGGTTTTTTCCTTTTTGTTTTTGGGGTTTTTTTTGTTTTTATTCAGGGAAGATAATTAGATATCAGAATAATTTACCAAGGTTCATTCTTCATGAGAAATGCTTAACTATAAAATAGTTTTTGAGGGGCATTGTTTGGTGGTTTTTTTGGGTTTTTTTGTTGTTTTTTTTTAATGCCTGCAAAAGTAATTCCATTGCAAACTACAGAAAAAGGCTCTAGACAAGGTTTCTATATCATGTTGGGGCTTGTCTTAGTTTAGGGCAAAACCAAAACAATTTCGAATACCTTTCTCAAGAAAAGANTTCAGGGAAGATAATTAGATATCAGAATAATTTACCAAGGTTCATTCTTCATGAGAAATGCTTAACTATAAAATAGTTTTTGAGGGGCATTGTTTGGTGGTTTTTTTGTTTGGTTTGGTTTTTTGTTTTTAAACATGTTGTAGTTCAAACAGGAACAATTTGGGAAAAGTCCTGGTGCCTAGCAGAGAACAGAAATATCAGTCATTACACTTAGCTGACTGTTCTACAATTACTAATCTGTATAACTTCCAATTGTGCTAAGGAGAAATGTGTGGGGGAAAGGGATGTTAATCCTGTTCCTACTCAGCTCATAGAGGTGATGGAACTAAAGAATAAGAAGCAACTAATTGCTCTTACTACAAAAGCAATGGCAGGTATTAATATTTTATCATGGGTCTGAGTGACATTGGATGTATTTTCTTAGAAGTATAATTCTTGAAAGCCATTGACAGGTTTCATCTTTTCTTAAAACAGAAAAAACAATATATCCCTAACCTTCTCCTTTCAGAGAGACACTTGAAAACAAGGCATAGTTTCACACTGAAGGCTCAGAAAGTGAGAGATAAAAACATGCATATACATAATTAAAAAAAAAAAAACACAACAAAGAGAAGCGATTAATAAATTTTACATATTTTGGTTTGGTACTGCTGTCACTAACACACTTGATTAATAGATTTGTACACTGATCTGGGTACTTTAGGCATTATGTCCTGTGCTTCATCTTTGGAGAATGTGGAAAAGAGCAGATGCTACCCGGTTCAGATCACATGAGCAAGGCATTTCAGTGGCTCAACACAGTAGTGTTTAATCCTAAAATCACTTAAGACTCCTGGTGGGGTTTTTTAGATTGGTTGGTGGTTTTTTTGGGTTTTTTTGTTGTTTTTTTTTAATGCCTGCAAAAGTAATTCCATTGCAAACTACAGAAAAAGGCTCTAGACAAGGTTTCTATATCATGTTGGGGCTACAAGCCGCCAATAACAGGGCTTGCAAAAAAGCTTGCATACAACAGTCATTAAGTCTCAATGGGTCTGAAAGTTTTCACTGCATGTTTGCTTCTTATGCTCCAACCTAGACTCGTAAAGTAAGGCAATGGCTTCTTAAGGCTGTTTAGTAATTTAACAAGCAGTCATTTCTTAGGGTTATGGGCTCCTCAGATGAGTTTGGGATCTATGGAGTCTATGTGTTCTTAATTAGTATTCAAGATGAACTAATGATGAGACCTGAACCACAGGTATCTTATTTGGTCCTTTGCTATTGTTTTTATAGAAAATATTCCTTATCTTGACTCTTTGAGGTGACAGTGCATGGAGTTTTAATAACAATTTTAAATAGTTTCTTTTTTATTTCTCTTAATCATCTTTGGGTATTAAATTTAAGCTTTAAAGACATTTCAAATATATATTTTTTAGGAAGGAATAGTAATTCAATTTTAATTTTCTGAGTTGTTAATTTCCAAATGTTTTTCATAATGTTTTGAAGTTATTTGTGTGCTTGTTTTTTTGAGTAGACTTTTTTTTAATTCTTATCTGTTGTGAGTATGATCTGTCTTGGTATACTCAGTTGGCTGCTCAGAGCTAGCAAAGTCTGAACAATTTATTTTGTGCCATTACATATGTATATATATTTAAATAATAATTAGTTACTAATTGCAAAGTAGTTTGTACTCCAACTGGAGCCATCCCTATAAAGAAGTCTGGCTAACAGAGAGGTGATAGCTTGGGACCTGCAAAGTGACAATATGTCCACAAGTTAGTCAAAGTGAGTTAACCAACTTCTGTGTGAGGTACAGTGCAATATTTTTAAAAGATGTTAAATCTCAAAGTAAATCCTTAGACAGAAAAGCTTGTGAAAAAGCTGGGAAGAGAGAAGCAGCGGAATTACACAGAGCAGTAATTACATGATATTCCATCATGCTCAAAGGTCAAGTCCCTGGCCTCATGTCCAGTTGCCCTAAGGTTTTCAAGCGGCAAAGAATCTGCTCTTACTACACTCAAATCCCCGTTGTTAGAGACTCCTAGTCCCTTCTCTTTACAGACATAAAATGCTAAATCAGGAATAGACAGCTTTTACAGCACTCATCCCCATGGTTCTGCCTAAGAGAACTGTCTTAATTGGAGATTTGAATTATGAGGAAAGCTGAGCCACAGCCTTATGAATTCATCTTATTCTGGACTGGTGGAGTGGTCCTTGTGAATCTGCTGTAGCCAAAAGTCTAAGATGCCTGGGGCAACCAGAGAAACATTATTCTCAAGGTGACACCAGATTGAGGAAGACCAAAAGGGAAATTTAGGAGGCTAGTCTTGTGTAAACCATGATCACAAGTAGCTCAAAGTCCTTCAGCAATGTGGAAACATCTGAATTGTGTCCCTTGGGAGCATTCAAACTTGGGCAGTTTTTCCATGTGAAGGCAAGATGCCAGAGAAGCACTTTGAAGTCAGTGCACCTTTTTTTAATGAAAGGAGTATTATCAAGTGTCAGTTCTGCTAATGTCTGCTTCTGTCTGGAAAAGGTGCTACTAATTCTTCTGTTCCTAATCCCAGGTTCTCCCACCCTTCTCAGCAGCAGATGCAGACATGGCTTTCTAGGACTTTAACAGACATTTTTTGTCCCTGACTTCACTACGGTGGACACCTTACCACTCTACCTGTTTGTAGAACTTGCCCCAGCTCTAGCATTATTGAAGATATTCTATTTCTTTAAGAATTCTGGACCAGTTGAGAAAGTAGTCAGCATCCCTCTAGTATGCTGTACTCTATTGCTATTGCTTTTACAACCTTCTCCAGGTGAGATTCTTAATTTTACAGAAGCAGAAATTGAATGCTTTTGGTATAAACTGACCTTGATATCACCTATACTAAAGTCGCTTTGCATCTTCTGTTTCTATGGTTTTCTCCATATAATTGAAACTAAAGATCTGTGCTTATTATTGCTGTAAAACAAAAATCACCCTTTCCTCTATTCATGTTGTAAAGGTTAGTCTAATGACTTCATGAGAAAGAGAATGTCTTAGTTTAGGGCAAAGCCAAAACAATTTTGAGTACCTTTCTCAAGAAAAGATCACGCCTCTTTTAAATTTAGAACAAAATTTTAATTTGAAGGAAAAAATGTAGAAGGAGAGATAACAGTTCTTAACTACTAAATATGGTTATATATGCATATATGAACCACCAGAACAGAACAGATAACAACACTATAACCAAAAACCTCTGAACAATGAGTCTCTGGAGTGACGGAGTGAGAAGTTCTCCCGCAGGTGACGTGCTCTCCTTTGTTCTCCGCCCGGAAGGCGCTGGTTCAGGCTGGGCAGAGCGTGGAGTCGGGCCGGGGGCTCCCCGCCGCCGGCGCTGTCGGTGCCCCGAGGAGGGAAAAACACAATCCGCTGCCACTGCCAGGCGATGGTGAGTCTGAAGCACAAGGAGAAACCGGGCCAGGAACGGGAGACAGGGGAAAGAAGCCAGAACCTGCAGGAGTTCCCCTCCAGCCGGTCCACACTTCACCGCCGCCGAAGCTGAGAGAGATGTGTCGAGACGAGCCGAAGAGAGCCGAGCCCGAACCGCGTCGAGCCAAGCCGAAGAAGTGAAGAAGGAGCGAAACCACTCCCCAAACAAAAAAACAAAGGAACTGTCCTTAGAGCCATCAAGGTGGAATTTCGGATCGTTATCTAGGTGGAGGCAGTGTCACCTCCCCACCCCGCCCCGCAAAGTTCATTGTTAGCCGGAGAGGAAAGAAAAAATCCTGAAAAATCTGAAACTTTAACAGAGAATTAAGGTAACTGTGTGGGAAGGATTGGTTAAGAGTGAGAAATCTCAGTATATCAGAAACAAAAAGGATTCCTTATATTCTATCCTGCACAGGATTCTTGTTTTAAGATCTCTCCCAAGGCAGGATCTCACTTCATTGCACACAGTGTTCCCAGGAGTACAGGATTGTATTTCCCATCTAATTATGTTTTGACAGCAAGAAACATGCTAAAAGACTGTGAGAAGCCCTTGTTGAAGTTTGTATGCTAACATGGCGTAAAGGCAGCTTTTTAATATAGAAGTCATTGAGCTTCATTCCAGAAATGTCATAGCTTGGTTTGGAAACAGGTATTTCTTTCCTATACTGCTGCCGTAAGTACTGGATTTGGAATTCATGCTGGCCAAATTCTTTGTAAATGTGTGTATTTGCAAATTAAGATATTCTTATGCTTCTGAATAGTGGTGAAATTATAAACCTTGATGCAAAGGAAGCGAATGGATTTCAGTGTACCTAAGTAATTATTGGAATGTTGAATTCAGAATTTAAATTTTCCAATGCTAGCATAATTTTTTTTAAAATTAAGTCCTTCATGCCAGTATTGGTCAGTCAATTATATGGAGCTAAATACGGAACAAGACTTTAAAAATAGAAGAATTATGTTGTTCATAAATTTGAGGTGAATACTTTAAGATCCTTAAATAGACCTATTTTTTTGAGAGTAGTTCTTCATCACTTTACAGAAAACTAACATCTGTAAAACTTTTCAGTGTGAATATCAAAACTCAGAGATATTCCAAGACATCAATTCCTGTTTGATTAGAATTAGTGCCCAGAATGTTATTGCAAATAAGGCTGTATAACAATCTTGCTCATATAGCACTATATTTTGTAGTAATGTTAAACATTTCTAAAGCATGTTATTTACATTCTGCGTTTTTACAGACTTTTTGGTAAAAACTTGTATTAATTCTAATTTGTTAACTGGATTTATATCACTTTATTTTTATACTTCTTTTAGAAAGTATATCTATATTCACAAAGAGGTAAAGCTATATCAGGACTAAAATATTTGCAGAACACTTGAGGGGATTAATTATCCCACCACATTGAACTCGACTGACTGAGGTGAAGTAAGTGGAAAACTCCTACATCTGGAATGTTTAAAGAAGCAGAAATTTAAACACTTAGGTTTATTTGCATTTGACCCATGCTTACAATTCACCACTGTAATTGAACATGCGATAGCCATGAAGTGTGCCCACTGACTTCTGTGTGTTGATGCTATAATAAGCACTGTTCTGTTTCATGGTCAAATTCTCTTCATCAACAGAACATTTTAAAAGTTTCAACTACAAAATTGTACCAGCTTTCACGCTGGAAAAATTTTAGTAAGATGCTGGTTTTAGACAACTTCATATTTCCTGGCAAGCAAGTAAAGCAGGTTGAAAAATTTTCCTCTTGGAAAATGTGGCTTTGCTGAAATAAGAATTTTCTGTAGGAAAATGTTAATTTCAATGTATATATTTTTTTTTATTTTACAGTTGGGGTAATCAAAACAAAGCCACCCACATTTCAAAGTGACAATTTGAAACAAAGATACTTTTCAGTTTCAAATTATTGTTAAATTAAAAAACAAACAAACAGGTAAAGTTACTTAGGAGCCTTTATTCCAATCACAGGTGTGGCAATATTTCACTTTGACATTTTAATTTTGAAACTTCTTATAGTTTTTTATCCTAATTTTTTTTGATACTCCAATTTTTCATTCTGTTTTGAAACTAATTTCCCATGGAACAAAATTTTGTTTCCCAATCAGGTCTGCAAGAGCCCAACCAGTGAAGATTTTCAATAGAAATAAGTAAGAAATGCTTTATAAACATATGTATATCAGTTATGGTTACCTGACTGATCTCCCAAGAGAAAACGATGTCCGTATCAGATGCGCTGTACCTCAGAGTGTGTGTACCTCTGGATACCTTTATAAGCAACACTACGCATGGGAAGCTGTTTTAGATTTTCGTTTGTTTGGGTTACACAGATGAGTTTTCAGAAAACATCTGGTTTGGAATCACTTCAGAAACCTTCCTCAGATCTGTCACCAAAGTCTGTGAGAGCTGAGGACAATTTTTCTATATAAGAAAGATGTAAAGACCTCACTAACACTTTTTGTTGCCAAAACAACACCATCCTTGCATGATCTTACATCTAATTTTGTTTTCTTGCCTCATGAAATTGTACTTGTCAGTATGTGTAGTCAAGGATCTAACAGTCTGAAAAATCATACCTCTACTTCATTTCCACTCTGCTCAGTAAATAGCTTTTGCTCACCACAAGCCCTTCACAACCATGTTTTGTCATCTACTATGAGCAATGATCTACTCAACAAGTACTTTGTAACCATGCCTGAAAACCATTGCAGATGACCAGTTAAATTACTGTTATAACGAGAGATGGTCAAGTGTTCTGTAGGAAGTAAAACATTCTGTAAACATAGCTTTTACTTGTCCTCATCACTCCTATCTAGACTTCATTATCTGTCCCCCAGAAATATGGAATTGTTTTTCACTTGAGTCTTAGTCTCTGATGCTTTGAGTATCTAGATATGCTGAAAAATGTTTCTCTAAAATAATACATCCGTCTCATGTATTTTGGGAAGATTAATCAGAAAAACTTGGGAATTCTAAAGAATTGTGTCGATGTTTATGATCTTAACTGTAGTGGTAGAAGATCAGTACAATTTTTTTCTAGGAAATAACACCTAACAAATATATTTTCCAGTACAGAAGTGATGCTAGAAACAGTATTAATAAGCCTGGAATTTACCTGGTGAGGTGAATTGCTGGATATTATCGAAGAAGAAAATAAATATTTTTATTTTTTTTCTGAAAGCCATGTAGTTAAAAATAAGTATAATGCCTAAGACAGCTTGTTTCAGAACATATGTGGTACTTTCCTGATTCTTTCATGATTCATAAGGGTAGACTTTACAGTATCATCTGAAAAGAGTGCTATTAGGCATAAATAACAAGAAACTGCTTCCTTAATCATATAATAAAAATCAACAGTTTGATCAGCCAATCTGTGTTTCATAGAAAGAATTAGAAAGCAAGACTGTTCCCTGGAGACAGAACATGCTCCTAAGAAAGGATTTCTGTAACAGCTTGTGGGATTAAGATTAAATGTCTTATGCACACATACATGCCCATGCATCTTGGATATATTCCAAGATTCAGGATGCAATCTCTGGAAAAGAGTCAGCTTTCACAAAGTGTTATAAGATGGAAGTAGATAAATGCCCTGACGGGCACATGAAAATAGCCTTGCATAAGCTTTGCACTTTACAGCACTGTGACTATCAGTGCATGGATGGGCAATAATTAGTGTACTGGCTCTGTGATAGCATTTATACCCACACCCAACCCTCCACGGAGTTCATGGATGTTTTGTTTCAGTTCCGTGACAGCTGACAACAGTCACGTGTTTCAAGTTTTGTCTCAGACTGGGTTGTTCAAAAGACTTCTTGAGCAGAGACATTTTAGAACCATGAAATCTGCGGGAAGCAAGATGTACAGAACACTTCTTTCTGTGATCTTATTACTAAACCATATATCTGTTATGATACTGTGAGGATTTTTATGTTACTTCTGGCCTAAAAAAAGTGCTTAGCTTCTTGTAACAATGGAACTTTTGGATCTGCTCCAGTTCATTAGCAGGAGGAGGGGAGGAAGTTGAAACTCAGTTTTCACCCTGCTAGGATGCGCTTTTCCGTGGTTTCCAAGAGCGGCCAAAGTTCAAAGGGGAAGAATTATCTAATTTTCTTTTCCTGTGAATCTTAGAAAGAAACTATCTGTATGAAGTAAACCTAATTTTTCGTCAGGAGCTCTAAAGACATGGTTGACATTTATTTTTCTGTCACAGGGGTGACATTATTCAGTAAGCACTTAAATCCATTTGGAAAGAAAAAATCATAGTTCCCTGCCATAATGCAGTGAACTATTATCCAATTAAAAAAAATCTGATAAAAACTCTTTTTAACATTTGTCACTTTTTTTCCTGTTTATGATCCAGCCAAAGAATTTCTGTCATTTGCTGAATGCAACCAAGATATAACTTACTGTTGCCATACCAATAAGTAGGAAGAAAAAGAACCTCCTCCACATGGACTACCTACACAGATCTGATGGGCACAGTTTGTGAAATGCCTTGGGAATAAAATGGTGTGGGACTGATAGCATGCACATGGCTACTGCAGTTGGACCTGGCCTGGGCCTTACACACTCTGTGTATGTGTATGTGCATATCATGTGTGTGTGTGTGAATCACTGAGGCATTGCACCACTCATGCTCACAAACACATCTCCCGGTTAAGTCACTGGCTAATTTTTTTCTCAGTCTGTCAAACTGTATTGTATCAGAGGAGCTGTGGGACTGAGTCTGGCTCTAGCTCTCTACAGTACAACTTGCATAATCCTCACAGCAGAAGAATAAGTGGGATTATTTGTATTTTCCTTTGCTCCAACTTGAGGACAGTTTTGCCTGTGTATCATCTTGATCTCTCTGAGATCTATATGTTCAGTGGTACCTAGTCACTGACACTAGATAGTCAGCCATTCACATGTAAGTGAGAAAGTCTTTATATATTGCAATTTATTAATATTTTCACTTTTAATATATCTACTAATTTTCCTTGCAAAGCAGCTTTTCTTTTCCCATTCCTTCTCTCTGCCTTCTTGGCTCAGATTGTGAGCATCTTAGAATAGCATTCAACTATTTCTGGATGATGGCAGTGTGCTTAGCGCATCATGAAAATTAATACATAAATATTTTTAAAAGGATAAGGGTCTGAAGAAGTGTTTGAGCTACTTATTTCTCACTTATGTTATAAAGCAGCAAATAAAAAAAATAAAAAAAATCTCTGTAGTCCATGGAAAATACGCAGTAGGAAAGAGAATGAAGAATATATAGCTCCTTAATCTTTGGATTTTCAAAGATATTGAATTTACTACTCCATTACTTTTGTCTTGTAATGCTAATGTTGTGATATGACTTACTGTTATGAATAAATGCAGTCATTGAACTCTCAACACTGAAAAAATTAGGCCAGCTCAAGTCAAAACAAATTTTGCATGATAAGAGAGGATTTCTGTAAAATGAGAAAGGAAATCCCATGTTGCTTCACTTTTCCGTCAGTCAAAAAAAATTAATAGAACATAAAATATCATTTGGTAGTGGACTCTTTAAGATTTTTAACCCTTCCTTCTTCATTTTAATCTACTATGAGCAATTTTTCTATTTTGAAAGCATAGATAGCAAAGAAAGATTTTGGTGTTTCCAGAATGAAAATTATCGAAGTACTTTGACTTTTAAAAAGTTGTATTGATTTTTTTCAGGTAACATTTTCCATCAGATCCTCCCCACACTTACAGATAGCTTCTGCAGTATGTACCATTTCCTTCCACTGAATATGCCATTAAAAATAATAGTAACTTCACTGGTTATCAAAAGCATGTACTTCCATCTTAACAATGGAGTAATAATTTATGTACACTTAAGTGTCTGCAAGGTTTTATAAATCATGTTCCAATGCAATATATGCAGTCATTTTGAATGTATCTAATGCACTCTTTATTGAATTCAAGCTTTCATCACTCATGAATCTGCCTTCTCACTTAAGACTAAAAGGATTTTTATGCAGTGCTTTGTTAATAGCAGGACTATTTTCACACGTTTGTTATGAATATGTCTTCTAAGATACTTGATAGAGAAAAATTCAGAAGTTTAGGCTAAATTAACCTCTCTGGGCAACCTGTTCCAGTGTTACACCTCCCACATAATATAAAATGTCTTCCTTATGTATAGCCTGGATCCACTCTCTTTTACTTGAAAACCATAACCCCTCGTCCTATTGCTACAGACCCTACTAAAATGTCTGCAGCCACCTTTCTTATGTGCCCCTTTCAAGTACTAACAGGCTGCAATGGAGTCTCCATGGAACCTCCTCTTCTTCAGGCTGAACAACCCAAATTCTCTCAGTTTCCTCGTAGAAGAAGTGCTCCGTCCCTCTGATCATCTGTGTGGATCTTACAGGTCCTTGTCTTTCCTGTACTTAGCACCCCAGATCTGAATGCAATACTCCAGGTAGGTTCTCAGGAGAGCAGAACAGAGGGGTAGAATCACCTTCCTCAACCTTCTGGCCACATTTTATGCAGCCCAGGATATGGAAGCAATCTTCTCATATGACTGCGCATTGTAGGATTCACTCACTTAGATCCACAGTGGTTCCAGCAACTCATGATGAAGAAAACTGCACAGGGCATTTATGTCAGATTTGATAAAAGTTCTGCTAAAGCATCTATTCAAATAGGTCAGAAATTTTAATGGCAAATTTATCAGATATTTCTTATGAGGTAATGAACTGTGAAGATTTGTTCCTTATGGCTGTCAGTCTGTCTGCTCTTATGGAAAATAAAAGCAGTAGTTAGCTATAGATACAGCTTTGCTCTGGGACACACACATACCACTTTGTCTTTTTACAGTGGCTCTTACAAAGTTGTGCCTGAGGATTGAGTCTTCTAATAATTAATTGTAAGGATTTTTAGGCTAACTTTAATTATTCCTGTTAAAAGTTCAAATGAAGGACCATTTATAGTAACAGACCAAGCAGCAGAAAGGCGTCAGTGTCTTCTGTCAACTGGTATAGTAGTCACAGGTACATGCATAACAATACTCTGGTCAAGTTAAAGGGGAAAAGGTAGTAAACATACTTTCTCTTTCAACTCACTGTTATACTTGTGAAAAGGTTGGTGTTGGTTTTCCATAGAAAATTTCAGCTTCAGTTAAGCCAGCATCTTCTTGTGTCTTTACAAGACCTTCTAAGTTACAGAGGCACTGATAGCAGGGACAAAGAGCTAAACCTGTCCCACATTATACTGGAGTGAGTTGGGATCACTGAGTGCACAACCTCTCCTGATATTTCCTGCACCACAGATGAGTATGTAACATCTGTGTGTTTGTTCTCCTAATAGTGCCTACAACTGTATAGAGTAGATTATAGTCTAATGTTAAACTAACTTTGCATGGTTAATAAAAAATTCATGTCTTTCCAGATATGATAACAGTATTTTATTGCCAGTGCACAAGTATTTCCAATCAAGAAGTGAACTTCATTACAGGTTCAGAGTTTTGCAAATGATCCCTCAAGTTCCAGTCCTGGTGTTGTATATTGTACTTTTATACTCCTTCATACTGTCTTTCTGTTTACCTAACAGAAAGGTATTTAGCTTTCAGAGCTTTACAGTTTTTGGCACACTAAAAGAAACCAACCTACTTTATTAAATTCATGATTGAAGGAAATCACTGTAAGCCTAATAAGATTTATGTGTTTCCATTCAATGTCAGCAGGGAGTCAGATTAAATCAAGGCTGAAAGTCTCAGCTGCATTCAAACCCTTGATCAAGCTACTAATGCTTCAGTTTGAAAAGTATGACAAGATGATTATATGATTTAAATAGCCCTGTGCTTTTTGAGATGTCTGGTATCATGAAATAAATTATTTTTGCACTAAAAGTATGTATTCCTTATAATCATATTAATAAAATGTGGTGTCATGATTTAACTCCAGCTGGCAACTAAGTACCACACAGCTGCCTGCTCACTCCCCTACCCCCACAGTGGGGTGAGGAGAAGAATTAGAAAAAGGTAAAATCTGTGAATTAAGAATTTAATGTTAATTAAGAGTTTAATAATTTAAATAAAACAAAAAATATCTAAAATAATACTGATACTGATATTAATGATTTTGTAAAAACAAAAATAATAGTAGTAAAACCAGTAATAACAGTAATGAAAAGGAAGATAACCAATGAAAGACAAATGATGCACAGTAAAATTGCTCATTGCCCGCTGAGTGATGCCCAGACAGTCCCTGCGCAGTGATCAGCCGCTCCTGCCAACTTCCCCCAGTTTATTTACTGAGTATGATGTTCTGTGGCATGGAATATCCCCCTGGCTGGTTCAGGCCAGCTCTCCTGGCCATGCTCTCTCCTGGCTCTTTGTGTATCTGCCCCCTGGCAGAGCATGGGAAATTGAAAAGTCCTTGACTTAATGTAGTCACTACTGAGCAAAAACTAAAACATCAGCATCATCAACATATGGTTTGTCAAGCTTATCAATAAGGTGATTTAATGAAAAGAAAAATTTATTTTGATTGGTATGGTTACCTATTATAGAGGTTGTCTATTACTAAAAACATAATACCTGATATTTACATAAACCTGTCCTCAAAGCATTTTGCAAAAAGGGTCTGTGTGAGTATCCTTTTCTATACAGAATGCAATATCTTTAATGTTGCAGTTATTGAATGACATCCCAGGATTTCAATGTCTGTGCTGATCCAGGATGACCAGGGAATGATTACCTTTCATCTTATTCCATACATAAAGTACATCTGAAAAGAAAGAGCCATTTAGCCCACATTGAGTGTTTAGAAGAATTTTCTTATACCATTTGAAGACTAAGTAGCATTAGTTGGTATGCTTCCAAGAAGAATGGTCCAAAAGCTGCCTGTGACGTTCTACAAACTGACTTGTCCTCTTCATTTCTCCTTCCAAGGAGAGACCAGTGCTCTACCAGTGCGCTTAGTACCTACTGCATACATGACACTTGTAGTCAAGGATCGATGTAAGACCACCTGCTGGATTTAGAAATATGTCTTTTAGAATTTTAATGGTGCGAAAGGTATCTTCACTTTATGCAAAAGAGACTAGGATTTTGGGCCACTAACAGCCTACTGAAAAAATCCAGGGATGTAAAGTAAAATCTTGGGATCTTATTTTCATGAGCTTTATGTGATGACAATATTGAGATCAGTCAATGTTTCTGATAAAGCACACACTGTGAAAACTAAAATTATTAATATACTTTTTGCCTCAATGTCTGCAAACCAGTCAGTGTGGTAGCTACAATCTGTATATAATGGATCCATTTGTAATCAAGTCAAAAGATAAGCCAAGAATTAAGAAAGATGGTGAATATGGAGTGTCAAAAACTTCCCTATAATTTATGCAGACTAAGTTCTTTTCTAAACGATGTGTTTCTTCCTGCATTAGCTGAGAGATCTTTGCAGGTTTGCAATGCTGTGCAGCTTGCTCCAAAAACTGACGGGCACTGCTGTAAAATGAATGAACAAATCAAACCTGACTTTGACTACAATGTATTTCCTAGTCCTTACTAGGACTAAAAGACAATCTGTGACATTGAAAGCTCTCAGGAAAGCAGTTTTTAGATATTTTATTAGAGTTCTAGGCATCTTTCTGAAATTTTAGCCTATATCCTTTGCTGGACTTCATGCGCTGGCATCAAGCACTTGTAGTAACAAATAGTCAAGGTCTAACCCCGTGGAGTTAGAATTTTTCTATAGTGAAAGAGGTGGTAGAAAAACTGCTTTCTGAGTTCTCACATAGACTACAGGTAGGACTAATTCTCTTCCAGGCAAGATGTATGTGGAGCATAGGAAGATCACAGATAGACAGTTCTTTGAGGTAGATCAATTCACATGGGAAAGACTGAGGCCTACTAGATTCAGAGACATCATTGTTGATAATGTCATGGAATTGCCTGAACTATAATCACACTGCACTTTGATAGCCTGGCAAAGAATTACTTTCCGTTTGCTCTTAGCAAAGTGATAACTGAGACTTGTAATGTTTTGGGTCACTGAAAGCTATTTTCCCCTTAATGAACACCTAAAAAAAAGGGTGATGAGCAGATGGGTAAAATAATTCTTCAAGACATATCGCTCAGGACTGTGTAGTCAAGGATCCTCTAATGAAGAGAAATGTTGTGGACTGATATAAACTGTCAGTCTTCTCCTCTACTGCTGCTTGCCAGTTTGTTGTGGCTGTATAAAGCTATCACTCTACTGTGCTTGGAGAAGGTTGATATATAGAGATAAGAAGTTTCCATTGTTTATCCCAATCAGATAAAAGTAATGGCAGTCTTAAATACAGTTCCCTCTTTAATTTCAAATTCTATGGGTACACAGTTTTGTTTGACTAATGTGGACTGTGAAAATTTCAGATAATGCAGTGACTGAAGCAAGAAATCACAAACTCATTGCATTCTAGATCCAGTCAAGTGAGTACTGACTCCCTGGCAATAAATGCTATAATGGTTCAGGAGTCTTAGTTGCAGAAGTGTCCTAAAATATGTAAAAATATCTTTTAGAAAGTGCAAACATGTAAGAATGATTTATTCTATATATAGAAATCAAGAAATTATGTATGTACAATGTATACATAAAACCCAGCATTGTAGAAAAAGTAGCAAGGCTGAAAGCACATATGTTGAAAAGAAACTATTTCCTTTTTTTTCTGGGGTAAATCAGTAAGGAAGTCTTTTGCAAAACCATACAGAGAACTGACTGGGCTTTCCAATGTTACCTTAGGCTACTGACCACAAAACAAAATTTTTACATCTGCTTTTTTACAGGCGATGAAATGTTTTGTTTGCATAGAACTTTTTAAATTATGAAGGTCAGGTAGAGGAATTTCACTTCTTCCTGCATGAATATGCTATTAACACAAATGCCTTTTCTCCAGCAGCACTGTTGGCTAAGTCTCTGCAGTGACTGGCCAAGCTCACACAAGTGAGATAAGACAACTTCTGAATGGCAGGTGTCAGCAGCGTAGGCAGCTGTGTGATGTGTGACTGCCGTGGAAGGATCTGGCTGGCTGCCAAGACCTCTAAGCAGCAATGTGCTTGAGATATGTGTGAAACACTGAATTTTGTGCTTCAGTTGCAGGGCTGCTCTGATCTATTTTGTGCTCACTTATGAAATGTGTCTACAAGTACCAGAGATAAAGCTGGAGCAATGTGAGACCAAGAAGCACATGTGCATCCATAGCACAGATAACTTGAATGGACTCCAAAGTGAGAGGAACTCATGCCTGCTGTGATATGAGTGCCAAATGATTATGGGCTAGACTGATAACTGGCAGTATAAAGGTGCAAGGTGGGCTCTGACATTCTCAGTGGCTGCCATAAGATTAATGGTAACCTCTCGTGTCCAATAAACACAGGAACCTTGTGGCTCCTGTGAATGGATAAAGAGGAACCAGAGTCTGTCAATGACAATCCTGTTCCTGTGTCTTCAGAATCATGCTGATACTCAGATGCTCGGTGTTCAAGAGTTTTTCAGAGGCTAACTGTTAATTTACAAAGAGAAGGAAACTGCTATGACTGTCAAATAAATAGTAATGACACAATAATAGCAGTAGGTTTAACATGTCTTGGCCTTATCTCTGGGACTTGCAAATTACCAAGTGGCACACAAGCCCACGAACTATTGAGAAAAGTAGGAAAACACAGTCTGCACGCTCCCCTAGCCTCTCTCTCTTCTCTGCTATCCACTCTCATGGATCATTAATCTGCCTTCTAATGGCTTGAGTGTTTGAGGTTTTAAACTTTAAAGTCTCAGCACATTGCTTTTTCTTGTCTCACAGTACCAAAAGTAAGGGCTTAAGTGTCTTTTTTTAGTAAGTTACCATGTTCATTTATGAAATATGGTATCTGTATGGGACTGCTCTGAATATTTTTTTGCTGCTATGGAAGAACAAAGATCATTGTTTACTGGCACATACTGTCCATGAGTGTTAGTGGAATCAATAAACTAACAGTCTTATCCCAAAATGCAGAAAGTCTTATTCTTCCTTTTTTTTTTTTTTTTTTTTGTGGTCCTAGTGCGGAGTTAAGACACCTTCATACCTATGCAAAATGCAAGAATAGAATTCTAGTTTGATAGTGTTAATCTCCTTCCAGAGACTTTACTGCATGGTTCAAGTTGGGCAGCTATTGCAGGTTAGCACGGGGATACCTGTACAACCTCAGTTGTATAGTACCAATAGCTGGTTAGCTGCTCCTTGAGGCTCTCCATCCAATGTTTCTTAAAGCATTGCATTATTCTAGCAATAGTAAATTTGCTGTGCAATTGGCCTGCTTTTACACTTCATCTGTTGGAATAAGCACACGGTTGGAGAGATGCTGCAGCTCTTCTCTGTGCTAAATGTAGGGTGAGAGGTAAGCGGAGGGAGAGAAATTGCTATTGTTTTTAGAGGGTTTGCAAATATTATGAAAAAAAGCGCCATATGTTCAGATTAAGGTTGAAATCTCGTTAATTCAAACCTGCATGACAATGAGGACATTGTATCCCCATTACCTACATCTTTCATAAAAAAAGAACCAACAGAACATTGAAGATAGAAAAAAATGTTGTGCATTTGCTTGCTAAGGCACTTCTCCCTGCAGCTCTAAACGAAACCTAGACCTTTTAACATTAGAAACAAAACTTTCCTGACAAATGCTGTTGGAAGGAGTTCTTGCAGAGAAGCCTTCTTTTCCTATGGGAAGGTTCAGGTCTGTTACTGGCTACTTGGCTGCAAAGCTGAGGCTCCCTAATGACTGTGAATCAGTCCCATCTTGTTAATGTCAGTAAGGCTATGCTAATTTATGCTAGCTAAAGTACTCAAACCTGCCAACAAGCACCTGGTTAAATAGATAAGTTTAAACTGCTGGAGTTGCTCAGATGCATTTTAAGTAACAACCACTCCATTAGATGTGGAAGGGTTAAAGTGTCACACAATTCAAGTTCATTTCTCCCTTTACCATCATTGACATTAAGGTCCCAATGTCCCCCTTCCAGTAAGGCCTCTGAAGGAAATATGAAGGCAGAGTACTCTAGATACCTGAAATGTGCTGTAGGAGTAACTGAAGAAGGAAGCCAAAGGCTTGCTGAGACCTTGTCCTCTGTGACATGTACTGAATGACATTATAATCCCAGCTTCCCTCACTACTGCCTTCACAGTCCTTATTTTTCTCTTCTTGACCTGCTGTATTTTGTTGGTCTCTTGCCTTCAGTTCTTGAGCGTATTTTCCCTTTGTTTATCGTTACCAGAAAACCAACCAACCAAAACAACAAAAAACCCCCCCAAAATACCAAACTCAAACCAAACGAAAAAAAAACCCAAAACCAAAAAAAAAAACCCCACAAACCAACAGCACCAAAACATCTGATGTTTGCTACTGCTGCTAACTCTGCTTACATACCACATGCTTTTCCTCTTTGCGTTGTCTACTTGGAGTGTAAACTCCAGCACTGTTTTCAGCTAAGTGCTGTACAAATAATGGAGACCCAGTCTTGGTTTGTCCTCAGGCATTACCATAATAAGAATGGCATTTCAATTAAGTGTGGTATTGTAAAAATGTGCCTGTTCTTAATGAGAGATTGTCTTTCCTAGTGCCTACCAATACAAACAAAGCAAAGAAAGTCCAGAACACACATTATGAATAATGCTTCAGCACAATCCTACTATTTCATTACCTTATGCAGTCTACCACCCACTTATTTATTTTTTTTTACAAAACGTACCTTTTTTTAACAACAGCTAAATATTTTCATGAAACTAAGCAAAAAGAATTATTCTAATGTAGCAAGACTTGCCCTTGCCGGACTGATGACAGAAATTATAAAAGAGACCTCTTAAGCAGTTAGATAAATGTGTAAAATAACATATCACATGAAGAAATAATTAGAATACTGCAAGTTTATAATATAACTTTCTGGAGACAAGATAATTCATTTTTTCTGGTTTGTTTTCTTTTTTTTTTCCTTTTCTTTCTTGTTAGCCTCTAATTTTCTGTCTTTATATGTGACACTACTTTAATACAGGACTATTAGCTTTTTATTAGGGTTGGTGAGCTGTCAGAGAAGATTTTCATTGCCCGATGTTCATGCCAGTTGTTGCTGCTGTACTCCCAATTGCAACCTTTTTGTGGAAAGCTTTAGCCTGGGAAATATAATAAAAAACCCCACAAAAATTTGACATGCTAGTGTACTCATTATCATGGAAAGGGAATGTAAGCTTGGATGATTTTTGCAACTAAAGTCAATGCAACTCTGTTATCTTTCTTTATTAGACAGAAACATGAGACATCTCACCTAACAGTAAACACTCACTTTGTAGATATCGCCTTTGAGCAAGTTGTGCTACTCTTTCTTCAGTTAATGGAAAGAACTGGTCTACTTTAGCCATTTTCTTTCAAATGTGAGATTATACCCTGTAAGTGCCTAGTTTTCCGTCTTGACTATAAAGGCCATTTAGCCCACAAATTCAGATGAGCATGTTTGCATTACAGATAATTGCATTTTGTCAACTGAGTCAGTTTTTTAGTATTGGATCTGTAAGGAGTGAAGAAAATGCATCTTCTGAAGGGTGTCACTTAATATGCACACATTGCTCCTTCTGTGCATGCCAGGCTTTGAACAAGAGCTCAGGCCTGGCTTCTGCGTTGGAGGCAAAATTGAGCATGTCTATGAATGGGAAGGATACTCAGAGCAGGGTCTGCAGCACAAGAAGAGACAGAGCAAGGATGAGAAATCTAGAGCAGTGTAATAGTCCCACCATCTCACTCCTCTCAGCTGTCATTGCAGCACCACTTGTTCTAACACCTCTGCTGGCTGCAGCAGTCAGCCTCGTCTCTAGCCCTCTGGCACAAGGAAGCGATGCTCTGAGCCCATGGCCTTTTTGACAGCTCTGCTGGTTTCTGTGTCTGGTGTCTCTGATGTGAGCTAGCTTCAGCCTGAGAAGGAAAGAGGAACACCTGCTTGAAGACCAGGGATCAGTCCTCTTTCCTTGTTCATCTGTCCAGCTGCAGTTTTTATTTGCCACTTATTTAAAGACTGTGATAAGCAGTAATTAATAGAAGATAGTGCAGGCAGGCATCTGCCTCCCTTAGGAATGAAGGGGATGAAATATTGTGGAGAAATTTGCTTACTTTCAGAAACTTAATTCTGTATAAAGGCCTTCCTGTCATTTAAATAACTAATCTCAGAATGTGGGATGTGGCTCCAGGGTTATGGGAACAGTTAATTCCTGACTGCCACTTGCTTCTTGTGAAGAGTAAATCCTTCATGGTTCTCTCTTTCTCAGTCTCTCTCTCTCTCTCAAAGGTGCCTGAATTTAATGTAATGAACAATATTAAGGATTATATACTTTTTTTTTTTTTTTTAATTAGGGTTAAGCCACACAAAACCATGCAGGAGAGGAATTATTACTGTTTTCTGTGATAAAAAAATCACTATGAAAATTTTGATGGTAATTAAAATTTGGGTCAAATTCACAGGTTAGTCTCAGGAGACAGAAAAGCACAAAATATTTGATTCTATAGTTAAAGAAATATGTGTACCATATTTCCTTTGCAATTATTGTATTTTAAAGATTTTTTTTTTATTCAAAGAAGAGAGATTCCACAAGCAAAAACATAAACAACTAGTTTCTGAACCAGTCTGAATCAATTTTTTCACCAAACCTAAAAGACTATTATTCAGAAAATTGTACTTAGAAAAACTGGAGGCAGATAAGAGAAACACTTTTTTTCTCAGGCTCCTTGGAGACCAGTGAAGCTGCTAGCAGCTTACTTTGATGCAGAACTGGAAAAGGTCTCTGCCTACCCACACAGTATGGTGTATTTATCTGAATGTATTCCTATTATTTGCCTTGGATACAATTAATTACTTTGCATCTCCAGTGTTCTGTGGCATACCATTACATCACATTAGCCTTGTGTTTGACATCAGACTGATGCAATGGCGATACATTAGGAGTCCTACCAGAGCTGTTTTAAGAAGGCAAGGTATTTTATTCATTTAGTGAATATTTGCTTTGAGTTGCCTGTATAAGGCCACAAAGTACAAGCACCTAAATGCTCCCAACTAAATGTCAGATGGGGTATCCTGGGCTTTGCTGATTAGTTATATAACATTTAGATAATTTTGCTAATCTGTTGAATGCATTTCGCATAGTAAATGGAAGAATTCAAGGCTGCAAACAGATTTAAGGAATGAATCATTGCCTCACTGCAGAAATGCAGTATTCCATAATTACTAAATTTGAACTGAGAGAGTACAAATGGCAAGCTTACCTTGCCAAACGCTGCTTGCTCTCTATTTTCTGCCTGCTTAAGGGGTCACACGCAGCCGGGTGAATAGATAGTCTGGCTGCTTTTCAGTAGGGCAGAGACTGATCCCTGAGGTACTGATGGGAAAGGGAATTCATCAGTATTGTTCCCTTCTCTAGGGTGCTGCAGCTCCCATGAACCAGGCTCTCTTCTTGCATTGCTGCCCTGGGTAAAATTTTAAGGTGGTAAAGGAAAATGGTAATGCTTACCCAAGCAGAGAGAGTTCTGGGAGGTGTTAAGAGACTCTGCACACCTGTGGGGTTTGGGTTTTTTTTTTCTTCCCGCAAGTGTGTACAATGAATAACTAACAGGTTGAGAAGTCAAGACATTATCATCACCACCTATTGTCACAGCTTGAGTAGCTCCATACATTTTCAGAGTGGGGTTGTTTTCAGCCTATTAGCAGCAATTAAAGGTATCAGTTCATCAGCTGACTTCTAAAATGACCATGAGGTTTTTTTTCCCCTAACTCTGAGGGCTGGAGGTTTATTGAGTTTCTCTGGGATGGTGGAGGAGAAAAGGTTGCTTGTGGCTTTTTTTTTTTTTTTCCTCAAGGAAAAGATCTGGGAGCATGAAACAAAATTTTCATTGAACTCCAGCTCATTGATGCTCTTTAGGTCTGCTCTGGAAGCTTTAAGCTTGTAGCAAAACACTTTATGAGGGCTTAGGTGAAAAGTGACTCAGAAACGGTAAAGAAGAAAAGCAGATGGGTTGAGAAGGCAAAAATGAAATCTATTTAGTTATTCTAATTTAGCTGATCAGGCAACTCCTCACAGATTTCCTGTGGAAAGAAATGATGTGAACAGTGTGATGCACTCTCACAAACTAATTGAAATAGCAGAAGCTCTCCTCTGGGATACAGCCAGGAGACTCCAGAGCGACATTAATCCCATATCTCTCTCACAGCACTGTTCTTCACCATTATCGGTGCTCAGTAGCATTGGGGGTCATCCTGCCCTCGTCTCCCTTGGTGGGAGGCATCGTGAGCGCTCTCCCTATCTGACTCACCCGAAGTCAGCTGGGATAGCTAATAACCATCCACTCTTGTTTTTTAAAATTGTTACTGTCTGAAGCAGATTAAAAAGCACGTGAGCCATCCCTCTGTCCACTAACCCTCCTACAAGAGAGCAAGAACAAACATCTGAGGTGAGAGTGATAATGTCTTATCCGTTCCAGTCGCTTTCTGAGTTAATTTCCGTAGGGTTGTGGGGGATGTAAAGCAAAAAGCAGCATATATCTCCTCCCCTTCTTTAAAAAAAAATCCTTTATGTTGTCAGGACCTGAGTTTTTTATCTCATCTGAAAGATAACACCTCCAGGAGAGCATCTTAGGAGAGCAATTTAGTACTGAGTCAGAGAGAATAGAATGAGTCACTGTAGCTCTCAGATTTTTCTTGGAAGTTTCTCACTAAAGCATTGCCCTAGCCTGACGCTGTTGGGGAGATGACATCAGAAAGACTGGAGTTTATGCTGAATTCAGAGTGGATAAAGGCTAGGATCTTAGGAAAATATTTTTAAAAGAGTCGCTAATTTTTTTGTGGGGCAGTTAAAAAGTACTTAATTGGAGTATATTCATTATGCACTGACTGTAAAACCAAAGTAAACAACAGCAAAAAAAAATCAGTCGAGATGACTAACCAGAAATCTTAGGCTGCTAAGTGGGATACAGCATGTGTCACATTGCAAACTGTTTGTTCCTTTAGCAATGGCACACAAAGTGAACTCATTATAATTGAATTGTAATTGGCTAGAAAAAGTGCCGGTCTTTTTTCTTTTTTTTTTCTTTTTTTTTTTAAATCTTACTATGCCTCTACTCGATTTTTGCAGTAAAGTTGCCTGCAATCCTGTGAAGGATCCCCTCATCAACAGCAAGACATCAATGGCAATGCCAGGTTGTCATTGTGGAGTGGTGCTCTGGTGATTACCAGTGAATTGACAATGATTAATGACTCACTGTTGCTCATTCTTAATCCAGCCCACTCCACCACTGCTTGTACTGCCTTGTGGGAAGCAAATCTAAGCATATGCACAGGAAGAAGCCTCAGTGTTATTTTGCTGGCAGCCTTCCAGAACCCTCCTTTGCACTGCAACTTCTTGTCTGCTAGCCACGAAGTTTGCCATCTGGCTAAAGATTTTCTTCCAGCCCTAGGGGAACCTCAGAGGGTAGACGCTGTACCTTAATGCCAAATAAGATAGAAATTATTTAAGCCAGTGAAGCATGAGATGTAAGATGTACATATTTGTATTATGAAATTACCACATATTGTGAATGAAAAATCTGCTGGCAAAAATCACTGCAGTCAATCTCCTGAGGAATCTTCCTGTACTGAAGAGATCAGCTCCTGTGGACCACAGTGGTACATACCTCAGCATCCTTGAGAAGGGACCCAAACCCAGAAAGGTTTATGTAAGCTTCTTTTCTCCTGCTGCACACTTGATGTGCAGGCAACTGTAGATGAGCAAAAACTGTGTTTGCTGTGCCTTGCCCTCAGTATGCTGCTCGAAGACTGTTCAAAACTCAGAGCGCTTTGAAGAGTGGTGTGGCTTCTGCCAGGATCATGTGCCTTGGCTCACCGCAGTTAGATATATCAGAACCTAAACATCCTGTCTAAGGCCAGAAGTCCCCTCACCAGGAATCACAATTGTATGAGATGAAGAAAGGAGAGTAGAAGGGCAAATCAGAAACTGAGAGGAGTTCATCTGCAGAAGGACTTTTAACAACCTGAGTTGGCGAAGCTGGAAATGAACCTGCCAGTGGAAGTATCTGATATTCATTGTGACAGTTTCAGGTCTCTTAAAATGCTTTAAAATCTGTCCCTTTCCTACTATCCCCTTCTGCCTCTGTTGTGCCAACATACTTCTTTCATGAAGCTGTCCAATAAAACCCAAGCTTCCTCTATGATTAAGCACTCAAGGTGCAAGCAAATAGAAGCCTAATGTATTTTCAACAGGCTATTCTTTACAAGGTGGAGGGAAGAAATAGCTGCCTAAACAAATGCCTGTCTTTCTAGTCTAGCCTTCATATTTGAAGCAATATTTCTCATAAACAAAACGGAAGGCAAAAACATGCTCAACAGCTATACACTCAACAGCATTATTTCTGGAAGGGAAAAATATTTCTGTTACTTGAATGAATTCATAAATCAAGGCAAAGTGTTCTACAATTGCTTTGAGGAAAAGGGGTAGGTCTGCTAGGGTCTCTAGTCATTGACTTTGCTCTTTATGCCAAACATATTTTGTCACATTTGCTGTTACTGCTTTGAGCTGCTTCCTGGCAAACCAAGCAAGTTCTGTGTACTGCAGCTATACATCTTGAACAAACATGAAGTTGTTTATATGTTCTGTTTTGATGGATGGAATGAAAGCTGGCATTTCAAAGTACATTTCAAGAGTTTGCATCCAGGGTTCTTGGCACATTGGGGTATCCTGTAAATAAAATGGTTCTGCCTCAACAGTATGGGAAACCTCAGCTATATTTAATGGTTGGCCACAGGTAAGGTGTCATGCCATCCACATAGGTGCCTGCCAGACATTCTGTGCAGGTGTCCAGGCACAGAATAATAGAATAGTTTGGGTTGGAAGAATCATCTAGTTCCAACTCCGCAGCCATGGACAGGGATGTTGTCCACAAGCCCAGGTTGCTCAAAACCCCATTCAACTTGGCCTTGAACACTTCCAGGAATGAGGCATCCACAGTTTCTCTGGGAAACCTGTTTCTTACCACCGTCACTGTAAAGAATTTCTTCCTAATATCTAATTTAACCTGCTCTTATTCAGTTTAAAGCCATTTCCCTTTTTCTTGCCACTACGTGCCCTTGTTAAATGTCCTCCAGTCTTCTTGTAGGACCTCTTCAGGTACTAGAAGGTTGCTATGAGGTTACTCTAAAACCTTCCGTTCTCTGAACTGAAAACCCCCAACTCTCAGTCTGTCTTTATAGGAAAGGTACTCCAGCTCTCTGATTATCTTCACGGCCTTCCTCTGGTCTTGCATCAGCAGGTCCACGTCCTTCTTATCTTATGGTGATGACCCCAGAGCTGGATGCAGTACTCCAGGAAGGGACTCATGGCCTGCTGGTCACACTTCTTTTGCTGGAGTCCAGGACACAGTTGGTTTTCTGGGCTGCACATGCACATTGACAGGTCATGTTGAGCTTCTCATCCACTGACATCCCCAAGTTCTTATCCCCAGGGTTGCTCTATATCCATTCTCTGCCCTGCTTATATTTGCACTTTGGATTGCCCCAACTCACACCCAGGACCTTGCACTTGAGCTTGCTGAATTTCCTAAGGAAGCACGTACTAAATAGGGCAGCATGTGTGCTTCTGCTCAGTGTTGCCAGCAGCTGGTCAGCAAGCACAGAGCAGATTTATCAGCTGTGGCACAGACTGTTGGAGTGGGATGGATACCTTGGCTTTGTGCTGTATAAGTGGGACAGAGCAGATCATGCTTGCTATTAAGCAGGAGTCAGTCGCAAAATTTGTGTGAAGTGTGATGGGTCTGCTGAAGGTCATCATGGCTTACTATGGCTGGCTTCTCTGTGGTTCTTCATTAGCAGCTGCAGTGGCTGAGAAACCTCAGGCTCCTGCTTTAGACATCACTTTCAGATCACTGTTTCCTAACTCCAGGCAGCAACAACAAGTGTCCCAAGGACATGTGCTGTGTCTGCTCCTCATGCTCGTTCAAGCAGGCTCTCCCCCTGCTGCAGATGAAACCATGGGACAAAACACCCATTGAAGCTAATGGGAACACAGGCAAGCCCACTTCCCATATGGTGCCTGTCAACCATGTGCTTAAGAAACATCTGATATATTTTTATTCTGATCATGTGTTTGGTATGAAGACTGAGATTTGTAAGTCCCGAGACTGCAGACCTTAAGTATTTCCCAAGTTTTTTATAAATATCCAGCTTTGTTCTTTTGTCAGAGAATCACATGCCAGCATGAGAACTCATATGATTTTGAGTGCAACTTAGAGAAGCCATCCACTTATAGCACTCCATGACAAACCCTGTGACTCCTGTCAGTGCAGTATTTCTTTATACAAATCTGAAATAGAGGGAACTTTGACTTTTCTGATGAATAATTTAGAAATATTAAGGCTGACTCTTTTAAGTTTTTTACATTTTTGTGGCTCTTGTATAGCTATAGACTATCTTCCACTATTGGCAGCTTAGAAATTGTGAAGCTGTAATGCTATGGATCAACTTCATTGTAAAATATATTTATATTTTAAACATAGACAGAAAAAGTTTTATACAAAATTTTAGCGGAAGCCATCACCTTTACAGTTAAAATACCTCCTGTAATAAAGCTGTTATATTATAAAATCATTAAAATGATATTAGGTCCTGATATCTCTTCCACTGATTAATATCTTGTTAGGTGGTTCATTTCATTTTAAATAGGTCCCTGAACTTCAGGTAGATAAAGAAAATGCTAATATGACATTACAGTGGACAGGATTTATCTGTTATGAAACAAGCTTACTGTTTTATGTCACCTTGACTTTGAGAAAATGTATCACATTATAACTGAAATTGTTCAGAGTACAATGGAGCATAAAAGAAAAATGATTCTGAACAAGGCACAGGCACAAGTTGACTTTCATGCTTCCTAAGGACAAAGGCTCAAGCAAAGTGTGGAACATCATCTTTATTGGTTTGCATTTGCTGTCTGGAATCATCTGGAAGTCCTGAAAGGCTCATGGATTGCACTTGAGTGGACTATATGTAGATAGCATATGGCTTAGGAAAGATGCAAAAACAAAGGTATCTTCCCAAAACTTATTTGTGTTATAATAAATTGCTGACAGTGTCACTAAAGCAGAGACCATCTTATGTTTTCTTATTTTTACAGTAACATTCAGGAAAACTTTTCCTCTTTCACTGTTTCATAATTACTTGATATATCAATCCTATTTTGCACCTAAGTTTGTAAACAATAAAGGGTTGATAGAGCAAAGTAGCAGAACTGCACAGCAGTTATGTTATTTATAGGAAGCCAGGGTGAATTTCATATAATTTATTCTATTCAGGATAAAAATCAATATCTAACTTAAACAGATAAGAACCTATCTTCAAAGGACAAAAATCTTTGTTTACTTCCATTGCACCCACAGTGATTTCCTACTCTGTTGCCTAAAGCTCATTCTTCACAGTTAATAACAAACATCATTGACTAAATGATGACTGCAGTTCCTCCACTAGAATCACAAGCGATCACTTATGTTCCAGCCACTGTTATTCTTCATTCAGTGCATTCATTCAGCATGCATTCTGCATTACCAAACTCTCTGCTTGATTACTGGCTTCAGTAACCATCAAACTCACTTAAAGTAAAGCTGTAAACATTTTCCAAATAGATGTGGAACATGTAATAAACCTGAGTGTTATCCTTGTGCTTCAGTTAGTCACTGCTTATTACCATAAGGAAAAGAAACAGAAGGACTTTTGACCTCCAGAATAGAATTTCAGGGATGATGTCATCCAGAACATCTGAAAAATGTGTCACCTCAAGCCACTAACCAATTTAACCTTTAGTGTGTTTCATACTTAACAGGGAAAACAATTCCCTCTAACTGTACCCTAAGAGGATAGGAGAGATACTGATATCACTTACAACGTATTCTGGCAGATAAGGTTTCATTTTCATCTTTGCCGTTTGAAGATACTAAGTTTAAGGACACTGTATAAAAATGGTGATCTCTTCTGTGTTAACTTCCAAAATGCTAATTTGGTAATGCAAAAGGTGAATGGTGGTGAACTTCTGAAACTCTGTTAGTGGAACATGTTGGCTTGATTTCTTGGTGAATAGGTGGCTAAGTCCTGGAGTGTTAACCAAAATAGTTGTTAGTAATCTGAGAAAGTCTAAAGGTTGTTTGAAATACTTGCGCAGTATTTTTTTTTCCAAAATGGATTGGAGCAAACTCTTCATGTGCTGTATGTTAGTCCCCCAAATAGTATAAAATGTCTGAAAATCCTGAAATACCATTGGAAGAATTTCTTGGGGCTATGGTTGCAAAGCATCTATTTTAAAAGTTAATGCTAATCAAGGCTTAGTGAGTGAAAAATGTGCCTGAATAACAACTCAGTATATCTCCTTAATCTAGACAACTTGTGTCCTGCTTCCATTCCACTGAAAATATATCTCCTTCTTTATTTTCTACTTTCTTGTAATCGAAGAAATAGTTTACCATAGAGACAATGAACTTTCCATGACAAATGCGATAGGAAAAGGTTTCAGTTCCAAATTTATTTATCTTCCTGGTGGTGCCAGGCACACACCAGCCATGTAACATAATATAAGAGCATGCTACGCAGCAGAATGGGAGTTGCTTGAAGAAGCCATGCGCTGGTTGTGTAACTGCTGAGCACAGCCCAGTGAGGCCGTGCCTACCTGTCGTATTCAGCCTGTGCACCAGAAAAACTGTATGTTATGTCTCTGTCTTGAGTAACTAATCAATGAAGGCTGAAATAATTAATGATGAATATAACAGAAGCACAGCATAGGTAATGAGGTTAACAAGTTTATTTTATTTCTTACCATCTGCACATCTCTGATATTAATTGGATAAGCTGCCAAATCAAGAATTAGGTAAGTATCATCCAAAACTTATGAGTACTTCAATGTTCCAGTTACATTTCTGGCAATGTTACAGATGTGTGATAAGTCATCAACGTGATTACTGAAGTGACAATGATGCAAGTAGCACAAGAAGATCCATTCCCTGAGAATAATTGTATCTTTATGACTCCCTATAAGTAAGTGAGGATACTGTCTAAAGAACAGTGAAATAGTTTTGTTGTTCTAGTTCAGTCCGGGTGTTGATGGCATTCTCAAAGTGAGTGTGAAAAAATCCAGTTGATAGATGGACTTCAGCATGACTTTAATTCCTGCTCAAGTGTTGGTGGAAGTGGCTTAGGATACCTCAAGAAAAAATTAACAACTCAGTGAACTAGGTTCAGAACCTTGAGGAAAGAGAATTATTCTTATATCCACTTCTAAAAAAATTGAAGAAAACCAGATCTTTCCTGTTATTTAAAATGAATTTCCCAAGAGCATCTGGACTTTCCAAACGTTTAGCATGTGGATGACTCACCAGCTTTATGCTAAGATATCATGCTGTTATTTCAAAACTGAAATACCAGCCTTGATATTTTTATATGGTGTACAGAGGTCCATAGTCTTTCTCATCATTATACATTATTCCAGTTTTTAAAAATCTAGAAAGAAGCTTGGGTTAAGCATGATGTTGATTCTGAATCTAAGAATGTCTCTTATAAAAAGATTTGTCTTTGACAAACAATTTGGCAGAGGAATTGTATTTTTAAAACCTTTATTTATCTTGCTTGGATAGACTCCCATATTAGCTGAATTGTACTTGTTGCAGAGATTGAAATAGGAAGAAAAAATTTTTTCAGCTAGCTCAGGACTTAGAACGGACCAAAGGCTGTCTTGAGCTGGGCCAATTAAGATGATCTTTCTAGAACTTCTCTGCTCACTGGGTCTTGCTAGAAGGCAATTCAAAATGAAACTCTTCCACCACTGATCAACAAGACTTAACTGCTTAGAAACATAATTTTTAACGAGGATGGGAGGGAAGGAAAGACTTAAAATACCTTTATATGTAGATTTCTTGGTTTTGGAGAACTTTCACAGTGGTTTGTAGAAGAGCTGGGGCTTTGCTTTTTGATGATTTTAAAAAAAACAGAATAAAATGCTCTCCTGAAAGCATTTACATCTGCAAGACTTCATTTAGGTTTCTGTGACTGCATGTAGTTTTCATGCATAAGGAATTACATGTGCACAAGGAATATATACTAAAACTCTTAGTGTGGTCATGTAAGTTATGACTTGGAATAAAATGAACTAGAAATTTTCTTGAATGGCTAGTACTAGTAAGGAGAAAGTAATATAAGACAAGGAAGGGAAAGTACATTGCTGAGACACACCTATTGCTTGTGATAAGCATAAAAAAGTTAAACTTGTTATTTTTGCTACGGTGAAGCATGGAGTTTCATATAAAGAAAAATAAAATCTTAGCCCCAGAGGTTTCTAGATCTTCAGCTAACAGTGATCTTTTGGTTGGTGTAATAAAAAGAACAAGACCGAAGCATCTTCTGCAAAAGCATCTGGGAATCTTTAGGTTAACTCATCTTAGACTGACTAGATGATATCAGGATGAAGAAGAGAATGGCTATCTATCTCCACAATTTAGTGTGTGCATGTATACAAAATTCAGAGAGAATTATTTTCAACGTACGGAGACTTATTCAGATCTCTATGTACATAAAATAAGAAGCTCTGGACTTGCTATGCATTATTTTTTATGACAAATAGTGGTCTTTCTTTGGTCACATGGGCTTGTTAATTTTACATTTCCTTGGCTTCTCTCTGAATAGAAGAAAGGCCACTATTTACTGTAGCTGTATTTGTATCTAGTATAGATATCAAATTATTTCTGTTTGTTTCATAAAGTGTCATGATTACAGCCACAAGATACAAGAGTACAGAGCCTATCAGGCAATTGTTAAATAATATTTTTAGCCCCATTCCCAGAAGACCTTGCTTTTATGCAACCAAATACAGGTATCTACAGGCCTGAATAAAAGAAGTATATGTAGAAGTGGCCAAAGTCCTCTCAAAAGGCTACACCATTCACTGCCATTGTCCTACCAAAGTAAACTAGAAATACTTAGCTACACTTTATTGTGATGGATGGGCTAGACATGCAGATACAACAATTGTAATTTCATAATCCCTCTATATGTGGTCATTGCTGTTTTTCTATGGCTTTGTAAATGTTATAGTTTAAGCCCAGCTCGCAACTAATACCCAAACAGCCACTCACTCAATGCCCTTCCCAGTGGCATGAAAGAGAGAATTGCGAGGACAAAAGTGGGAAAAGTTGTGGGTTGAGATAAAGACAGTTCAATGTGACATAACAGGAAGAATTAATAATATAGATAATAGTAATAATAATAGTAATATACAAAAAAAGTGATGCACAATGCAGTTGCTCACCACCTCCTGACTGATTTCCATCCAGTTTCCAAGCAGCAGTGGCCCTCAGCTAGCTTTCCCCCCAGTTTATATGGTGACCATCACACTACGTGGTATGGAATATCCCTATGGCCATTTCGGGTCAGCTGTTGTGGCCGGGTCTCCTCCCACTTTCTTGTCAACCTCCAGCCTTCTCACTGGCAGAGCATGAGAAACTGAGAAGTCCTGAAAAGTAGTGTAAACACTAATTGACAACTAAAATAGTCAAGGTGTTATCAACATTACTTTTATACCAAGTTCAAATCATCACACTATGTGAGCTTTAACTTTATTCTAGACCAAACGAGGACAGTAAATAAGATAATCGAATAAGAGAGGGGCAATAGTCCCTCTCCGGGGGAACAGAGTACATTTCTTGAGCCCTGAAAATCCCTTTGCCTTCTCTTCTTCTATGTCTGCTATCCATTGCAGACCATTAGGTATACAGTTCCCTCTCAGTAGCTAATGAGACTTAAATAAACATACTGAGAGACAAACATGGCCACCGCAGTTTAATAAATGATGCTGATTCAGGTTTCAATTACACTAGTGTAAATCTGGAACATCACCACTGCTTACAGTTGAATTACCCTAGATTTCTATGAGAGCTGAATTTAGCTCATAGATTTCAGTTTTTTAACTTACTGGAATTTTATCATTGTGATTTAAGCCATTTTTAACCCCCGAATAAACAGATAGTTTAATAAATCAGGTTATGTACCTGATTTTTTTCCATATCTCTTTGCATGCTGCAATTCTAGTTTTGTTTTTCTATATTTTTAAAATATACTTGCTCTTCCAAGAATCAAGGAACTGCTAATGTTGTACTGAAAACTGATAACATTGAACATTATAATTAGAAGATCAGTGCTTCTTTTCTTGGAGAAAGCCCTTTAACTTTGCCCTTGAACTTTTGTATTTTTGGCTGCAACTAATGTGCAACCTAAGTTTTTAAGCACACTTTGATGTCTGGTTCAGGATTAAAGTGAAGTGATTTGATGGATGGAAGAAGTACAATGCATCTTAAACTAGTCAGAGGAACAAAGTACTGTTTTGTTCTATAAAGCAAGTAGTGCCAGATATACAATGATATATGATGATCACATCACCAGTGTTATAATAAACAGTTAGTTCAGAACCTGCCAAAAACCAAAGGTGAATCAATGGAAAAAAACATTAAGAGGGGAGACACAGCCAGTGAGCTCACAGGCAATGTAGACCTTTGAGTGCAGCAGCTTTCTAACACAGTCTTCCCTTTAGGTCAAAATATTAGTAAATGACAACACTGTACAGAAATTGAGTAACCTTCTTTTAGGTTGTTCTTAGCTCAGACAGAGTATGAGTACCAATAATTATAGAAAGAAGAAAATTTCTACATATTTAATTTCTACATATTTAATTTCTACATATTTAATTCTAAGATGGAGATGCCAAACATGCATGAAATGTCATGATTTTAATCTTGTTTGAAGCTGATTCAGTTTAGTGATGTTTCTGGAATGTGCTTGAATTTGGTGAAAAAGGGGCATATGAATTAATATAGTAAAGATATGAGTGAGCAGGAATCTTGGAGTGTAGGAGTCTTGAGAACATAAAATATGAAGGTAATATAAGATGACTTTGGGTTAACTGCAATTGTCAAACTTGATGAAGCCAAGTCACTGACCTTCAGTAGTGCTGAGGACAGGAATCTATACATCTCATAATAGTTACCCATATCTTCTTGTCATAATAAGAAAAAGTGTGTAGGAAGGGGGAGGGGGAAGAAGATATAAAAACCTGTGCAACAGAAGCTGTTTAAAAGACAAGATTTGCCAACTATCGTTACCATAGTTACCTTGCATTATAATTATAGGAGAAAGATCTGTGGTGGACTTATTTAACCATGCGTGGGATGTATCGGTGATTGGATGATGACCCTAGTTCTGTGAAATAAAGATGACATGTAGCTGCTCCCAGCACATCAGGCTCATGAAAAGGAATTATCAAGCTCTTTAAAAATGTCAACCTGTCAGTGCAATAATGATAAATTATGTTTATTTCAAGATATCTGGTCACATTTCCTAGAGATGTGCAACTGAATATTTCTTAAGAACAGGAAAAAAACCATTAGCTGGGCAGTTAAGCATTGATTTTCAAACCCAGTAAGTCAGGTCCTGTGTTTCAGGAGAGCTAATACACACTTCTGCTGAAGAATTAATGTATAGTGACATATGTAGATTAACTGTAAGAACTGAATAGAAGCCTGCTTGTTAAAGCTATGTATGTAAGACTCCATGGTTCTTTGTTCTTCCTATTTGTAAACCGATCATTCCTGAAACGTGCATTCTTTATTCCTTTATCTCATCACTTTGGGGATTTTTTTTTCATTTTTCCTTTTGGAAAAAAAATAATTGAGAGGTTTTCAGAACAAACTTAACAGTGTTGAAGAGTATGCGTTCTCCAGATGTTTTTCCCTGGCAAATCATACTGGCACAGACCTGGTGTGGGGCTTAGAAGATGCAGAAATTCTGACATTGCCATATCCTGTTGCATCTAAACTCTTATTTGGATTCTTGCACCTGGTACAGTCTATGGACTACTCATAGATTATTTGCCTTGCCATAGTTCTAGCGTTTATCCTGGGGACCCTGATATGCAGGACTGCACAAGGCAAAGGTACATGCTAACTCATGTGCCTAGGAACTGCTACTTAGGGAAACTCAAAGAGGTAAACAATTTGAACTTCCTCTATGCCCTGGAAAGAATTTATGGTATCAAGTCTTTAATCTCTCATCATGTGTTAGCTTCTCAAGTTGATCTTTTTCTGCCGCTTTCAAAGTTTCCTCCTACATACCATTGTGAAAACCCAACAGCTGAGTAAAAACATAAAATTGTACCTAGTTAAGAGGAGGATTATTTTGCAGACTGGTGGGTTTTAAGTCACAGCTGTATTGGCCTTTTCAGATGCTTAGATATATTTACATTGTGGTCAAACAACTGATCTTGCTAAAAGCAGTCTAATTTGGACCTGTTAACATCATCATCATGGCAACTCAAGCTAGCTGCCCTTGTATTTGTCTACTTCTGGGGCAGATTTTGCAGCCTCCTTTGAGGTGGTTACTACCTCTTCTACCACTGAGATCAGGACCTGAAATGAATCTTAAAATTATGTTAGGTGTGATAGTAAGGATAGGAATGCATCCCTTCAACTATAAATATAAACCACTCTGTGCCATGTTATGACTCATGGTTAACTTTCTGTGAGTTTGGCATCTTCTATGGCAACACCACTACTTATTTTATTAGATGCCCTTGTTTCCTACAACTTCTTCTTTAGAGAAATCAACCTGCCTGTTCTTCTGTTTTTCTAGGGCAACTACTCCTACTTCTATAACCCAAATCATGGCATAGCTGCGAAGTAAGGAGACACTCTAATGCTGCTCATTATAAAGAGAAAAACTCCTTGATTTACATAAGGCTTAGTAGGGCTATCTAGGTGTTGAACCCTAACCACTTCCTGATTGATTAGTTTTTAGATCCTCATCATGGCTCCAGGGGAGGAGTTATCACAGAATCAACAGTTCTGCCACTTCCCTGTTTTGAGTTTCTGTTTTATTCTAGGCTGGTTCCAAATTTAATTTAGTTCTACACTAAAGATGCCCTGAAATATGGAAAAAAAAATCCCTATTATGAAACATTTTGGTTTTTAATTCATTAAATTTGTACAAGTCAGAAAAACTCTGAAAAACATTTAATCCATTTTACATACATTAATTATTTTCTGCTCTACCACTGACTCAGAGATTTTTTTTTTTTTAATTTCATTGTTTGGATAGTTCTGATTTTAGGACCAATTTTTAAGGTAGTGTAAGCTGGAGTAACTCTTGGTTGTGCTGGACTCTGGCCACATAACATGTATTGATAATCTGATCTGTAACTTGCATGTTCTTTATGTACTGAACATTCATCCTACACCTAGAATGAAATACAGAAGTGGGAACGAAATAAAGACTCTGTAAATTTTTTTATTGTGCAAAGTGATTTTTATTCTACTCAATAATATGTCAAGGAAATGAGTAAATCTGAAGAATATGTTTCAAGTCAGCATTTTAATCTTTTTTTCTTTGTGATGAAGGGATTAGCCATAAAGGTGCAATACTTTATGGCAGTGAAAAAGTATATTGATGGAAATTATTTTTAGGGGTCTCACATTGCCTTGTTAGTCTCCATAACATGACTCAAACAACTCAGAGAAGCAATCCATGGCAACCGCACTAGACTTCCCAAATTCTATTCTTTCTTTACAGAGTGACATTAATTGCCTGTAGAGATTAATTAAAAAGACTGGAAAGACACAAATATTCCACACTAGCTGCATGATCACGGAGCCTACAGAATCTCTGAAGTCACCTGATAGATACTATTTCTGCACTCTTCTGCAAAGCCCAACAGGCTGACTACATGCAAAACATCTGTTAGTCAATTTTCACTGAGGGAGACTGTAGCTTTTAATTCATGCTCCACATTCGTGAATGACTAAGTTGAAGTCAGTTAAACCTTTTCTTCAGGTATCAGCCATGAAGGAGGGTGGGGAAGCATTTCTTTTCACATTTTCAGTAGCCTTCATTTTACTCAGATGAAGTGGTAAGTATCACAGATTCTCCCGTGCTAACTGTAAGGCTGTTAAGATGTAACTGCAGATTGTCTTCATTTTGAAGTGAGTTTTCCTTTTTTATCCATAGCAGTAATGAACATGAATAATTTATTATCGCTGTAAAGCCAGATGCTAAATTGTTTCACAAGCAAATAGTTTGCTTATGCAAGTGAGATAATAGGCCCCTAAACTCATTTTGCACATATTAATATTGCCTAATATTAACATACTAACATGGAGTAAATGTTGTGTTTGCAGCCATATGGACATGTGGAGGCATATGTACAAAGTACCTTCCTGATTCAGTTCTGGTCCAAAAATTCACACTGAAGAAATCAGCGTCACTGAGCTCTCTGGTTTAAAGAATCAGATTTTTTATTTGTTTGTTTGTTTATAATAAGAATATTTTAAAAATTCATGCTCAGCATTTAATTCAGCACTGCCGTACTGGGTGAGAAATGCATAGTAGTTCATTGGTCTACTTTAGGGGAATTATTATTAAACAAGAATTTGCACATCTAGAATCCTAAATTTGAAACTTTTCTGTGGGGAAGATAGTGTCCAATTGCAATTATCTAAGGACAAATCATTCATTGAGGTGAGCCAATGTCAGACATCATGCACCTGGTGTCACAGTAAGATCTGAATCTCTTTTACACTTCTTTGTCTTCTATTTTACTCCTACATCTGCAATCTTGAATATTCAAGCACAAGCTGAGAGAGGGAGTATGTTATTTTGGGCTGCTGGTATTTAGTTTGAAATTGTCAGTCAGCCTACAATCAGTGTACAGTGAAGAACAAATACTGCCACAATCTGAAAAAAACCCCACTCATTACTGTTGATATAAAATGAATCTATACAGAATAATCCTAAATTAAATGTTAACAGTTCACAGACTGTGTATTAAATTTTGCTTTGTGCTGACTTCCTCACAGGGTAGTGCAGTAGAGTAAGCAGAAGTACACATGGTGCACAAGTAAAAATGACTTCCCACAAACTCATTTTTCTTACAGTTTTATCAAGGTCAGTAGCAATTTGCCTGCAGTGAATTTAAAAATTGCAATTTTGTTTTGTCTTCTCCATATCCTTCACACAGCTGGATTTAGTCTTAGCACTCCAAAGGTGCTACTCACATAAAACAGGAACATCTGCACATGCTCAGTCTGCTGTCAACTAAATAAACTTAACCTTCAGAAACTGCTCAAAGAAAACTGGAAAATTTCACACAGATCCAGTAGTTCTATATTAACATTGGCTCTGAAAGAAATATACATGCACATGTGTAGGATACCTCTAAATAAATGAAAATTTCCCAAAACATTGGAGGTGTGAGGACACATACATAAACTTGGGAATTAAAGACTGAAGATCAATGTCTTTGTCAAGTTGTTGAGAAATGGGTAATTATCTAATTACCTTCTCTATTTTAACAAGTAAAGGAGATTTTTCAGAAGAAAAGTTAGACACCATAGTGACTTCAGCTAAGCTGACAGCTGAAATTTGGCTCAAGGAATGTCTGTCTGGTGCCATGTTGATGTGGTGGCCACCTGTTTTGTTGGTTTTATGCCACTGTGGTGGAATGGCTCATAAGAAACCTTGTTGAACCACTGAGAGGCAAATGGAATGCTTTACATCTGGAACGATACAGAAAGATTTCCATGAAATTTATTTCTCTTGAGAAAAGGGTTTGCTAACAGAACTACTCACATCCAGTGTAAAATTTCTGTTCAGAAAGAGAGAAAAGGTCAGTAAGAACTTCTCAGAGTGCTGTAACATCTCTTTTGCCTGGCTGCTGTTCTGACAAATCCTTGAAGAACACAGTACACTGCATATTTCCTGGCTTATTTTTTAAAACTGGATTATATTTTTAGTGCTCTTCTCCACAGACACCCCCTTGTAGCGGGGGAGAAGCTTGCGTGGCCTTATGAGACTGTGAGCTATGCTGGCGGTGGTTGTGCCTCCAGTAGGGTCTCCCATGCTAGTCAGGTCTCAGCTGAAGGGTCAGACAAAGTGTGTCCATGGGCAGGATGGGCTCACCAGCCTCCTGGCAACCATCCTAGGAGAAGGACAACTTGAACTCCAAACCTGGGCAATTGGAGCTCGCTTAGTCCTGTAAG
>VWZG01001742.1:0-15851 GCA_013396735.1 Grallaria varia
CAGCACACAGGCATTCACCTGCACAGGCAGAGGGGGTGTTACTGTGGGCCTTGAGCAGCCTGGGGCAGTGGGAATTGTCCCTGCCCAACCCCAGCAGCCGTGGGGGCTAAGTGGTCGATGGTCCTGTGATTGCAGAGGCCTCAGAAGCTTTAATGGTTCTTAACTGAAGGATGGCCAATTTAGATGATATATAAGGAAACCATTCTTTTACACTGAGCGTCGTCAAACAGTGACACATGTTGCCCAGAGATGTCCCATCCATGGAAACATTCAAGGGCAGGCTGGAGAAGGCTTTGAGTAACCTGATCTAGTTGAAGATGTCCCTGCTCATCGACAGCAACTTTTAAAGGTCCCTTCCAACCCAAAGCATCCCATGATTCCAAATGCCAGGGCTCCAGCCGTGGCCCCACGGGTGCCCGTGGGTGCTGTGCTCAGGAGAGGCAGGCAGAGATGTTACTCCTTGCTGTTCCTTGAGGATGCTGTTGATGGTCTCCATCGGAGGGTTGACTGAAGTTCTTGGAACAGACACTGGACAAGGTCCAAGGGTTGTGGCCTTCAGGGTAGCCTGACCTTTGCGTTTGTCACTGTGAGACGAGGTTTCTGTGTCTGGTGCAGGTCCTGTGCGCCTGTTCCAGGGCATGTTTGGGTCCCTGGGTGGTTCAGGACCCTGCGGTGTGATCAGCCCCTGCCCCTGTGCTGGCAGCAGAGACAGTAACACAGAGCAGTGTTGCTGCTTTGAGAGGAGCTGAGCTGAGGGCACAGAGTTTGCCAAGGAGACATTAAAGCAAACGCTTCCCATAATCCTGTGGAGCTCTCACGCCTTATCCTTGGTGTTACAGTTTTCCTATGTTTTCTTTTGCTATCCCATGTTTTTCCTTGTGTACAGAAGAGCTCTAATTTTGATGGTAATGATGAGTGTTTAATTTGAGTTTTGTTTAAGGTTTAAACCTGTTAAAAGCTTTTTAAAAACTCTGGCAAGCAAATCACAGACTTTAAGGCTTTCTGACACTCTCTATGACACCCTTCAAGTTACATTAACTTCAAAAGTCTACTAAATTTTGTGTACTAAAAAATGATTTTTAGCCTACCTTTAAGAAGTTCTCTTGTTATACAGCTGAAATTTGTGAAATATGGGCAATATTCCTCTAGACTCCAATATCAGACTGGTCAGAAGCCTTGCCAGGTATGTGGGCACAGGTTCATCAGAGTTGTTCATTCTTCTCTGAATAATTGTAAGTGCTTATCCCAGGGATGTGCTTATGGCCAAGGCCATCAGGCTCTGACTGACACAGCCAATGTAACAGACACCAGACGGGGTTATGTGACTCGCTTGGCTGTCGTGGCAGGGTATGGATAGAACTGAAGGTCCCCTCCTGTTCCATATTTCTAAGATAAACCAACATTCTTATAAGGTAATAAAAAGTTCTGCTTTAAGTAGTCCATAGATCTGCCATAATATAATGGGAATAGTAATACAGGAAGTGATATAGATGACAGAGTTTCTTGGGAGCCCGAAGCAGAGCCCAAATTCTTCTGAAAAGACTTGAAAAGTACCCAAGGATGTTCCTGCCGCCTCTCTCGGGTGGCTTTCTGTGTTGGAAAGGGTTAGGAGCCAAACCCCACTGCTGATCCCTCTCCACTCCAGTCCTGCTGTACAGCTGGTGCTGGGGTGGGTGAGGAGCAGGTTGGACCAGACCCCTGCCCGCTGCTGGCCAGGCTCCTCTCCCAGAGGGCATCACAGGACTCACCCAGAAGTTCCCCAAGTGGGTAGCTCTGGGTTTCATTTTCCAAACCTCATTTTTAATATTCTCTGCTTTCTCCTGCAGTGCTCCAGCAACCCAAGGGCCACCTTGCTGAGCAGCCAGCCTGGCAGCACACGTGGAGTCCTGGGCCAGTGCTTCAGGAGCCTGATGGAAGGAGCTGAGCAAAACATGCCAGTAAAAAACTGAGACAGGTAAGTGCATAACACATATGTGAGCTGAAAAGAAAAAAATAAAAATAGAAGACAAACGGAAACTTTAACTGGAAAAAATGGTAGCACAGGAAGTATTCCAGGTAGCCTCAAATTGCAGTTCCTTTTGAAACAAAAGATAATACCCTGTCAAAGAATTCATCCCTAGCCTTAACAGAGCCTGAACATTTGAGAATTATGTGTTTTCTTGGTCGGAAATGTACTTCCTAATTTAATCCCAACAAGCTTTGCCAGACTCAGCTGCTGCTCTTGGGACCAACTGCCTCATTTCAGCAGGTTCCCTTTCAGCTTCGCTTTCCCCACTGAAACCCCTCCGACAAAACCCTCCAACGCTGCCATTGCTCTGACAGAGCCTTTTCTTGCTGGGGTTGGGGTCAAACAACTGCTTGGGAAGTGGCAGAATGAGAAGGGGTCCAGGGGGGCCACTTACACATTGTAGATAAATGAGGGAAGAACTATCTTTTTATCTTAACAGAGGTCACAAATTCACCCTCATTTGAAAAACAGAATAGAAGCTTTCGCAAATGAAATGACAAGTTTGTCTGCATTTCCTGATCACACTCCCTTTTTTTTTCCCCTGGCTAGCTGTGTTTTCTCTTCCATGAGCATTATTTAAGCAAAGCAGGACTTGAGAGAGAGCAGACACACAGTCTGAGTCCAGAGTGGAACTTCCTGTAAAGCTTAAAACAAGCTGGAAAGGGGTTTGGAGAGAAGTGATGGCTAAAACATTTTGATAATTTTATTTCTCTGATTTCTTCTCTGTTTGTTGGTGTGGAAATTATGTTGGAATTTTTGAAGTCTTGACTAGTTTTGCATTTATTATGGTCTCCATAATTTTGCTTCCTATTAAATTCTGGTACTGAAGGTGTAAGTTGCTTTTGGTCTGGCTGTGGATGATGGCCAGAGCTGGGGGAATTTGGAAGCAAACTCAGAGGCAGAGAGATCCCTTCGATGGCACTAATAAATCAGACAGACTTTGTGTAACTTCCACTGCAGATCAGCAAAAGACCTGGGGGGAAAGCTGGGAAGGAGGAGAAACCTGCTAAAACAAAGGAGATCTGAGCTGGCAGTGGTGAGCTGCGGGATGCAGTCTCACCTTAGAGCTGTAAATGCCATGGGGATTTATTTGACTGAGTGGTCTACCAGGCTTTAGGAAAAAAAAAATTTAAAAACTGACTAAAATTCATTGTTATAACTTGATAGGTTCTTGGTTCAGTATCTATATTTATTAAAGGCAAGAACAGGATAAGAAGAAATGGCCTCAAGTTGCACCAGAGGAGGTTCAGACATGAGGCTATTAGGGAAAAAATTCTTCACGGAAAGGCTGGTCAAGCACTGGAACAGGCAGTCAGGGGTCATGGCAGAGTCCCCATCCCTGGAAGTGTTCAAAAGCTGTGTAGCTGTGGCACTTAAGGACATGGTTTAGTGATGAACACGGCACTGGGTTGACACTTGGATCTGGTGATCTCAGAGGGCTTTTCCAGCCTTACCAATTCCATGATTCTACAAAGTCCTTAAGACAACATTATTTTCTGAGGAGAACACTCTTCGATGGGCTTTTTGCTCTGAGGTACTGTCCTAGTTATAGTGGCTGGGACCAGTTTATCACTGTGTGAATGTAACTGGAACTGTGTATTCCATACCCTCTCTGCCATTTATCATGAACTGTTAATGATGCATTGTTTGGAACAGCTGCCCAGGACACACCTGACACCTCAGGCTATGAACTGGGTGCCTGAGGAAACAGAGATAAGAAGGTTCCCTGTCTTCACACCAATGATTCAGGTGTGATAACTCCCCTCTGAGAATCATTAACACCTTCACACCCAACCTGAGGGGTCATGTCTGCTATTGGGCCATCAAGTAGACCAAAATATCACGTGACTCACTGAGTAAATCACCCATTGTGAAACCCCTCACCCTGGGGGAGGTACTGGGTGTTCCCATCTGAACCCAAGCATAGATAAGCTTGGGGTTTTGGAACTTGAGGCACTCACTCACTCGTCAGACTGAGAGGAGGACCAGAACCTCAACAGGACTGCAACTGCCACTCTCGACCAGACTGTGACCACCAACCTTCTGGAAGGAAAGCAGGTTTTCCTTTTCTTTTTGCTTTGGACTCAGGGGACCACGTGGTGCTCAGCACAGGGGCTGGTGAGCACCATCCTGTTTGTGCCCCAGGGGGCTGGGTTGTACAACTGGGTTTGGAGGGCTGAACCCAATTTTCCTTTGTATCAGTGTATCTATTGTAATCTTTTTATTAAATTGTAGTTCTGACTTCTAAACTCTTTTGAGTTGGATTCCTTTCTCCTGCCGGTTTACTTTTAAACCAGCACAGGTGCCTTACCCTGAGCACTGGGGCCCTCCAGGACAGGATGGGCACCGTGCAGGAGCCAGCCCCAGCTGGGGGGACCCAGCCCTGCTGCCCATGCTTGCCGTGCCAAGGCACAAGCAGAGGCTGCCACAGCTCTGGCTGCTGGCAAATACTGCACCGGGCAAGGGCTCCCCTCAGCATTTAGAGGAGACTTTCATCAGCAAGTGCTGCCGAGAGCTCTCGGGCAGGCAGCGGGTGGAGGTCTCTGGGAGCAGCGAGGGATGGGCACGAGGGGCAGCTGAAGGTGCAGCTCCTGTTTCAGCCCCATCCATCCGTCCAGGCTGGGGACACCTCTGCGCCAGCGCTGCCCCGGCGAGCAGGGAGGTGGCACGATGGCGCTCTGCTCTCAGCCCTGGAGCTCTCTGCGGAACAGGAGGCTCCTTTTAACTGCAATGGTTTAAAATCGAGCGGAACTCAATTTCCATCAGTAAGGAAATAAGCACAGATGTAAAAAAATAAGGGCTAGAATAAAGGCTAAACCGGTAATTGCCTCCTGTAGGTCCACAGAGGGCGAGCCCCAGCTGAGCACCTGCTGCCAGCCCACCCCGTGCAGCAGGGGCAGGAGGGACCACTGAGCCTGCAGGGAGACCTTGGCCGGGATCCCATCCCTTCTGCAGGCCCCTGTCCCCACAGCCCCGCGTGGGAAGGAGCCCCCAGGAGCTGCTCTGGGGGAGGCTTCATTCGTGTCGCTGTTGGGAGCCAGCAAAGTCTGACGTGGTCACAGCAAAGAGCATGGAGGCAACAAAGAACATTTGAAAAACTCCAAATGCAGAGTGCAGCATCATCTGGCACTTTTAATCACTTCTGTGTGGGTTTGGGGTTGTTTTGCTGTTTAGTTTTTTTTAAATAGAATCACAGAATGGTTTGGGTTGGAAGGGACCTGTGGTGGGGCTGGCTGAGCCAGAATTTGTTTCCCCATAGGAGCCCTCACCGTGCTGTGCTCTGCATTGGTGTCTATAACACACCCATGTTTTGGCCGCCACTGAGCACAGCACTCACTGCTCAGTCAAGGGCAAGATCCTGGGAGGGGACACAAATAGGCAGCTGAGCCACATTGACCAAGGGGATATTCCATACCATATGAGGTCAACCCAGATATAAAAGCTGGGGCAAGGAGCAGGAAGGGGAGGCACTCATTGTCTCCAATGGCTGCCTGCTGACACTATTAGGGGCCCTGCTTCTCAGACGTAGCTGGGGATTCACTCCTCATGGGAAACAGAGATCAGTTGCTGCTTCTGCTTTGCACCCTGCTTTTGCTTTTGCTTTCTGTATAAATATAAACTGCCTTATCGCAACCCACGATTTGTGCTGGGTTTTTTTGTTTCCACCCTTATTCTCTCCCCTGTCCAGCTGGGAAGGGGAGTGATAGAGCGGCTGGGTGGGCACCTGGCATTCAGCCACAGTGAACCCACCACAGGACCTTAAAGATGACCTTGTTTCAACTCCCTTGCCATGGGCAGGAACACCTTCCACTAGACCAAATGCGTAAAAGAGAAATGGTAATTGGCAATTAAACTGTTCATTTCAGGTGAGGAACAGACCCAGGGGTAGCTCATGTTTGGGCTGCTGTGCAGGCTGTTTGACTTGTTCTTTAGTCTCAGGTGTGATGCCACTGGACGGACTTCACGTTCTACATATACAAGAGATAAACTGTTGGGGGGGGGTTCTGTGTTTGTTCTGTGCCAGATGAGTGGTGGTACCACATTTCACCAAGGCAGGTTGAACTCTGACACCTCTCCTGAGGGAAGAAGGTGGGTCTGGCCTTTTCCCACCATCTGGACACATCCCAAAGAGCCCCTTGCTGGAGGCTGGGGAGGAGGGACATGTTCTGAGTCACGTGAACATGGGAAGGTTTCCTGTCACATTTCCCAGCTGTCTTCTGAAATGTTTCCCGTGTTGGTTGGCTGAGTTTGTAACACTGCCCATACTTACATGCTCCTTGTTATTTTATAGAACGGTTTTTGGAGGGCACCTTGTGATTCTGTTTTTGAGTCTTTCTCTGGTTTTCTTTCAATTTAATACACATTATAGTTATTATTTTACCAGTTCTTGCAGTGCATCTCTGGCTCTCAGGTCTCCTTTAACCAAACGTTTGGGGTTTCTTTTTCCCAGGTTCACTCAGAACACCTCGGTCTTTCGGAGGGACGTGGCTGAACTTTGCACAGAGACGGGGCCTCCGATGATGAGTTGACAAGGATTGACTGATAAACCAACTCTGAAAGCTCTGGGACCCTGTTGTACTGTTGGAGAGATTTTTGACCCTTGTGAAAACTATTTTTTAAGATTCCTTCTGCCCTTTTGTGTCTCTGACTTGAATTAAAGGATTTATAATAGTGAAATCAATGGAAAACCAGCCTTAGTTTGAAGAATGTTTTCAGTCTTTCTTATCAAAATCCTGTTATTTTATCTTTAGGAAACAGTGTAGAAACAGTACTTTACAAAAGAACAAAATAAATATGCAAAATAAACTTTTATCAATTAATGAGTCTCAGTTCTGCACATAATGGTAGTAACATCTCATCAGTTAAAACCTCCAAACTCGCTCCTGAAGATGTATTGGTTTGAAAATGAGACAAAAGCCAGTACAAACTTCATATGACATCTTTTTGAAATAATAAAATTTTAATTTTTCTACAAAATGTTGCATGTTTCTTTTCAGCACAGGTGGTTAATGACAATGTGGACAACAAAGTAGAGGACTAAAAATGAACATTTTTAGGCTGTAAGTATAGCAAGAAAATTGCATGGAGTGAAATAAGAGATGATGGACTAAGCCTCAGTGAAGTATTGATGATATATTAATTTCACAACTACACATTTTCCAGGTCTTTGGGAACTGGAAAAAAAATGCAGGAGAAAATAAAGTTGTGAAAATACTTTAAAAAGAATGAAGTCTCTCCACCACTACAAAAAGATTGTTACAGAGACCTATGGTGAGGAGCACAGCGTGTCCTGTGGTGGCAGGAGGGGCTGTGCCAGCTGGGGACATGCAAAATTAATTGATGGAAGATCTAACAAAAATTAGAACTGCTTAAGCAGTAAGTCAATTAGTTTACAACATGGAAAAGCTATTATGTGCAATTCCAAACTTGGTTTGGGTTGAGTTTTTCAATTACTTTCCTAAGGAAAAAAAATATTTCATGTATTTTTCATGCTCGCTGGCATCTGTGAATTTAGTAATATTTCACCACTGTTTAGACCAGAATGGGAATTATTAATTGTGACCAACAGGGAGCAAAAGTTCCTACCTGTGTTTCCTATCGGGTTTTTCCCAGTTTTTTTCTTTGCAACTGTTACTTTTCTGCACATTTTTAAACAGCAGGAGCTGCAGCTGCAGGGGAGGCGATTTGGTCAGCAATTTGCTCTTTACATTTAAGCTCAGCTCAGGAAAGCCTTTCCCCTGCAGCCGAAGGGTCTGATTTCCAGGAGTGCCGAGCCCCTGAGCAGTAACGCCCAGAGGTCACCGGGGGGGTTTGGGGTGTTCCACGCGCAGTCTGATGCGTGCGCCGAGCCGTGGGACCTGCCACCACCTCCAGCACTTACGGATCAGTACAGTCGGTAACTTCCCATTTTGGTCCTTCAGGGAAACTGGTGTCTGTGCTGCTTGGCTGGATTGCCAAAGCTGCAGAACTGATGTTCCCCGGGCCCCGTGGGGAGGGTCCCCTGGCAGCGCTGCCTCCGGTGCCAGCTCCGAGGGACAAACCTGCCAGTGCCCTGCACTCCCTGCCTTGGCATTAAGGGCTCGGGTGAAAGGCGGCGGGTTCTGTGACTGCACCGTGGTTGTTACCTGGTGACACATCACGGCCGTTTGCCCCCAAAGCAGCCCCTTTTCTGGGTAAATTGGCTGCTTGGCCGAGAGCTGAAGCTTGGCATGTGGAAGGGCAGAGGGCACGTGCCCCAGAACTCATGCCCAGTCCTCAGCCCTTGCATTGCTCAGGCTCTGAAACATCCCTTCTGACACAGCCCCTGAAACATCCCTTCTGACACAGCCCCTGAAACATCCCTTCTGACACAGTCCCTGAAACATCCCTTCTGACACAGCCCCTGAAACTTCCCTTCTGACACAGCCCCTGAAACATCCCTTTTGACACAGTCCCTGAAACACCCCTTCTGCCACGGCCCCTGTTACAGGTGAGGCCCCAAAGAGCATCTTTGAAACTGGGCAAACTGGAGATGTGTATTTAACGAGCATTTCCACCTTGGTTAACAATTGACAACTGGAACTTAGAGAAGCTGGTTGTATAAACACATTTGCTTTTAGGTTAGGAAAGGGAGAGCAGAGCAAATAGAGAGGTTTGTGGCTCCAGGCTCTTTGTGGAGAGTTTACTCTCAGTTTTTTTAAGGGGCTCGGTCACAGTGGGGGCAGCCCAGGTTTTCCCTCGTGTTTACAAAGCACGTGCAATGTCTTACACGTTTTTTGAAAGACGTAATTGCCTTAAGGGCTTCGGAATTTTTTTCTCCTTTAAAAAAGGTGGAAACAATGGAATAGGAAATGTCAAAGGGAGATGCTGCTCAGAGCCCAAGTAATTTCCTTGCAAGGAACCAAAGTGATAATGCAAACAGCCAGGGACTGTAAAATAGGGCTGATTCTCCCCAAGTGCATTTTATACCCTCAGAGTGAACAGCTCGGACTGCCGAGGCTGAGGGGAGTGTCCGTCCCTCTGTGAGCGAGAGCAAAGCACCTCCGAGCCTCCCCGGGCCGGGCTCTGCTCGCGGGGGCAGCCCAGGGCAGTGCCGGGACCAGCACGGTGTGAATGCTGTGCCCTGCTCGCAAAAGGAGGCTCTGATGAACCCAGCCCCAGCACATGCACAACTCACAGAGTAATTCCTTAGCCTCGTTAATGTTTTATTGCACAACGTGTTTACAGTGACAGCAAACCTTTCAAACTGCAGTGGGATAACACGCTTCCTTGCCATATTAAAAAATAATGTTAGTGTAGATTTTATGTACCGGGGTGTAGACTGCTGCTAAGAGGCTGCTTTGACAACGTTCTTTTTGAGGTTTACAGAAAGCATAATAAAATATGTAAGTTACATTTCTACAAACAAAAGCTATAACATAAGTTATTTATAAGTGTGAGATACAAACGGTATCACGATAAATAAACCTTAATGGATACCTGTGGCATCCATCCTAATGCAATTTGCCCAGCAAAAGTCACATTTAGTAGAAAAACCTGGCAGCAGCTGCATGTTGGTATATAAACTAAGAATGAAAGAGGGAAGGAAGAGGTGCTGAAACCCTGGCTGCCTCCCTGGGCATCTCTGGGACCTGTGGTACCTCCCTGCCTTCTCCTTCACCTGGGGCTAGTGCTGCTGCTCTGGGAGACCAGATGTCTCTGCATCTTTCAGAACTTGTTCACGATACCAGGATGTTCCCTGTCTGCCTCGCTACAGCCTCATTTTATCAGAGATGGCAGAAAGAAATTGAGCCTCATCTGCCCATCATCCTCTGTGCTCCTTTCCCTCACAGTGGTGGCTCTTTCCCCAGCATGTGCCTTGCACCCTGCCCACCTCATCTGGTCTCAGCCCTTTGTGGAACAATGCATGGATTTTGAACTAAAAGAAAATTTTGGCTTTTTTATGTAACAGTGAAGATTTCCAACCCTGAAAAGATGTGCTTTGGAAGAGGACTTGAAACCACTGGGGCACATTCCTCTCTCAGAGGCTGCAGCCTCCATGAGCACTGCTCTGAGAGCAGGGTTTAACTGCTTCCACCCGCCAGGACAGAGGACACAGCGTTTGGGCAGTGTCCGTGTGTCAGCCTGAAGGCAGGGCAGGTGTCCTGGTCTCCTTCAGGTTGGCCAGAGGGAGTATCCCTTGCTTTGCCAGGGAAAGTGCTGCTGAGAGCAGAGCTCTGCTACCCCACCCTCCCCTCTGCCTGTCTGTGTAAGGCTCTCCTCAGCTGGAGGCAGGAGGGGCACAGCCCAAAGGAAGGGGCAGCAGGGAATGACCTTTAGCTCCACAGTGCTGCAGCTCTTCCCTCTGGAAAAGAGCAGCTGATTTAACCCTTGTGGGCTCACAAAACTGTAGCTGTGCTCTGCTGAGCACCAGGAGCTGAGTGCCTGACAGTGGCACTGCCCCATGAGAGTACAGCCACAGGCTGGTACCCGGGGTCCTGCTCTGCTGCTGGGATGGGGCACTCACACCACTGCTCTGTCCTGGGGCCTGGTGGGCACGGTGGTCCCCACCCAGGGGGGCTCAGCCCCGACAAGGAGGACCAACAGGGTCCCCCAGAGCCCTGCAGAAGGTACGAGAGGAAGGACTGCATCCCCTTCCAGTGCACACACCTCAGCCCTTGCCTGCCACTGTGTGTCCCTGGCTGGGCACAGCTGGCTATTGGCAAAGCCCAGGCAGCAGCTTGCTGCATATAGACTGGTTTTTGCTGTCCCCTTCCTCCCTCCCCTTTCCACACCAGGACATGGACTACCCATGTTTCTCTCCAGCCTGAACACCAGCATCACCCAACAGCTCCACAAGAATGTTGCTTCCAGGGCTACAGCTGAAAAGCAACTCGTGTCCTCTGATGTGCTGACTTCCACATGAACTCAAAACCATGCTGGGTTCATGGAGCAATGCCCATCCAGAAAAGGCTGTGGAGAGCAGGACCGGCCTTGCTTACCCTGAGACCTGTTGCCAAGGACAGGAACTATAGCAGGAACACTGGAGCTATAGTGTCCCGTCCCGTTCCACTGCTGCTGCTTCCTTGTACAGGGAGATACTGCTGTTCTCTGTCACACTGTAGGAAGAAACAAAACCCGAAGCAATGAGCAATGCCCTTGGGGATGGCAATCCCAGAAGCTGCTGGGACCTCCTGCACCATCAGGGAGCCAGACCAGCTCACAACCTGAATTCCTACTTGATAAGAGAGTCTGTGGACAACAGATGAGTCTGATACCTGAGAGCTGACATGGCATTGAAGAGTACTTATTTGTGGCAGTATGACAGCTAGTGAGGCAGCATGAAGATGCTTCTGAAGACCTGAACAGTAGGTTAGACACAGATCAAATTCCTGTTTTTCCAAGCACTTCCTTCCAGCTGTTAGGCAGTACCTTGTGTACGACAGCTGGGTCCAGACCAGATGGAAGGAACCATTGGAGGAAGTGGAGCTTCTCCACCTTGGACATGCAGGACAGTGCTGGGGATGTGGCCCAGAACATCACAGCACAGCCAGAGTGTTGGGGAAGGGATGATGCAGGAGGAGCTGGAAATGCAGATGTGCAGCTGATTAGATGCAGTGGGACAGCTCTGTGGAGCACGGGGAGTCACCCTGGGCTGGACTGAAGCCCCCGTGCAACAGTTCAGCAGCAGTGGAATATGGCCAGCAGTTTCAGGGGTGATCTTGCCTCTTCACTGCCTGGGCCCCTGGAGGCCCTGAGCCTGCCTTTCCACAGTGTTGTTGCAGGCACATTTGCTGCTGCCATCTCCCAGGATGAGCCCTGGGGGCACCGCAGCCCTGGGCACCGTCGTGACCACTCGACTGTGCCCCTCTGACCCCCGCAGCTGCATCACAAACACAGCGGTTGCGGGCTGTAGGGCTGTTCGAAGCATTGTGCACCGGACAGGCTCCGGGCTCTGGGGTGGTGGCTCCTCTCCAGCCGGGCGCAGCATCACGGTCTGTGCACGAGCAGCCACGGTGGGTGGGCACGCAGGGTGATTAGCAGTGTTTGTCACGTGGTTTGATTATCTCATCCAACAGGAAGCACTTTCAAAGCCAAACGGTGGCATTGGGCGCTGTCAGGCACATGGAGGCGTCCTGCAAGGATATGGGTCCTTTGAGGACATGGTCCTGCAAGGATGCTCTCCCTGCGGGGCCCTCTGTGTTTTGAGCCCAAAGACATTTCTGGGGCTGAGGACTGTATGCATGAACCATAACCAAACCTAGTGACCGTGGCAGGCTGCAGCACATCCGCCTCCGTGTCCCCTCCATGGCAGCCAGGCCTGAGAGAAACTCTGGATTTCAGGGAGGAGTGAGACAGATGCTGCACTTCTGTCCCCAGTGACTCCCAGCGATAAACTGGACAGGAGACCCTTCTGCCCAGTGGTGCCAGGGAGGTGGTCACTCCCCTTACATAGCGCTACTTAATTCTTTCCCCTGCTTAGCTGTGCCCCCCCCCGCCTTTGCCCTGGCCCCGGTCAGCGTCGGTGCCGGCCCAGCCCAAGCAGCATGGCAGGGCTGGCTCAGCCAGGCTCCCGGACAGCCGGAGGAGCCGTGTGCCATCCCGGCAGTGGGGCTGCGCGGTGCTTCCCTCTGCCAGCACCACCGCTCGGCTCTGCATCTCCCTTAGTGCTTGTACAATGTGCAGAGTTTTACAAGGGTGGCAATGCCCCCCCTTGCTCCATAGCAGCCTTCCCGCACACCCCCAGAACTCTCCCTTCCCAGCCTCCTCCTGCCTGCATGGCACTGGTGGCCACCCCACTGGCGCTGTGGGGCTGCCTGGCCACGGGGTGCTGGGTGTGCACCCCTGCCCGGCTGGGCACCGTCCCGCGAGTGCCGCCCCCGCCCGGCCCAGAGGCACCTGCAGCTCGTGGCTGGCACAGGCAGGTTGGGCTCATGGCGTGCCGTGCCACACCGTGCCATGCAAAGGCCATGCTGTGCTGTGCCATTCGGTGCCACTCCACACAAGGGCCGTGCCATGCTGTGCCATGCGAAACCGGTCTGTGCGATGCCGCACTTTGCTGTGCCATGCCTGGGGCCTGGCCAGAGCCCAGCTGGGTATGGGATTCCTTACACTCACTCCTGCCATGGGGACCTGCGCCTGCCCGGGGTTCCTGTTGCCTCCCCCTGCCCGGCAGGGCCAGCCCCGAGCTGGGTCCGGCTCCCGCACGGCCCAAGGTGCCCCAGGTTTGGGCGGGCACGGCCATCCCCGCACCAGCCGCCGGCCCCGGGCACTGCCGGGAGCACGCGGGGACCGGCCCCGGGCGCGCCGTCGGGGCCGCAGAGGCGCTCGTTGCGGGAGGAGCCGGGAGGGAGGGAGCGGAGCCGGCACAGCGCCAGGGACCACGGCGTGGGCACAGCGGGAGCGGCTTTGGGGGCGGGAGCGGGGCCTGGGGCTGTGCGGGGCTCTGTGCGGGGCTCTTTGCGGGGCTCTGCGCGAGGCTGTGCGGGGCTCTGCTGGGCCGTGCGCGGGGCTGTGAGGGGCTGTGCGGTGCTCTGCGCGGGGCTGTGCGGGGCTCTGTGCGGCGCTGTCCGGGGCTCTGTGCGGGGCTCTGTGCAGAGCTCTCTGCGGAGCTGGGCGGGGCTGTGTGCGGGGCTCTGTGCAGAGCTCGCTGCGGGGCTGGGCGGGGCTCTGTGCAGAGCTCTCTGCGGGGCTGTGCGGGGATCTGTGCGGGACTGTGTGTAGGACTCTGCGCGGGGCTATGCGGGGCTCTGTACGGAACTCTGTGTGGGACTCCTGTGCGGGGCTCTGTGCAGAGCTCTATGCGGGGCTCTGCGCGGGGCTGTGTGCAGAGCTCTATGCGGGGCTGTGCAGAGCTCTGTGCAGAGCTCTCTGCAGGGCTCTGTGCGGGGCTGTGTGCAGAGCTCTGTGCGGGGCTGTGCGGGGCTCTGTACGGAGCTCTGTGTGGAGCTCTGTGCGGGACTCTGTGGGCCCCCAGCCCGCGGAGGGGCGAGGGAGACGAAGTGGCTGCAGGAGAGCTGCATTTAAGGATACCATACGTCCGGGGTTATTAATTATAAAACATAATTAAAGTAAAACTGCAGAACGTCAACATATTAAATTTAAAAGCTAATATTAAAATAGCGTTAATATTTAATAAGGTAGCTGAGCGTTACAGAGCTGTACGCTGATACTCTATATTTAACTGTGTAAAACCAGGAGAGTTTTCCCAAAGAAAAATGTATTGTTTAGCTGATTATCAAAGACTCTGTGATATATTATCCATTTCACAAAAATAATATAGATATCTTTTTAAATATAGTAATAAAAACATACTAGCGCCTTTTAAATATACTATTACTTACCACCCCTTTTCATATTGTACTATCACAGACACTTTGGAATTGGTTTAAAAGCACATCATTCATTATTCAAAGCTCATCTTTGCATATTATTCCAGCTCAAGTCTGCCAGGCTCCCTGTGAAATCGTTCACAAAATTGATAACAGCAGACACACACGCAATAAAAAGATCGCCTTGGGCAGCCCGAGCTCCCATTATGCAGATCGAGCTGCAATTTTCTCTAACAAAGCCTGCCCTGATCCAGGACTGGGTGGCACTTTATTTATTTATTTATCCTCCTCCACCGGTTGCCCTTTTTTTTTCCCCCTCCCTTTCCCCCCCTCCTTTTGCCCTCTGCCCCTCCCGCCGGGTGGTGCGGAGCGGGGCCCCGAGGGCCGGGTGCCCGCGGCCGCAGCGGTGGGGCCGGGCGGCCCCGCACCAGCTTGCGGGATCGTCTCAATCGCATTAGCTCCGCTCCGGGGGAGCGGCGGCTCCGCCCGCACCCGCCGCGCCGAGCGGGGACAACGCGATTAGGCTGCCGCGGGCCGGGAGCGCCGTCGGGCGGGCCCCCCGGCGGGGCGGGCGTTTCACGGCCCTGTTAATGCCCGCCGGGCGGGCCGGGGCCGCCGTCCCTCGGTGCCGTGAGCCGGGGGAGCCTCCTCGACGGCCCCGGGCGGGGATGCGCCTCCGTCACCGCTCGGGAAACTTTGGGCTGCGGTTCCGGCGCGGTCGCCAGGCCCCGTGCGGGGCAGGGGCGGCGGGGAAGGCGCCCGGAAAAGGCACCCCCGCCCCCGTTTGTGTCGCGGGGCCCGCGGGGGGCACCGGCCGCGGGGCGGGCCCCGAGGGCAGCGCCGCTGCCCGCACGTCGGTCCCGCTCGCTGCCGCTGAAACCATTTGGAGCGTTGCGGTAATTGAATCCTAAGGTTTAAAAACTAATCAAGTCCTTCCTGTCACCGCTCCGGCATCCCAGGCTCGCCCTGCCAGGTGCTGATCAAATGCCATTACATTCTATTAACAGGGAAATTCTATTCCCTGTTTTCATTTCCCTTTATAAGAGGGAACTAAGTAAATGCACTGAACGTTATTTAATTGTTAACGCCTTGAGTCCCGTTCGGCCGTCAGGGACCGGCTGCAAACGCGCTCGGCGGCCGCGCCGGGCCCCGCCAATGGAGCCCAAACGGAATTTCGTCCTGCAGGGCCCCGGGCGACCCCCAGCCCGGCGCCGGGCATCGTCTCGTTCCGCCGCTCCGCGCTGCCGTCGGGGCAGGCGCCCGGCGTGGCCTGGGCAGCCGGGACCGAGTCCTGCCTCGCTGGGTTGCCTCGGACGGGCAGCGCGGAGTGGGCCGTCGGGCGGTGCGGGGCCATGGGCGGTGCGGCCCCACCGCACTGCCCATGCCATCCCATCCCGTCCCGTTCCATCCCAACCCTTCCCATCCCATCCTGTCCCGTCCCGTTCCATCCCATTCCGTCCCTTCCCGTCCTATCCCATCCCACCCTGTCCCATCCCTTCACATCCCATTCCATACCCTCCCATCCCATCCAACCCTGTCCCATTCCATCCCCA
>VWZG01001742.1:18018-32248 GCA_013396735.1 Grallaria varia
CTCCCCCCGACGGGGCGGCTGCGGGGACGGCGAGCGGCGCCCGCGGGGCTGAGGCTGGGACCGGGGCCGGGACCGACCGGAGCCGGGGCCGGAGCCGCTTCCCCGAGGCCGGCGCGGAGCGGAGCCGATTGTATATTTGTGTCGATGTTCCACTAGGAAGCGAAATATGTCACTTTTTGTAAGAAGTGTTAATACTTTAATTTATTTATGCATCGAGATTTTGGGCACTATTAATATGGAATTATATAAAACCTCGATTATTTATATCGAAATCTGAACATAGGTATTTTGTGTTGGCTTTGGAACAAAAGGCTTTTTTTTTTCCTGTTCTGAGGATAGTGTAAAGAAGAAAATACCTCCCTATCACTTAGCGGAGGGGACTCGGTGGAGCCGGTGATGACTCATTAGCTTAGGAAACCCTATTAAACTGAAAAACGGTAGCTCCCATCTGTCCCAGGTGAAGTTAATGTCAGCTGTAATTTATTCACCGTAGTAATAAGGGCTCCTTCCAGGCACCACACGCCGTTCTGTCCTCACCTTCCCAGCCGACGAGCTTTAGCGCCCCGAAACAGCAGTCGCTCCCTGCGCTACCGGCTCTCGAGAAAGCGCCTTATGTTTCATAATAAAGAAGATTTGGGGTTGACACAGACCATGTATAATACTTTGTACTTGCCGAGACGTGTAAATAAACGTTTTCTTTACAAACGCCTCTCTGCTCCCTGCCTGGCCCGGGGCGGCGGAGACGGAGCCGAGAGCCCCGGGGCGGCGGGCGGGCTCGGAGCGGGGCCCGAAGGTTCGCGGTGCCGCCGGGGCGGGGGAAGCGGCCCCGGGTTTGGGACGCGGCCGGCGACGGAGAGCGGGGCGGGAGGTTGCGGGGCCGCGGTTCCGCCGGTGCAGGCCCCGCCGGTCCCCGGTAATTCCGCCCGCCGGTCCCCGGTAATTTCCCCCCGCCGTCCCCGCGGTCCCGCCGCGCCCGCCGCTGTTTTCGTTTCGCTGCCTTTGCTGCGCGCACCGGGACGGCCGCGGCTCCCGGCACCGGCACCGGCGTGCGGGGGGATTTTTTAGGAACAAGCCCCGGTAACTCTCGGGCCCGGCTGTCGGGGGAAGCTGCAGACCTGGCATTTGTAGAGCTCAGCCTCGGCCCGGGCGGGTTTCCCCCGGCCGCGGGCAGGACACGGCGCGCCCGTGGCCGCGTTCCCGGGAGCGGGGCTGTGCCCGGGCCCCGGCAGGCTGCGGGACTGTGCCACCATAGCCGGGCTCGCCGGGCCCGGCTGCGGCACGGCGTGCTTTGGGGCCGGGCAGCCACACAGGGCGAGCGATGGAGCAGGTATTTCCCGAACCAGTCCTTTCCTCAGCGGGACCGGGGCACGGGCTCCGGTCGTAGCCGGTCTTTGGTTTCTCGGGGGGAGGCCAAATCCAGTCACAGAGGGGTGACGGTGCTGGGGCTCTTCAGCAGCTCCACTTGTGCCGTTCGCCAGCCGGAATGTGCAGCCTGAGCTGAAACACCGATCGAGGGGAGGTCTCTGGCAGGGAAGGGAAAAAAAGAAACAACGAGGAAATCTATACCGGGCGACAATATGCGGGGCACCGCCGCGCTCCAGTCCACTGTCCCCACCAGAGCCCCACGACTGTGTCGCCCCCGCCCCAGCTCGGCCCCGTTCGGTCCATTCGTTATCCCGCCGCGACAATGCCGGGGCCGCCGGCCCTCGGCGTTTCTCTCCGCATCAGCGCCGTGTGCGGGGCAGAGAGAGGGAAACACCCCGGTATCGTACACAAAGGAGCCCGCAGAAACCCGCGTGTTAACGAAAACGCGGAAAAGTCAAGCTCTGAATGGGGATGGAATACACGGGCGCCCATATTCACGTGTGTATTGGTGTTGTGTTCTACCTGTATCCCCGATCATCTATAAACTGTATTGTGTTCAACACCTCATTGTTCTTTAACTGTTCGAGCACCCTATAACCATAAACTTCTATATTCCTGATTTTCCTGCAGTTTTTCCCGACCTGCTGCCAGCCAGCAGCAGTGTATTTGCAGAGAGCGAAATGATGCTGCGTTGTGCAGTAACCAGCTTTGTGGCAGGCGAGGATCTTGCGCAAAGATCAGCACCGGGTGCTCACAGCTCCGAACGGCAGTGCCCGGCGGGGCCGAGCGCGGCGGGGACAGCCCAGGCAAGGCTCGGGGTCCCCTCGCCGCTGCTGCCCCCGGGCTGTGCCACGGCCAACGGGATCGAGCCTCGGGGCACCACAATTTGTCAAAGGACTTCAGAAACCGGAACCAAAGTTCCTTTTCAACCATCTGAGTAGTCATCGGATAGTGGGACTCGTGTCCCGGCAGCTGCCTTGGGCTGGCTGGTGTCTTTGTTCCCGAGAAGCTGGTCTCTGATTTCGAGCTGTGCTGGAGATGAGGCAGACAGACCGGCTCGTGCATCCACGGCTTGTAAGACAAGAGTGCGTGGGCAGTGCGGGGGTACCGATGTGTGTCGTGGTGCTGAAGGGGACAGAAGTGGGAGCTGCCTCCAACTGCTCTGTCCAACTAATGCAGTGATTACAGGAGCCTCAGGGAAACACCAGTTGGAACAAAAACAGTATTTCCCTGTGTGGATGAGAGCAGCGCTCCCTGCCAGCCTGGTTCAGGTGGGACAAGGTTGTCTGATGGTCCCTGCTGTGTATCTCTGAAGGTCTGTCAATAGAGAGACACACCTGTGAGGACTTGCACGGGCTTTAGACCCTACCAGCTTGAACCTCTTCATCCCAAGGAACGTAATCTTGGAGGATGTGGGTACCCTGTAGAGGAGAGGACCCCTTTTGGGGCTGGCTGGCTGGCTGTTGTCCTCATCCTGCTGATTGTCCTGTCCACATATTGCACTTGGGCTGTGGAGTGGACAACTCGAGTTGAGCAGCTGTTTGACTTCCCAGTTTCTGAAGCAGCCTTCTTGTAGATGGGCCCTGGCTAGTTGTGGGGGAATACGGTTTTTCTCTCACCCTGACGCTCATTACTAAATGCTCCTTTACCTCCATGGGAGACCCGTTAAAGGAGTCGGCAGAGGAGGAGACCTGCGGCGTGCAGGCAGCGGGAGGGCATCAGCAGCTCCTGCGGCTGTACTGCAGCACGGCTATTTCAGAGGGACTCATTTCAGTGTCGGCAGTGAAAGTCTTGTGGTCTGAAAGTGCTGAAGATGCTGCACATTCCATCAAGCTGTGTTTTAATCTGTTCATGCTTGATGCTGCTGTAAAATAGAAAAATCTTAGCATTTGGATTATCTTTCCAAAGCCGTCTCAAAACTGAGTGAAGTAGCTCTGTGCATTTGTGCCATGGAAAGCCCACACTGTGTACTCACGTTCCTTCCCATCTGGAAGTTTTAAGCCCAGAAAAACTTGTGTTTGTTGAACAAGGATGGAAAAATACAATGAGAGTTAAGGATTACTGAATTGTCAATGGGACTTCACCTTGGTCAGGTTGCTTTCCAAACTTTGCTTACTCATCTGCGTAAGTGATTTCCCACAAAGGGCTGAGAAGCTGAGTGGGAGGATGCACGAGGCAGAGCTGGAGGAACATCGACCATTTCCTCGGATCTCCTCTTGACTTTGCTTTAAGCCTTAGCCCAAAACAGCTCCCGCACCATGCCCACATGCACAGCCCCTCTCAGGATAAAAATGGCTCCACAATTTGCCTCTCTCAGCATTATTTTGTGTCCAGGGTATTAGATGTTACAAAGTAATGCACGGTGATCAGATCTGTATAGGCAATTCTTTTCCTAAATGGGCCTTAAAATCAATGGGTTATTAGCTCTCCTCCACTCCATGATGAAAGCCTGGTCCTGTTAAACATGCAAACTACACAATATTCAATTCCTTGGTTTACAAAAGTGTTTTGCTCAGCTAGGTCATAATTTAGCTCATTTATAGCTGACATAAATAATACTCAGGTTTACATCTTGCTCACACCTATAAATTTTCCTCAAAGCATGTGTTTCCACACTGAAATCATCCCCACTGCTGCTGCATAATAATTTAAGGGCTGTGACTCCACCAGGTGAGCACTTGTTCAAGTAGCTACTCCTCCTCAGGTGGTAGTTCCCCACCTTATGTGTTGCCCAAGTCAGTTGGACCAAGTGAATGAAGTATTTGCACGGTGCAGGTGGGCATTTTTTTGGAGAAGAGGTACATAGACCCTTTTGTTTAGGTATTTGGGGCGTTTCCCTTCAATTCTGTGTGTTCCCTTGCCCAGACTCTCGAGTCCAGTAAGCTCCTGACTTCTTCCTGGCTCAGCAGCAGAATAAATATTTCTACTTGGTGCCCAGTTGTTTCTGAGGATCTGAATTTGCCTCCTGGAGACACCCAGGTAGCTTTTATGGGCAGAACTATAGTGCAGTTTGTGGCAGTTCAGCACCTATGTTGTTTTCCACCTTTTTGAGAGGGTCTCTCTGCATTTCTAGGCATTTCAGACATCTTAAAAATCTGCTGTTAAGTCAGCAGTAATGTTATTTAGATATATACTCCCGTGAATTTAATTTAAGGATAGGAAATAAAATATTCTCTCTGGGTCATTGTGACAATATGAAACATCTGCCTAAAGGCATCTCTGCACTGTGCATTCAGAAATGTCCACGTGTCCTTTGTAGGATGTGCTCAGGGCTGGAAATGCTGGGAGTGTGGAGCAGGGGCATTTGAGAGGGGTCTCATCTCCCTGGGCAGCACAGATGGATGTTTCCACAGTTCTCTGGGAGGGGTGTGCGCTGAGCCCTGTCAACTGCCGTGATCACAGAATGGTTTGGGTTGGAAGGAACCTTAAAGCTCATCTCGTTTCAACCGCCTGCCATGGGCAGGGACTCCTCCCACGTGACCAGGTTGTTCCAAGCCCCGTCCAACCTGGCCTTGGACATTTTGGTGTTGGTGATGTTGGGTGTCCACACACTGGGCTCCATAGAGCAGGGCCGGAACTTGCTGGGCTGCTGAGTGGGGCGTGCTCCAAACCCCTTCACAAGCCCAGACCTTAGGCCATTGTTCAAAAGAAAAAACGAAAATAAATAATGAAATCTGTGCCTGGGTAGTGGACTCACACAGATGTCCTGGTAACATCTAGGGTATCTATACAGACATCAAGGGTGCTGTGTGGGTCCTTGGTGAATGTTCTGACCTGAGCCTGCAAGTATTTAGCTCCTGAGAGTCCAACAGAGTGTTTCTGCTCCACTGTGGAGCATCCTGCACTTTCCCATGAAGAGGCAGCGAGAGCAGGACCTGCTGCCAGCACATGGGATTTGCTGGGTCCTTCACTGCTGCTCTGCCCAGTGGCAGGGCCACAGGGATCAGTCTCAGCTGTTCCTGTCACTGTGCCAGCCAGTCCTGCAAAACCACCCCTGTGCTCAAGGCTGTACCTCATCCTAGCCTGGACCAGTTGGCTGGAGTTTGGGAGCAGTGTGCCATAGCACCCCGGAGGGAACTGGCACGTGGGAGGGAACCGCCCTGTCCCCAGCACTGTCACAAATCTGAGCTGCTTGGACAAACCTGCACCATCGGGTCATTCTGGATGTTGACAGGGAAATGTGTTTTGCTCCGTGCTGTGACCACCTTCCCTTGTAAACTGATCCAGGCAGGAGGCAGTGCCATGGCAAACCAGTGTGAGCCCTGTGGCCCAGGGAATGTCCTCAAGCTTCGCAGGAGGTTGGACTGTCTGCTCCATGGTCTGTGTGCCTGAACATCCTGCTCCCTGTTCAGGTGAATGTGCCTTTTCATATACTTTTTATTCGGGACACCAGGCATGATCTCATTGCCTTGGTTTTATTGTCTTTCATCTTTGGACTACGTAGCAGCTGGATGGAGGGGGTAAAATTCATTACCATGGTTTGCCTACAGTATTACTAGGCTGCTTCAGTCTTTTGAAATGGAAGGTCATCAACCCCTGCCAGGCTCCTTAAATGACTTAAACTCTATGCCACAAGTGTTCCAGAATGCCCAAATGATCCCATTAATTTGGCATCCAGTATATGCTGCATTAGACATACCGACTTCCATTGGCACATGCCACATCCAATCCATTAGTTGTGTGCAAATGCACTTAAGTTTTTTATTGCTCTTAGTTTTGTGTCATCAGCAAAGAAAGGTAAAGTTGATCTTCATCTAAATCACTGACATGGATTATTGCAATTGATTACAACGAAGAAAGAGCTTTTCAAGTTTCAAAGTTATGTTGTCTTTTATTTCCCCAAGTAGTAATCTGTACTGTTTAAGTTATTGCACAAGAACTGTCTCGGTAAGAGCTGCCGTGTTATGTTCCTCAGTGAGAACATTTGTGTGGAAGACTGTCGTGATTCCCCAGCTCTGTACAGAAAGCTGCTTTTATTCCTTCTGGTGGCAGAAAGGGACTTCTTCACTCAATTCAGATAGAGAAGGAAGAAAAGGAGCAATCTGTCTACCCGCTGAAAGTAATGTTTAGGAGGTTGTGTTTTGATCTGTGATTAGAAAACTACTATTTTATTTATAGTTTAATCCACCATTCTTCCCAAGCTTAGCCCCTTAACTGAGCTAGCACGTTATCTCTCTCTAGATCCCAGTGACACCCAGGTATCCCCAGAGCAGCGCACAAGGGAAGGACGTGGCCCACATTCACACCATTTTTTTGGTCCAGTGATCAGGTACAACAGCAAAAAAAACCCCAAAAGAGTGAAACTGCTAGTGTGTCCTTCCCAATCAGCCTGCTTGCCCTGTGCCAGAACTGCTCTGTGCACGCAGGCACTGCTTCACAGAGCTTGCACTGTGCCCTTCTTGGGCAGGTACTTGCACCCAGGCTCATCTTTGCACAGCTCGGGAGTCCTATTAAAATTGTGTGGTTAAAATCCACCCTGTGTTTGCAATGGTAATACCTCAGCTTGAATTTAAGATGCTGACCTCCCACGTACCTTTATGAGGCAGTGGGTGCCTACCTGGTTGTGAAAAGAGCCTCTGGGTCTTCAGGGCAGGCTGGCAGTGCCTCACCTCGGTTTCTCTCCCACAGCTTCAGGTCTCTTCAAAACTCCACACCTGCCCTAAGGGCAGCAGTTCTTAAAACGAGACCCTGAAACTTCACTGAAGGACTAATTATTAGTTAATAAAGCTTGTGGTTTATGGACTGGAGTGATGGAAAAGTCTGGCTACAGTACAAAGCTGTTAAACACTCGGACTGCTGAAACGGTTCAGCTGTTTTAATATAAGCAAGAGAGCCAGCTCTTCAGTTGGTGTAAATCAGCAAAGATCCATTAAGTTCAGTGGATCTCGTCTACTTTACATCAGTTGAGGACATGACCCTGAGAACTTAATTGGTGGTATAATATAAAGACATTACAGTCTCTTCTCTTGTTCATCTGCACACATCGTTCCCATTAATGGTAATGGGAGCAGCCTGTAAGGGTGGGTACGGCTGGTGCCAGTCCCATGGCTGGTCCCACCAGGGCTGCTGCTCTTTTAAGCTGCTCTCAGCCTCCAAAGAGCCCATGCTCTCAAGTGAAGTGGGAAAACAAAGCAAAACAGTTAATTATTAAAGAATCCTTCAACTCCCTTGGACTGGTGGGACGGAGCGAGAGCTCCGAGGGTGCCCGTGTAGGGCCTGGCGTGTGCCGTGGTCCTCGCCACGCTGTGCCCCTGCCAGGGGGGTGAGGCCAGAGCGGGTGGGGGAGCAGCATCTCTCACCCCATCGCTGCGGGCAGGGATGGCATGAGCTGTGGCGTGAGCTGTGCTTCCCTTGGAAAACTGGAAAATAGGGAATTTTGGCACAGCAGAAAATGTTTTTAGGTCTGGACAAAAGGCATCCCCGGAGCAGCCTGGGATGAAGCTTCCTGCCTACAGCCCACAGGCAGAGGCTCCAGGCTGTGCTGTTCCTCCATGCCAGCTCTTCCCCTGTTCCCTCCAAACGTGTGCCCAACTCTGGCTCTGGGGGCAGAGGAGAAGCAGAGAGGATGGGGGTGCTTTAGCTGTCACAGGGCTGCAGACTGGGAGCAGGCAACGGTGCCCCTTCAAGGCTTTTTGTCAAGGCCCTTTTCTTATGCCTTTTATATCCCTGAGGCTGGCATATGGGCGGGCAGGTGGGCGCATCTGCAGGGTGATGTGTAGGAGTTGGTTCTTTCATAGACAGCAGAGACCTCTTGGTAATTCATCTTGTTTTGGTGCTGGCATCTAAAAATCTGTCAGGGGAGCTGCAGTCCTGCACCCTGCTTCATAGATTATCCTAATCTGTGCTCCCGAGCAGAACTTCAAAGAAATACTTAGTCATGCTTTTCCTGGAGTTTCTCAAAATATTCTTTCTCCTCCTCGTTGCGTGTGGGCATCCTGTCTCCGTGTTGCCTCCCCACTCCTGGCTGCAGCACACGTTGCCATCTCTCAGGTCACACAGCCTTGTCTTGTGGTCTTTCTGATGCTGTGCAGCTCCTCAGCCTGTATTTTGGGTCAGTTTTGGCAGCTGCTGAGCCCCCTGCTCCCCTGCTCCTCTGCTCCCAACCTTCCTCTCTGCACAGGCACATGTTTGCTCCCCTCCTGGAGCCAAGAGACCCCTCAACATTTTACTGCTCAAATGACACCCGAATGTTGCTCTGCCTTCTTTTTGTAGGGTTGGAGGGGGAAAAAAAAAAAAAGTGGGATGTTGCATCTTGCCCAGAGAAGCTGAGATGGATAATTGATTCTGAAAGCAGTTTTCACAGCCGGGGACTCGCTCGCTGAAGCTGTCGCATTGCACGGGGGAGCGTTGCCATTTCGGTGCTCCAGAGGAGCAGCTGTTGTACCCAGCATTGCTTCCAGATTGTCACAGGCTGTGGAGGTTCTCCTGTCCTCAGACTGCTCATCAGGAATGCTTTCAACTTGAATTTGGCCCCTCTGTTCAGCAGGAGGCCAACGGTGAGCATGGGATTGGTGGGGAAGGAGACTTTTCTGTTCTGAACGAGCACGCCAGGCTTCGTGGTTTCACTTTGAAACTCCATTTTAGAGCCATCAAGCCCAGTAAACAAATGCCTCGAACTACTACTCCATGTGGCAAAAGAAGACTGTCTCTGAGAGCCCAAGCAGGGCAAAAGACTTTTCTGCCCCTCATAGGCTGGAATAATTCAGAGTACCTGGAATAAGCAAAGTGTTCAGGATAAAAACACTTGCAGGACCTTTTTGGAGATCCAAAACATGATCATCCTCTAAAGCATCAAGGGTAGAAATTGTAGGATTTTAGGGTTTTTTTCCTGCCTTGTCATGCTTGTGGCTTTCATACATTGATCTTTATGAAGTTGACCTTCTCTGTCTCCAGCTCTGCCAAGTTCTCAGTGGGGAGAGGATGTAGCTCTGCTGCATGGATAGGCTGGGGTAAAATCACTGCCCTCTTTTCACTGCCGTACTGGGCAAGGCAGGGAAAATAAAGCAGTCTGTGTCCCTTCCTCATGTCTCTTTGAAACCACAGGCACTTTTCCAAAAATGTTCCAAATTCTGTGTGACTGACTCTCAAACTGCTCTGAGGGAGATCCTTCTAGCACAAATCCCCTCTTCCCCCATTCAAGTTTTTATCGTCCTGTACTGTTCAAGATTCACACGGATGACTGATTTCCCCTGGTTGCCCTGCCATGTACCCAGAGAGGTCTGCAAAGGCAGTTGTCCTCATGCAGCCACACAGGGCAGAGTCTGTCAGCCCTTTGTCAGACCCACGCTTGAGGTCCTACAGCTCAGATGGGGCTTCCCTGAGCGGGAGCCAAAGCAGAGGAAGCCATGTTGAAGTGCACAACACAAATCAGTGCTCACTGAATCAGACGGAAAAAAGAGATCCTGCCTCAGTCTTGTCCATCTCTGTTTACTTCTGCCCCCTTGCTTTCTGTGGACGCCAGTCTGCAGCTTTCCAGCTGCAGCCGAACACCTCCCATAGCACTGGCTCCTCTTCTCAACGAGGTTTGTTCCTTCGCTCTTCTTTTCTGGCCAAGACTCTTCCTCCTGATCACTTAAAATTAACTACGGGTTAAGGGGCAGGAGGGAAATGCACACGAGGTGTGATGCACACTCTGGCCCTGTGGGTTGTGGCAGTGAGTGAGGTGGGCAAGCTCTGATGGATCCAGGGTGAATGTAGCACTTGTTGGTGGGGCTGGAGGGCAGGAACTCATGGGAGTGCAGCAAGTGGGAAAGCTGCAGGTGAAGGTCAGCGAGAAGAGATATCCCAGACCTCTGTCCACGCACAGAAACCAGGGAAGGAGTGAAGGAACCAGAAATGAAAAAGAAGAGCAAAGCTGGAGGTGGAGGCAATGGGAACATGTGGGAGAGAGCAGAGGAATGGCTGTGCAGAGCTGCAGTGGTAGGGAAGGGACATGAAGATGCCTGTAGCAGTGGGAAGCTCTGCCTTGGGGCTCTGCTGGACTTTCACGTGGAAAAGAAATCTTTTTTATGTTTAAAACCACAGTGCAGTGGGGCTGTATGTGAGCAAGAAACCAGGTACTGCCTTAGAAATGGGTATGGTTTGGCATAAGTTCATGCTGAGGGGCACGGAGGGAGTGCCCAGTGCAGTGTGTGCAGTGTTTTGGGGTCCCACGGGACGGTGAGCACTGGGACAGCCCCGTGGGGAAATCACCAGCCCACCGGGCAAGAGAGAAAACAGCAAACGTGCTCAAGGGACTCAAAAATCCCGCAGAGTGGAGAAAGCAGTGGCTATGGAACAGCCGAAGAAGGTGGATGGAAGGAAGAGAAACGGGACCTAAGGAAGCCCAGGCGAATCCCCTCTGAACAACAGGATGCTCTTTAGAGGCGGCTCCACAGCGAGCGGCTGCAGCGCCCGCGGGCAAACGGGGCGATGCTGCCCGGCGACATCTGTGCTCGCTGACAATTGCACGGCCTGACAAGTTCATTGTGGCTCGGCACGGGGCAGCAGGTGGGAGAGGCAGCGTGGGCAGCCACCTGCTCGGCCGCCGGCGTGCCCGTCCCCAGGGGCTGCCGCGGGGGCTCCGCCGCACCCCGGCCCTGGCAAGGGCGCGCTGCCCCCAGGTCGGGCGAGGGGCTGGCACCCTGATGGGGTTTGTGTTAAAGGGGGGCTCTGAAAACAGCTGTGGAAGTGTCGAGCTTTTACCTTTTGTAGATATCGTGTGGTCAGAGAGCAGCATTATTTTTTTTTTCCTTTCTTCATTAAAAAAAAAAAAAAATCTCCTTTAAGATAGTTTTTGTGTCTGGAATTTAGTGATGTGTCATGGAAGACTGAAACACGTATGAAAACAGATGAGGCAAAAACAAGGCAGCCAAGCCAAATCCTACACCTGTAACTCTTCCTGAACCCACCAGGCAGTGGGAGAGCTCAGCTGCTCCCAGGGCTTGGCTTGTGCTGCCTGAGTGTCATTAGTGTACAATAGGATTTGATCGGAATTGGCATCGCGCTTGCCAGGGAGTGAATGGGCTGCGAGCGACCGAAGCAGCCGAGCATCCAGCCTCCTGCACCGAGCCCAGTAAGTGCTCGGGCAACAGTCAGGTCTGGTTTAGAGGCCAAAGTCAATTCTGAATAACACCAATAAACCGGGCCTGTTCACTCCTCATCAGCCCTGCTGTAGCTCAGGGAGAGCCAGGAGGGAATTTTTTCCGCTCTCTCTGTGTAAGCGCCAGGAACAGCGGGGTCTGTCACACTGGGGGCAGCATAAGGAGCTCGCCGTGTTGTCATGTTCGCTGTTCAAGTCTTTTCTGCGCTCTTCGACGATTCCTCGTACTCTGGGACAGAGCGACCGAAGAGCTGTTCTGATTTACTGCAAATCTGGCTCACGGGCCCCATTTAACAATCCCGCTGGCTGCCGAATGCTTCAGTGCGCGTTTCAGTCGGAGTTTTCACCTCCATAACTGCGTGTGTTCCGCTGGCCCGGTCGCGGGTGCAGGCGCTGGAGCGGAGCGAGAGCCCCGCGCGGGAGCGGCGGCAGCGGAGCGGGCACAGCGCTGGGTTTTTGGGTGCCTGGGCTGGCAGTGGCCCCGCCGGGGGCTTTGTGTGCCAAGCCCGGGCAGTGCCGGAGAGGATGCCCCGGGCGGGGCCGCCCAGCTGCGGGGAGAGAACGCAGAGCCCAACGCACAGAGCCCGGCGCTTCGGGGGCACTAAAACCGAGGGCTTGCTGCTGGTGTGACAGACAAAGCACCCACGGACGGGGAGGGGAAAAAGGGAGCTGGAAATGTTGCTGTCGTCATGAAAAACCAAGCGCCACGTTGCCCGTTTTGATGCCAGAAATGGTGTGGCTGAGCTGGTTTCACAGGAACAGTTGCCGGGATCTCGGGGGGATGCGGCACCTTTCGGGGGGCACAGCCCCCTTCGGGGGACACAGCCCCTTTCGGGGGGCACAGCCCCTTTCGAGGGGATACAGCCCCTTTCGCGGGGGACACAGCCCCTTTCGGGGGGACACATCCCCTTTCGGAGGGACACAGCCCCTTTCGAGGGGATACAGCCCCTTTCGCGGGGGACACAGCCCCTTTCAGGGGGATACAGCCCCCTTCGGGGGACACATCCCCTTTCGGAGGGACACAGCCCCTTTCGAGGGACATAGCCCCTTTCGGGGTGACGCAGCTCCTTTCGGGGGGACACAGCCCCTTTCGGGGGGATACAGCCCCTTTCGGGGTGACGCAGCCCCTTTCAGGGGNGCCCCTTTCGGGGGACACAGTCCCTTTCGGGGGGATACAGCCCCTTTCGGGGGACACAGCCCATTTCAGGGGGCGCAGCTTATTTCAGGGGGACACAGCCCCTTTNGGGGGATGCGGCACCTTTCGGGGGGCACAGCCCCCTTCGGGGGATACAGCCCCTTTCGGGGGGCACAGCCCCTTTCGGGGGGCACAGCCCCTTTCGGGGGGACACAGCCCCTTTCGGGGGGCACAGCCTGTCTGTTCATCCTCATGTCCTCCCAGCTCTCCAGTTTTAAACTGGTCTTAAAAAGCATTGCAGGGCTTGCTTCTTCAGCTGTGCTTCCCCCGCTCAACGAGCACAGCACTGGAGTTCTCTAATTAAAAATGTGTTGCCAGATTTCAAGGAATCCCCAGTTAGAAGTTTTTTGGTACCAACCTCTGGCGTTTTAAGATGTCCGTTTGGAACAACAGGAAGATTTAAATGGGTATTTAAAAAAATCAGCCTAAGGTATTTGGAGATTTGCTTTTAATTATGAAGAGTAAATTAAAATGTAGTTGTTCCATGGCAAGGTCATCTTAATTCAGCGTCTAATTATATAGGTATTAAATTTCTCCTGAATAAAGCCTTATTTGAGCTAAGATAATTCGTTTAAAAAGTAATCCAGCCTTGAATGAAATATTTCTAATGATGAAGAATCGATTCAAAATTTAAGTGCTTAATCAGAGCCACAGTAAAATTTAATATATTGCCTTTTTTTTTTTTTTTTTTTTTTTTTTTTTTTTTTTTTTGGTCTGGATTTGTATAATTTTACCTTCTAGCCCTTAGAACCAATTTGCTCAATGTTTCTGAATGCTGCACAGGAGGCTCGGGTTTACTTCACCTTCTGCTTTCTCTTTGTTCAAACTTAGCAAACTGCTTCCATCCTCTCTCTTTACTTGCAGAGGGATCTCTCCCGCAAGAAACGTGCTTTGTTGGAGGCCAAGGCAAAGTCCTGGAGCAGAGGGTGCTCTCAGGAACCCGTGTGATGCTTCCCTGCTTTTCACATATTCTGTTATACAGCTTCAGGTTTTGCGCTGTGGTTCTTTTAATGGTTGAATTAACCTTCCCAACATCAACACAAAATTAGCAACAGTCTGTTACCAGGATGGCTTGAATTTGTTTCCCCGGGAAATTGTACCAGCGACTTTGTTCTTATTTTATCTTGGGATGGTGTGTAACCACATCACCTTCCAGAAACTATTGGGGGACAAACTGGAGAGCTGAGACTCCTCCCAGCAGCTCTGAGAGCATGAAGGAGTCACTTTGGCAATGTGGGATAACAACCGTAGTTAGATCTCGATTATGCTGAAGAGGCCAGGAGTGAAATAAATCTAAATAATCTAAAATACAAATATTTGCTTTCTCCTGAGTTTCAGCGCTAACAGCCCTTTCTGCCAAGCGGGGCTTCTTCATGGTGTCAAGGATCCTGCACGCTTTAGACGTGAAAACTCCCAAGAATATGAATCCCTCTTATTCTCCAGACACAGGATTAATCTGTAGACAATTAAATTAGGTTTAACTCTTGAGCTGAGCCTGTTCGCCCCTTCCACGAGCAGGGGGATGTTCTCCTCTGCTCTGCCCTCCGGCAGGGCCGGGAGGGGGGCAGAGCTGGGGGATACCGGGGGGG
>VWZG01001742.1:32784-47756 GCA_013396735.1 Grallaria varia
ATTTTTTTCGGGAAATTTAAAAAAAAAAAAAAAAAAAACACAAAAAAACCCAACCAAAACCAAACCACCCTCAAATGCCTTTTGCATATTAACACGTAACTCTTGTTCCTGCGTGCTCCGTTTGGAAATGGTGGGATTGCTTTTATAACGAAAAAAATGGCTAATAAAATTGGCCTCAGCACCGTTGCTTTGCAATTCTTATGAACAGTAAAGTGCCTCTTACAGTCATTGATGTTAAAAGCTATTTCTAAATTATGGTGCCATTTATTATCTCTAGTGTCCAAAGTAAGTTTAAATGATGCTTATAATTCATGTTTTACCAAATTTCCTTTTCCCCCTGAGGATACCTCTGATTAACTTATGCACATTTAAGCGCTTTTTAAATTCTTCTTTTATTGCCATTATGCTCTGAAAACCTCAGCGATTCTCAAAAATGGGTAATAAACTTGAGATAAAATGCTGCAGTTTTAGATCAATGCTGACATATCACTGTGGTGATTTCTTCAGAGCTAAAGTGATAATGCTTCATATTTACCGAATATATACTAGGTTATTACTACAGTATCACCATTTCGTTCGAAGATGAAATGAGTAATTTACCAATTTATTAAACAGTTACATTTAAGTATTGCTTAGGACATTACCACACCAATCTGTTTACTTAGCTTGAAGAGTTACCATTAAGAAACCCTGTTTATTTAGGTAAAATTTGTAATGATCGTCCCCTTCATTAAGAAACTTATTTTTCTGCAAGCCTAATTGCCTGGAAATGAGTTTCTCCTTATTTACTATGGTGAATTTTGCTAAGCCAGCTAAAAACATCACCCTCACAAGAAGTGCTGGAGAAATTAATAATACATACATGGAACAGTTTTAATTAGTATAATACCAAATGTTAATAAAAGATTTATGATCCAGTTAAAAGTTCTAACGATCACAACAGGAAAAGGGCTGAAATGTGGTGGTGGCAATCTGTTAAAAATAAACAAATGCTTCCAAACTGAGGATAAAGGAGATTTTTTTTTTTTCCCCCTCCTCCTGTCCTTGTGCGAGTCCTGGCTCAGTGATCTGTAAGGTCAGGCTCTGACCCCACGGAAACCAGAGTAAATCCAGGAGGGGAAGGGGACAGCCGAGGGGTCATCCTGGTGAGACAGGAGGGCAGGAGAACCCAGGGCGGTGGAAGAGGCTGCATTTATCTCAGCTGGTGCTGCCAGGGTGGGAGCACACAGCTCCTGCCTGGGGGACCCAGACCCCAGCGAGCCCCAGAAGGCTTTAGCAGAGCTTCAGCATTGCTGGCACTGCCTTACAGCCCAGTCCTAGGAACACGGCCCGTGTTCTAAGTAGCTCAAAAGGCCAGTGGCAGAGGATGGAGACAGAACCAGCTTGGCTCCAGCCAAAGGTAGAAGTAATTCAGCAAGTGGCTGAATTTCCAGAGGTTATTTCCTCTAGAGGAGTACATCAAATAGCATCTCAAGTCACACATATCTCAGGTGCACTTTGCAGCTCGGCCTTGTGTAGCACAGAGACAGCCCCTGCCAAAGGGGCTGCGGCCAAGCAGGGGCAAAGACAGATGAGTCCCTGCTGGGCTGGTGAGGGTTGGTGAGGGAAGGCACCACATTCTCCATTCCAGGTCTTTGAACGTTGGAATGAGGTTTTCAAATGAGAGAGAGACCCTCTGTAGCTGCTCGGGTGGGTGGCAGGGGATGGATGTGTGCTGGGGTAATCTGGGGACATTGGCCACTGCTGAGACTCTGAGGATCTTTAGTCAGTCAAGGTGAATTGAGATCCTGCCTAAAACTCCCTGAAACATACCTGATTGGGCATCTCACTGGTGTCTTCAAGATGAAGCCTTGAAATGTGGTGTTGGAAACAAGGACTGTAGGATTCAGAGCACAAATGGTTATTGCTTGCTTAGGGGACTTGGGGGCAGGAACAAATGCTGGGATCTTTATTGTGTTCTCGGAGGCTGCCTGGATTTGGCTCCCAGCGGCACTGACTGGAGTGGGCTTCTCTCTTCTGGCACAGTTTGGGAATACTCAGAGCAAGTATCAGAAGCCAGTCTTGTCCTGCATCCCATCAAGGTGCTCAAGCTCAGATTGCACGTGCTGGATCTCACGCCCTGCGTGGATCTACTGGGAGCAAAGTGTCACGGACTGCACTGTGCAAAGATAATGGACTGTCCAGGGTAAGGACCAGGATAAGCCAGGAATGTGACTGACTTGAGGGACAGCAACTTCAGAGATGAGCTGGGGATGAGCTTTCACAGCAGGTTTGCTCCAGGTGAGGACCTGCCACTGGAGGATGGATATATAGGATGTGTAAGATGAATGTCTTGTTCCTGGGGCTGGGTTTCTTTGCTGCATCGGGTGAGGCCAGTACTCCAGGACAAATAACTGATGGAAAAGTTTGTGTCCATAATAAAAATGGATGTCCCCTGCCTGTCACAAGCTAGAGCTTTTGCAGCAATGAATGGTTTGTAGCAAACCAGGAGCGCTTTGTCATTTCCTTTTGCCAGGGGGCTGGGTTGGGTACAGCTCAGGAAGGTGCTGATGAACTTCTCCTGTTCTTCAGTGGTAAAACCCTTGCTCAGGGTGCAAAGCCCTTTAACTCGAGACTCAGGATGCTGGAGTGGATGCACATTATATGCTGGGGCCTGTTTCCTTTTTTTAAAGTTCCTCCTAGGAAGAAGCTCCCTGTAAAATTACTGGCCGGGGTTCCCAAACTGAGTGTCCAGGTGCCTCCTGCCCAGAGCCCTGCCTAGGGAGGTGCTTGCTCTGCTCTGGAGAACAAATGAATGTCAGAGATTTACTGAATTGGCTGGTCAATGTGGAGAGTTTATTCATTCCTCAACTTCAGAATGTGACTTTATTTGTTCTTCCCCAGACCAGAAAAGGAAACACCATATTTATTCTTGCTAATGTAGCAATATTGATTAAGTCATAAAACACATATAAATACATATTGACTCATATTACATTAAAGTATCTATCACTTACTACTTGTTCCTCAATAACAGTATAGTTATGTAAAAAAAACTGCATTAAAAATGGCATCACCTCAAGGTAAGTAGTATCTGCCATCACTATTAATACTAGTTTTTGGTGAAAAAAAAAAAAAAAGCTTTAAAGAGAGTGCAAGTACTAAAAATGGAAAACCACCTCCCTTTGCCCCCAACAGCGACCAGATATTTCTGGCTGTGCCAATAATTCAGGCACAGCTTCTGACCTTTGCTTATCAGATCAGTACTTGAGTTGTGCTGGAAAACTTTGTTGTGGGTGATGTCCTGAGCAATGGGATGAGAAGATGGGTAACTCTTCAGCATCAGCACATCCCCTGCAGAGCTGCGGGGCTGTTGCTGTCCATGGCTGGAAGGGGAGAGCAGGTCTATGCTTGGCTGGGTGTTGGAGCACAGTGGGCCCCTGCCTTCCCACAGCTGTGTTTGCATCTCATCTGCTCCCACCCAACTGATCTTTAAACCCAAAATTCAAAATTTAGACACTCACAATCCCCACTTAATTCTCGAGGTTCCTCCCACTGCCAGGCACTCTGCTTGCTGCCCCCCAAGTCTCTCACGTGCCAAAATTCTTACAAGTTTCCAACACTATCACAGATAGATCTCTGCACCCTGGTTGTGTGTAGATGGCACTCAGCCACGTCCACAGAGGCATCCATTCCCCTGGGATCTGTTGGGTGCTCGGTGCCTGTGTCCCAAAACAGCTCATTGGATCCCGCATGTCTGCAGATGTGGTGGGCACGGAGCGAGGACTTCCCGTGTTCACCTGATGAGGGTGTTGGCTCTATAAGGCAGCGAGGGTTTAGGGCAACCTTCAGAAAATGTTAGTAGAAGAGGGACTTCAATTTGGGTCTTTGTCATCCTAAGGACACAATCACTTCACTGTGTTTTGAGTGAGAGAAGACTCATGGTTCACAAACCTGGGAGCAGGGAGGGCAGCCACAGCCATCCCCCTGGTAGGAACAGATTCCTCTCTCCAGAAAGGACCCAAGAGCTTTGGTGCTTTCAGCTTCTGTCTTGATACATCGGATTTTGTCTCCTGGTCTTAGAAGTTGAGCTTTTTCCCCAGATACAACGTGGAAGTGAAATGCCCAAGGTGTTGGCCAGCCAGCCCATTAACCTTGCCTTCTGCCCTGCCCTTGCCTGGATGGCATGGACGCTGCAGAAATGATGCTGACTGTGCACGGGAAGCCACTGGGTGCAACAGGGAAGGGCAACATGAAGGAAAGAGACCATCCGAGTGGTGGATGGTGGTAAGAGGTGTTGTGGTTTAGAAATGGTACTCCCCAACTCACTGCCCTCACTGAGACTCTCCACGACCACACACTGATCACTTGCTCCCCTCTTCCTCTCTCCCTTCCCATTCCAGAGGAATTAAGAGTTGGAGGCACAAAAAGATGAAGATCACAGGTTGAGATAAGATCAATTTACTGGAAACAGCAATGAAATAAGAAAATGAACAGTCATAGCAACAATGTTAATAACAAGAGTATACAAACATATACACAGTGGACTCCAAGAAAATGAACAAGGGTGGACAAGGAACAGAGGTGGACAAGGAACAGGGGTGGACAAGGAGCAGGGGTGGACAACGCCACCACACTCTTCTCAGAAGCCAGAGAGTCCATTTGCCCCACCCCTGGCAATAACATGGGGTGGTACAGAATAACCTCCAGGTCCTGGCCAAAACTAGGAGAGGAGTAAAAACGTCATTTCTGTGAAGGCAAATAGGTCCGAAATTAGAGGAAGAGCACTCAGTTTCTTGCTGAAGAAAATCAGGCATCTTGGGGCTTCGAGGCTGGGCAAGGTGACTCTGTTGAACACACCATAGTGATGAGAAATGGAGGGTACCCAGTCTCCAGCAATGCCCAGGAGCTTCTGTGGCTGTTCCAGAGGAGGAACATGGCCATGGTGAGGGTATAAGCAGGAGGTGTGTGGGATGGGCTGTGCTGCCTTCCTTCTGCTGCTCTGCAAAGACTCCAGGACCTGGAATTGTGCCACAGGTTGTTTGTGCAGAGATTTAAGGATTGCTGTTTGGTTTAAGAAGCTTGGTCTGCATGAGGATTTGGCTGCTGCTTCGCAGAGCCTGGGAGGCTGCCTGGACGTGCACTGCCTTCTCATGTACGCCACTAAATGAATGAAACCAGAAGAGAATTTTTTTTAATATTCATATTTCTCTTTTGTAGAATGTGTTTAGCCTTTTCTGTGCAAACAAAAAATCCAGCAAAATACTATCCACATGGCTATTTTATGCTTCTGCTTGTCTTTTCTTCTCTTTATAATTAGCCTAATATGATATCTGATCCCTGCTCTTTTTAGTGTTCGCGCGCCCATCTGACAGCACTAGTGCTGTTATTTCTTAGATAAGTTAATCACCTCTTAATGACTGGACAAGGTATCTTTATTTAACTGCATAAAGAGATTTAACTTTTCCCGTTAAGATGTGACCGCTGGTTTATGTTTTATTAATGACATGTAATGTTGGTGTAAGGCTCAGGTGGTACACAGGTGACAAAGAAGGCTTGGGCATCTGCTTTTAGAGGTTGTGAAAGAGGCAGGGAGAGGAGGAACTTGTCCTCTATTAATCTGAATTTATTAGGAAAGCCCTATTGTAAGCCTGACTAGCTGCTGCTTCATGGCCCAGCATGTGGTCACAGGCCAGAGCATCAAAATCAGGGGTGGTTTAAGTCACATCGCCTCCCTTGTGCTTATGGTTGAACACATACAGAAGTGCTTATTTGTATGATTGTTTCAAGTGCTTGCTGCAAGATTATTATCTTCTTAAAAAGAGGATAAACACATTCCTAAAATGTGCACGCAGCAGGAGAGGTGCTCAGTCAGACCTATGTGTGAGCAGAGGGGTCCAGGATTCCTTGTCAACCTGTCACCCAGCCCGGCACGGTGCTCTCAGGAGCAGGACTGTCTGTGCCAGGCTGGTGGAAGCTGGAGGATCACTGCTGGGAGCAGGCTTGGAATGCTACAAGAGAACTGAATTTAAAAGCTCGGTCCTCTGTGCCCTGAGATAGATAATGGACCGAGACACAGAATGTTCACCCTGTTGAGCAAAATGTGCTTTCTGGGCAAGGTTTACTCTGTGTAAAAATGAAAGAGGAGAATGAGGCCAGTGAGACCAAATCTCTGAGAAGTTACTAGAGATTTGGCCAGGAACAAAACTCCCAGCACCTCTGAGCTTAGAACTGGTGAATCCTCCAGCTCCACAAGCCTGCAGAAGTCAAAGCAGACTGGTGTTTGAATTGGTTTTATCTATCAACCTCCCATGCACATTTGCTCTTGAATTCTGGATGCAACCCCAAGCTCAGTGGGCTGCTCTGGGCCTGGTTTTCCTCTGGCACCATTTAGAGTAAAAATTCTGGAAGGAAGCAGAAACATGAGATGTTCCAGCCCCGAGCGTGGGTGGCAGTGCCTTCCTGGGGCTGGGTCATCTTCTGGGGCAGGAGGATAGTCCTCACATGGAAGCCAGGACCTTTAAAGCATCTGAAACTGTTCTGCCCAAACTGAAGGCAGCAGAATCCTTTCCCTTCTTTGTTTGAAAGCGTTGCCCTTAACATTCAAGAGTATCTTCAGGTGTTTGCCAGGGAATCTGTGCTCCTGCCTCATGAGGAAAAGGCCAGGCCAGTCCTTGGCATTCAATTTTACTGGCTGACTTTAATGTCAGTCTTATCAATGACATCTTTTTTTCCCCAGTAGTATATTCTAAGAAAAAACTAAATCGCAAAGAAAAAGCTGCTGGCATCTCCATGTTGTTGTCTCCTACCTCCATCTATGGCATGTTTACAAGAAAACATTTATTGCTGGAGGGCAATGCAATAAGGAGAGGCGTGATTAGAACCTCTTTGAGAGATGGGTCCTGCTGGCTGGGGTATTCTCTGCTCTGCTCCCCAGCCTGGTGCTCGGCATCAAATATGGACCAGCACTCAAAGCGTCCCCTGGAACCTCCATGCCAGGCATTGGGCAAAGAAGAGCAGCTGGAGAGTCACTTCTGGGGATCGAGGGAATCATCTGCCTGTGTGTTTGCAAGTGGGTTGTGTAAGCACGGAGCAAATATGGGGCTTCTGGTTGGATTCATAAGGGGTTTGCACCTGGAGCAGTGTGGGTGGTGGAGTGGTCTGAGTGTGAGCAATGGGAACTCCAGTGCATTTCAGAAATGCAAAACTAGATGGTGGTTGAACTCTGCTCACAGGAGTGCAGGGGCAAAGGAGAAGAAACATCCTTGTGTGCTGCAAAGAGCTCTTCAAACAGAGCAGAATGGGGTATCTGATGGTGTTTTTAGGCTGCACTGTTGCAAAGCTCTTGTCAAACCCACCCTATCCCCCGACTGCCTGGATGTCAGGAGCATTAATACCCTCTTTGGAGACTGGAGAATGGGGGTAGCAAGAGGTCAAGTGGCTTTATTAGGCCCCGGAGGGTTTCGCTGTCAGAGCCGAACGCCAGAGCGTGGCGCGGCAGGAGAGCTTTGTCCTGAGCTCGGGGCTTCAAACCCTGCAAACCCTCACACGCTCTGATCTCCCACTTGAACTTGCAGTCAACTCTGTCCTTCACAATTTGGGTGGCTGTGCAGCCAGTGCTGAGGGTTTCTGACAGGGCTCTGCAGGCTCTCGGGTGGCTTCAACACCCTCCCCATGGGATGGGCTCTGCCAAGGGAACCACCACTAGCCATGGAGAGACTCAGCGTCCTCCCAAATCCCACAGGGATGCAAGTAGCAAGAGGCATCCCTGGGCAATTCTGGCATCAACTGCAAGAGTAATAACAATTAGCAATTATGCAGAGTTATACGCCTTTGGTGCCTATTACAGGCATCAATGAGGAGTTCTGTTTCTGTTTCCTACTTGTAGCTGGCCTGATCTCGTGTTTTAATGGCAGATGTTCTGAGATAATTAGAGCCACTGCAGATAATCCTGGGGGTGGTTTGCTGCCGCGTGCAGCGTGGCGTGGCCAGTCAACCTTCCCAGCCCCCCAGTAAGTGCCAAGTCTTTGATGGTTGAAAGCCATGTGCCACACAGCCTGCATTTTGGAGAAGGAGGGTCAGGAAAGGGAAATGGTTTCTGCTGCCCGCAGCAGAGTTGTCCTGGGATCCATCTCCAGGTGATGGAATGGGGCGCTGGGTACCCCTCTGGAGCGCTGGGGCCCACGGGAATCATCGCTGCTGTCTCCTTACCTGGTGTGCTCTCTGGAGCTGGGGCTGCCAGAGCCGAGCTCGGCAGTGCTGGCTGGGAGGCTGTCGAGGCTCCCTCCAGGCTCGGTGGGCTCCCGGCGCTCCCTCCCCGCCGGCGCCTTTGCCGAGGAGAGGGAACACAGAGCTGAGCTTCAGCTCCTCCGCCCTTCCTGCAGCTCCCCTAGAAAAAAAATGGTTAACGTAATATTACACCAGATTGGACTCTGAGGAGCAGAAAGCCAATTTTGGGGGAATGTGAGCCAACCCACATTTAACTGGGATGCTGATATTTACTGTTGCAGTGATCTGGGCCTGTAGCATGGGTGAAGTCACTGGCTGGGGATTCAAAGTCCAATTAGGCAGTGTTAATAGAGGAGGCAGCGATGCTTCATTGAGAGAAATTACTAAAATTGTACTTTCAGGACAGTCAATTAGCTGTGTTTTGACAAAGCAACAAAAAGATGAAACTGAAGCCCTTGGAAAAAAGAATGAGAGAATTCAGAGGGAACATGTCTGTTTGGGGAATCTTAATATTTTTTGTTGAAATCATTAGGTGAAATTAAATACTATTTTAAACCAAAGGGATAGAATATCTAATTAAGATGGAAAAAAGGTTTGGGGAAGGGTATTGTTGAGGGGATTAGAGAAATGCTTTACAATTCATGTTGACTGAGGGGGGGCCCCCTGGATAAATTAGGTATATTAGTAACGGGGTTGTGAAAAATCTCTTGACAAGCAGTTCTGAAGTTTAGAAAGGGTTTCTTTAGGGTGACTCCAAGGCTCCCAGACTGCAGAACGAAGTGTGGGAATCAAGCCAGAGAAATCAAGGAGATGGAGGACGGCGTGTGCTTCTGGAGCCGTGCTGGGGCTCCCCCATGGTCCTGGTGCTGGTGTAGGAGCTGCTCCAGCAGCAAAGGGGCTGCAGGGCCTGCAGAGCACTGGGATGGCCGAGCAGCACGTGGGATTTGGGAGTCTGGGGTACCCTGCATGGTGGGAGCAGGGGAGATCCTGCCGAGGTGGGTGCAGACAGTGGAGCCCCTCGGCATGACCCGTGTCCCGGGGGGCTGTGAGATGCTGCAGGAGCCCACCCTGAGCCCTGGCTGAGCTGCCAGAGCACCCCCTGGACAACACATGGCAGGAGCTCACATGGCTTCATGGGCTCACTTTTGATCTGGTTGTGTTTCTTCTAAGAGCTACATCTCTGCTTAGCCATCATGTTGCCAGAAGCTGATCTTAGACTGTTTGTTCCCAGGCATTTCCATGAAGGTTTGTAAGGCCCTTGCCCCCATCAATCCCAGTGCACAGAGAGGGCTTGCCCTGCCCTCAGGTAGGCACAGAAAGGGCAGGGGATTTCTCCGGCAATTCCTCTGTAATCCGGGACGATTTTCCCATATTTTGCAGTCAGTGCTCCAGAGGCCCCTGCTCTTAACACAGCCCCAGTAAAACTCTTCCGCCTACAGGCCTCTCCTAAAGAACTCCATTTTTGACTGATATCATCATATTGCTTAATTCATTTGATATACAGAGACAGTTAGTGAAATATGCATGCTATATTATATTAAAGAGAAATGTAACCTTCAATTGGTATCTGATGTGCACTTTGCAATAACTGCTATTAGTTGTCTATAAAACTCCTAGACATCATTGGATTTTATTACCATTATATTATTTTACTTGAGAACATATAGGAGGAGTGGTGATTGCAAGTCTTCAAGTGCTTACTGGGAAATATTTAACACAGAATGTTTTATTTATTAGCATAAAGAGACACAATGGATTGTTGGTGATTAAAGTGATGATACTGCTGCCATACTTGTCAAAAATATAGACCTAATTCAATAGAAAGGCGACAGTCAGTCTCCATGTTGATCTATGCTGCAGCAAACTGCCTCTGAAAGCAGTACAATGCCTGAATTGGCCTCTTAATTTTATGCTCTAGGGCATAGTATAAAAAAGGGAATTCTTTCTAAGTGCCTGTAATTGCATGTTACCAGAACCTAAAATATAAGCCAAATTTTTGAAATTATAAGTGTTAAGTTTTCCATTTCAATTCCTTTCCCCCCTGCTCCAAAAAAAAAAAAAAATTAAAAAAAATCATCAAAACAAAAGAGCTTTAAAATGCCTTGCTGTCCCACATCATTAATAAAATATACAGCATAGTCAGCCTTTAATTGCAAATGTACATTTTGAAAGAAAATACTTTTTTAAAAAAGATAACTCATTTTCCCTCCTCTCCTGGGCATCGAGTGCCAGAACTGGGACCCACTCGTCCCACGGCACATTCCACCCTCTCTCCTGCCTGGCTTAGGACTGCTCGGACGGCCTGGAATACTGTTTGCCTCCCCTGGCTGGGGCGGGCTGGGAATTAGATAAGCCCTGCTAAGCCCAGTGTATCAAGAGGAGGGGGCAGCCCCGCAGCCCCCTGGCTGGGTTTGGGGTGGCTCTCCCCAGCAGGCTGGTGCTGCTGAGGCTTCTGCCACCTCCCAGAGGTTGAGTTGGGGGGGTGATGCCAGACAGGGGGGTCAGAAACCCAAAACCACTCAGGTGGAGCAGCTTTCCAGTGGGAGTCTGGAGTGGGAAGGGCTTGAATCCTTCCTTTGCCCTGTGCTAAAATGGGATTCGCTTCCCACAGACACAAATCAGCATCTGCCTTGAAAGAAGTCCACTCCTTGCCACCCTCTTTGCATGGTTTTGTGTTTACAACTTCGCTGCTCTGAACAGACAGCAGGGGGGGGGAAAAAAAAAGAAAGATTAACCATTTTGTACACTTGATGGCTTCATTGGACAGGCAATAAATCAATACAATTGAATTGGAGCAGATAGTGTTCAAATGCTATTATCCATGTCTCTGTTATTGAGCTGGGATCCTCGCAATGGCTTAGAGAGATCCCTCCAGCTGCAGGATTCCCTTCCCTAGGAAAGCTGCAGGATTCAGCCTGCTCCAGGGCTCACCCAAACCCTCTGTGCAGCCCCACACTTTGATCCTTCCTGGGTTTGGCACCCAAACCTCATCCTCTCTGGGTTTGCTGTTACCCGGTTTTGTTGTTGGAGCGCCAGCAGAAAACCATCTCAAATGCTGATGCTGGTGACACGATGAGACGCTGTGCTCATAACGATGGAGGAGAAACCTGCTGGGAGATCCAAGGGGGGCAATGCAGTGTCCTCCAGGAAATGCTTCCGAGGCTGGAAGCAGATGCTCTGGAGAGCTAATCTGGTCCTGCATGTATTTGCTTTTGCTCTGTTGTGGCAAGATCGCCAGCGAAGGTCCGGCTGCCGCAGCCCCTGCAGTCACGGCCAGTGATTTGTGTGGGGCTGCTTGGAGAGAACAGCGATTTTACCCAAAGGATTTTTCTGGTGCTCCCTGCCTGATTCACACCTCTGTATTTCCGTAGCCTCCCTGAGCAGATGATGGCACTGTGAAGTTCGTGTTTTTGCAGAAAAGAAGAGTCATCTGTAACAGCTTAAGATCCCCAAAAGGCCAGATTTAGTGTTGATTAAACCGGCCTGACTCCAGCACGGTTGCTCCTAAATTACACCTTCATAAAAGCGAGGTAAATTAAGCCAAACCCTAAAGGTCTGAAGCTGAGTTCAAGACTTCAGCAATGTTTCGTCGGCAAAGTGTTGTGTTTCTGTAACGCAGGGCTCAGTGTTCTGGAGCCTCCCTGGCGGGTGCATCAAAGCTGAGCGCTCAGCGCCCGGCGCGACCCCCGCTCCTGCCCGACGGGAGCCCCTCCAGCCCCGCGCTCGGACACGCGTTCCCTGCGCCATCTGTAATTGCGGAGCTCCCTCTGGTGCCCGCACGGCTCCAGCGCAGCTCACCCCCGGCCGGACTCTTGCTCCGCACACGCGTCTCTATCCCTGCCCATCACGTTCCCCACGAGGGGCCACCAGACCCCAGTGGGAGGCTGTGCTGGTTTAAAAGTAAACCGGCAGGAGAAATGAACCCATTTCCAAAGAGTTTAGAAGTCAGAACTACAATGTAATACAAAGATTACAATAGATACACTGATACAAAGGAAAATTGGTTTCAGCCCTCAAAACCCAGTTGTACAACCCAGCCCCCTGGGGCACAAACAGTATGGTGCTCACCAGCCCCTGTGCTGAGCACCACGTGGTCCCCCTGAGTTCAAAGCAAAAAGAAAAGGAAAACCTGCTTTCCTTCTAGAAGGTTGGTGGTCGCAGTCTGGCCGAGAGTGGCAGTTGCAGTCTTGGTGAGGTTCTGGTCCTCCTCTCAGTCTGACGAGTGAGTGAGTGTCCCAAGTCCCCATACCCCAAGCTTCTCTATGCTTGGGTTCAGATGGGAACACCCAGTACCTCCCCCAGGGTGAGGGGTTTCACAATGGGCAATTTACTCAGTGAGTCACAGGATATCTTGGTCTACTTGATGGCCCATCAGCAGACATGACCCCTCAGGTTGGGTGTGAAGGTGTTAATGATTCCCAGAGGGGAGTTATCACACCTGAATCATTGGTGTGAAGACAGGGAACCCTCTTATCTCTGTTTTCTCATGCACCCAGTTCATAGCCTGAGGTGTCAGGTGTGTCCTGGGCAGCTGTTGCAAACAATGTATCATTAACAGTTCATGATAAATGGCAGAGAGGGTGGATGGCAGATGGAATACACAGTTCCAGTTACATTCACACAGTGGTAAACTGGTCCCAGCCACTATAACTAGGACAGAGTCTCAGCCCGCAAACTCACAGACACGACCTTGGCTGGAGCCCCTTTGCGGTAGTTACCGAGGTGCGGTGCAGCTCTGGGCGGGGAGAGCAGAGCCCGAACCCGGGAGGAGGATGGTTTTGTTTGCCACTGATGGGAATAAAGCCCGGAGCATGGGGGCTCAGTGAGCGGGAGCAGCAGGCTGTGCCGGCACTGACACAGCCCTCTCCCGGGGCTGCCACTGCTGGCGGGACTGAACGTGGCTGCAGAAATGATCCCTGTATTTCAATGTATTGACAAAGCGAGCCAAAATCTTCCTTGCTCTGCCTCCACTGGGTTTAACACACATGGAGGATGATGCTCTTATGGCGACCAATGATATTTATATCAGCTGAGAATCTGATCTGCTTTTCATAACATGAAGTGACTTTTTTTTTAAGGTGTATTAGTTTTGGAAACATAACTCTACAACAATGTTATGTCCTGTAAAACAAGACTAGTAGAGCCTCTGTGGACCAGAACACCCTTCAGCATCACAGAGGGGAGCAGGTATGCTCTGGGATGGTGCTGGGAGCACTAGTGGAGGCACCACGGCTCTGCAGAGACCTTGGGTGCTGGCAGCAGGTGGCAATAAGGTATGCCAAGCCTAACAAGTGGGTGTCTGAGACCCCTTCAGTTGACTTTTGCTCCCCTATGGCCAATATATATATATTGTGGGCTTGCACAATGTATTGTGTCTGATATGACCTGTCAGCTGTACCATGATGACCACGACAGCACACGGAGGGACCTCATGGAGGTCCTTGAGGAGCTGATCCACCTGGTCTCCTGCTCAGCCCCAGCACAGACACGTGCCAGCTGTTCTGAGGGATGCCCGGGCACGCAGGAGCTGTCCCTGCCACGTGTCAGGTGGATTTACTCAACAAGAACGTACAAGAGTGATGAACCATCCTGCAGGTGAGTGTGACACAGTCACAGCATGTGGGGGCAGTACAAGACAGATAGGACCTCTTATTTTGAGGTTGCTGCCAGCACTCAGCCTTCCAAATTTTAGATGAAATTGAGTAATTTCTTCTTGAGGAAGCCGGAAATCCTCTATCTTGAAAGGAAGTGCCATGTTATTTTGAGAGCTAACGAACCACAGGACCTCAATTCCTGGTGAAACTGCCACCTGCTTTTTAGAAGCCTGTACCATTCATGACCATTCATGACCAGGCTTCACAACTGGTATGGCAAACACAGGTTATTAAACATGGGGGGCCACGTGTTTTTCCTTTGTGTCCTCCAGGAATCAGGCACAGGTAACCTTGCGTTTGGATATAACTGCTCCAGGGATTAGTTTTCCTTGCTATAGGATACAGCCATGAGAAGAGCATTGAGATGATAGTGTGAATATTTTGTCACCTTTTTGTCTTGATCTGCTGCTAATTAACACCAGCAGTGCAACAGAGGCTTCATTTGAAGTAGGCTTCCAATGCAGGTGGTAGTACAAGTATGTAGGAGACCCAGACAACACTGAAAGCCTTCTCCTGTGGGTTGTCAGAACTGGCTGCACCTGGATGGAAAGGGCTGGCCAAAATCTCCCAAACCTCTGCCTTGTGTGCCCAGCCTCTAAACTGAACTCAGCTCAGGGTCTGGGTCTCATGCCCAGCACTGTGGTCCACACTGGGTGGGGTCCCAGGGCTCGTGAGCTGCAGGTCTGCTTGGAACACCTGGCACTGAGTCTGGGTGCAGGAGCCCCTCAGCTCTCCCTGTCCAGATCCTCCTCAGCCAGCCCAGTGTCTGCCAGCAGTGCCTGGGAGACATGTGATGACACGTGATGACATGTGATGACATGTGATGACATGTGATGACATGTATGACTGCAGATTACAGTTACAGTGCTATTTTCCCCTGAATATCTTCCCGAGCAGTTCAATGATTTATTGAGTCACAGAATGGTGTTTTTTGCCTACTCTCCCTTAACTGCCTTTTCTTTTCCCAGCAGTGCCTGATGCACATACAGTTCTGATGTCCCCAGCATCCTGTGACAGTGAGTTCCACAGCCCTGCCACATGCTGGGTGAGGAGCTGCCTCTCTTTTTTTTTTTTTTTTTTTTAAATATTTAATTCGCACCCTACAACTTT
>VWZG01001742.1:48155-59572 GCA_013396735.1 Grallaria varia
CATTTCAAAATGTGATAAATGGTCATTTATTGAAAAGCTTGCTGAAGCCTATGAGCATATATACAAATATATAAAAATATATATTTATATATCTATTTATATATATATATTTGTATGTATGTATGTATGTATATACGGTGATCTGTGGGTGTTTTGTGTGCAGGAGTCAGTAACCCACCCTGGAATGCTGCTGTGATGATAAAGCCCAATCTGCTGCCCCAACTGGACACACGTAACCCAGCCTGCAGAACAGTTTCATACTGTTGCTTATGTTAGGCAAGCTCAGGAAAGTCCAGGAAATAAACCAATGGATATGGCTTTATACATTGCATCATCTTCTTTTTCATTATTTGGAAGTGGTTTTGACAGACCTTTCCTAGGCTTGTCTCTGAAAACTTGAGGGTGTGCTACAGATTTGTGTGTGTAACCACATGGCCCCAGATTCCTCCTTTCCCAGAGTGCCCTCTAACACAAGCTGGGAACAGGGAACTGTTTTAGTCTAAAGAGCAAACAGAAATGTAAGAGCTCGCCACCTGCATCCCACACGGTCAGGTTTTCCTGGCCATGGCCTTGAGGATGGAGTAGGTGCTCAATGCATCAAAATTCCTTACCATGGGCTGTCAAACACATTGAGTCCTTCTGTTTCCTTCCCTGCAGCATCCTCAGCTTGCAAGATGCCCTAATGAAGAGTCAAGGAACTGAGAGGATGCAGGAGTGAAATGTGCACATTGTCCTGGCCAGGAAAAGTAGAGGCACAAAATGATACTGCCAATGTCCTTCTGTCTTCATACCCAGCATATCTCCATACCCATGGACCCAGCCATGGAGGCTTTTGTGGAGAGGGTGAAACGCAGCAGGGCAGGAGCTGGGATGGTAACAACACGTCGAACTCTCCAGGTTTGTGTGCAGATCCTGCAGGCTTTTATTTCTCTGGGCTTTTTTGCAGTGGGTGGGTGAAGTGGAGAAGAACAAACGGGCACACTGGAGATGTGGAGCTGCCTGTCTGCCTGTGATCTAAGCTGAGAGATCAGTAATAATGCTGGCCACGCTTCTGACTGTCCTGACATCTGTATTATCAGCTATGCCAGTGCAATCCTGGGGACAAAACATGACCTTTGACTGGTGTGCTTGAAGACCTTACACAACATGTTGAGCGAGGTCAAACATAGCAGAGAACGAAAGGAAGGATAAGGGGGTGATTTTCTTTCCCTGAGCAGATTTCTTTTGAATGTGGAAGACGTGAGAGGTGCCCAGGAGGGCAGAGAAGGGTCTCATTGAGCCAAACGGGGTCTGGCACACAGTTCCACTGTGTTTCTTGGCCTGCAAGTTAATTTGGGTCATGCCATCCCAGCTCTGAAGTCTGTGACTGTGGCCGAGAGCACTCAGGCTCCACCACGCAAGACCTTCTAGTAAACAACCCTCTAGCAGGAAAGGTGTAGTAGACAGGCACAGACAGACAAACCTCATGTGGGAGACCTGGGGGATGGAAGAAACGTGGGATAAGGCCGAGAGGTGCAGAGGAAACTGATTTGGGATCACTAGATGGTGCTGTTGATCTGGAAATGAGAGCTGACAGCGCTGAGAAGAGGGAGCCTCTCTGCTGAACTTCTGCAGACGCCTGGCACCACTGGAGCAGAGCACGTTAGGTGTGGTCTGCCTTGCCAGCTTTACACACACTGGGCTTATGGAGCTCTTCACTGCCATCCCCCTTCCTGAGACATCTCAGCCCCATCACCTCCAAACTTTTACTGCTCCTTGTACCACACGGTGGCCTCACCTTTGAGACCAACAGGGCACAGAAAGTTTAAAAGTCTGTTGGCTTTTCTCCTGGTTCTGGCCAAGACAGGCTTAATTTTTGCAATAGCTGGGAGGGGGACATGTCCAGGACCCTGAGGTTATTCTGTACCATCTCATGTCATTGCCAGGGGCAGGAGAAGGAGAAGTGGTTCCTTCCAGTCCAAAAAATGTGGTGGAAGGAGTGGTTGGGTATTGGCCATTTTTGGGGTTGGGGGGTGGGTTTCACGTGGATCATTTAGTTTCTTGTACTCTCTGTCATTAGCATTGTTCCTGTTCCTGTTAATTATCTTATCTCATTGCTGTTGCCAGTAAATTGTTCTTATCTCACCCCATGGTCTTTGTTTTTTGTGCCTCCAATTGGAGGGGGAAATGGGGGAGGAGCTGCAGGTGGGTTTAATGGAGCACTAAAGTGGAGAAAACCACTCCTAAACCATGACAGCCTTAACTGATGCCCAATGTTGGGCACGAAGGGTTGAGATAAATCAGAGAGGGAAGAGGGATTGGAATTGCTTTGTTGCTATAATGTATGATGTCAGTTCATGGCACGATAACATCAAAGGCAATGAGGGTCATTTGGGATGTGTATTCAGTGTTGCTCTCCTACCCAATTATTAATGGACTGCCTTTGGGAGTCCATTAATAATTGTCTGTGGGAAGGACAGGGGAGGATAATTTTCCCCAGCTCTTTTCCCCCTTTCCCTCCTTCGGGCCTGGTAAAACAGTTTTGGAGAATTTTGTGTTCCCTCTGGCTGTTGAGGAAAGCATGTTAGTGTTGCCAAGTCTGCCATATCTCCTTGTTGGGGCCCACACCATGTTTAGGGTTACAAAAGAGATTCCCAGCAAGGTCATCCAGAGATCTGCCCCAAGGGTGCATGGTCATGAGTGGCATGGAATGTGAGAAGACATGGGCCAGCATTTGGAGGACTTCTTTTCTCCAGTGGTTTGGCAGTTCTGCCTTGAACAACTACAAGACTCTGCTAAAGTGATAAAATATATGAAGGAAAAATGCTGTGGGAATTCCAGAGCGACACAAAGTTATGCAATATGCCAGGCCCTGGCCACTGTTTATGGGACACTGCTGGTCACTGGACAGCACCTTCAGGGGAAGGGAAGGGAAGGGAAGGGAAGGGAAGGGAAGGGAAGGGAGGCAGCAGCAACCATGGCCACTCAAACTGCAGCTGAACCAGAGGAACAACCTGTGCCAGTACAGTCCCCCCAAGACTGAATCAGTTCACTTAGTGAGGGATGAAGGAGAAGCAGAGCCCTCAGAACAGGAGGAACAGGCAGGGTGAAGATAATCCCCCAATTCCCGCCCCTGAGTGAGGTGTGACATCTGTGAAATGATTTCAGCCCCTGCTGACCCGGCTGCTCCAGGACTGGGGTATCGAGGCCCTGGGTACAAACCAGGTGGGGGCAAAGCCACACAACAGGGATCCCAATCCTGGGATGAGGGCACTGACAACGGGATTGGGAAGAGGACACAAACTCTCAGCCTCTGGAGGTGACTCCTGTCAAGTGCGAGGGAAAGTTGGTCTCTCAAGGGTCATCTAACAGTGCACCCAAGCAGGTGGAACAGCATGGAGAGAATCAGCTGTGCTGGAGACAATCAATAGGGATTCAAATAACAAGAAGGCCTTGTAGATCTCTCATGTGAGCTGGAAGAAGAATAATTTTAAGTGAGGTCTTGAACGACCAGCTTCTGAAGAAATTTAAGAGAAGATGGCCCATGCACAGCTCCTTCTGGCACCCTGACTGTCAGTGCTGGGCTGGATGCTCAGAGGGGAAGTCCCTCCCACACATCACACCACTGATGCCATGTGGAGCAGCTGGACCGCTCTGATCACACAGTGAGCTCGCACAGGAGCCCCCAGTCACTTCGGGACCTTGGAGATCATCATGAATTGGCCCAAAGGAGAAAATTTTAGACTATCAGCATCATTGGAGGATGAAAAGGTGACAGGTGCTGAGGAGGCCCCACCACAAAATGAAAGGTGACATGCTCTCTTCACTGACAGTTCCTGCCATAGGGTAGGGACACATCAACAATGCAAAGCTGCCCTATGGAGTCCTACATGGTGAGTCGCAGAAGCAATTGAAGGAAAAGGAGGATCAAGTCAGGTTGCAGAGCTGAAGGCCATCCAGTTGGCTTTAGATATCACCGAACAAGAGAAATGGCCAACACTGTACGTCTCCACTGACTCGTGGATGGCGGTAAATGCTGTGTGGGGGTGGCTGGCCCAATGGAAAGAGGCCACTGGGCAGCGCAGAGGTAAACCCATCTGGGCTGCTGAATTGTGGCAAGACATCACTGCCCAGATAGAGAAGTTGGCTGTCAAAGTCCATCATGTAGAGGCACAGGTCCTCAAGAGCTGAGCTACTGAAGAGCATCGCAACAATGGACAGGTGGGTCAGGCTGCCAAGATTAAAGTGTCTCAGGTGGATCTGGACTGGTAAGGGTGAATTATTTCTGACTCGATGGGCCCATGATGTGTCAGATCAGATGCACCACACAGATGGGCTTGTAATCAAGGGGTGGACACCATCTCCCAGGTTATCCATAACTGTGAAACATGTGCTCTGATCAAGCAACCAAGCGGGTAAAGCCCCTCTGGTGTGAGGGACAATGGTCAAAATACAAACATTGGGAGGCCCAGCAGATCAATCACATCACACTCCCCAAAACTACCAAGGCAAACGCTGTGTGCCACCAGTGGTGAAAACAACTCCTGGATGGCTGGAGACACACTCTGTGCCTCATGGCACTGCCTGGAATACCATCTCGGGCCTAAAAAAGCAAGCCCTGTGGAGACATGGCCCCCCAGAAAGAATGGATTTGGACAATGGGATTCATTTCAAAAATAATCTCATAAACACCTGGAGCAGAGATCATGGGATGGAGAGGGTGGATCATATTCCCTGTCAGGCACCAGCCTTTAGGAAAGTTGAACAATACAATGGACTACTAAAAACCACATTGAAGGCAATGGGTGGTGGGACCTTCAAACATTGGGATCTACTTCTAGCTAAGGCCACCTGGTCAGTTCACACCTGAGGCCCTCCCAGTTCGAGCTGGACCTCCCAACCAAAACCTTCACGTACAGGGATAAAGTCCCTGTGCTGCATACAAGGACTGTGTCAGGGATCACAGTTTGGATCAGTCCTGCCTCAAGCAAAGGCAAACCTGTCCTTGGGATTGTTTTTGCTCAAGGGCCTCCATGCAGGTGGTGGGTAATGCAGAGGGATGGGCAAACACAATGTGTACCTCAAGGGCATTTGATTTTTCGGTGAGAACAGTCTGTAATGTTGAATCGTATAATATCAGTTGCTGACTGACACTGCCACTGTGTGCCACAGCAACCATGGACCACGAGTGTGGACTGCTCCAGCTCCAGCTCCTGATGCAGCTTGTACCAGCTGGCAGCACATTGACCCTCCTGCCCTGGAGGACATCTAGGACAGACAGAACCCACCGTCATGGACTAAATTAACTCAACAAACACGTTGCAGGGACAGCCATTGACCATGGAAATGATACTCATGCTTGTGTATAGCTGTATATAGTTGGAAGGTGTAGGATCTGGGCATGCTGTGGATAGTGTTGAGTAAGGGGTGGATGATGGCCTGGTTCTGGCCAGGACAGGGTTAATTTTTGCAGTAGCCAGGAGTGGGCATGGCCAGCACACCACCTCATCTCATAGCCAGGGGTGAGGGAGAGGCAGTATCTTCTGAGGAACAGGGGTTTCTTGAATCTGAGGAAGGGTGGCAGAGTGGGCAATTGGGAATTGTCTATGACCGGGGGGGAGGGAGAGTCGGGGTGGCAAGGTCAGTGTGAATCATTTCTTTTCTTATACCCTCTGTCATCAGTATTGTTACGGTTCCTGTTCATTTTCTTATTTCATTGCTGTTTCCACTGAATTGTTCTTATGTCAACTCATGATCTTTGCCTTTTGTGTCTCCAATTCCCCTCTCGAGCCTGCTGCAGGCACGTGGTTTTAATGGGAGCACTAAATTAGAGAATACCATTCTTAAAACATGACAACTTTTAAAGCAAGTTTTTCCAGGAGAAAAAAACCCTCAAACATAAAACACTGCAGGTGGAGAATCAATCTGTGCATAAGACATGGCCTGGAGTCGTGGATCCCAGGGAGCAAATGGCACCTGAAAGTGCAGACAGGTTTGCAGGGCAAGACTTTGGTAGGGGTGGAGCTACAGAGAAAGCTCCTGCTGGAAGCTTCCCCCAGGTCTGGCAGAGCCAATGCCACTGGCTCCAGGATGGATCTGCCACTGGCCAAAGCCGAGCCCATCAGCCCACCCAGTCCTACAGTGGTAGAACCTTGGGAATAACGTATTTAAGAAGGGCAAAACCCAACCAGGACAACAGGGAGAGGAGAGAGACTGTGTGAGAGGAACAGCTCTGAGAACCCCAGGCTGGCGGGCAAGGAGGGGCAGGAGGTGCTCCAGGCACCGGGGCAGGAGTTGCTCTGCAGCCCATGGTGCAGACCTGGGGAGGCGACTGTGCCCCTGCAGGGCATGGAGGGCCACGGGGCTGCAGAGATCCACCTGCAGCCTGGGCACAGCCCACGTTGGGGCAGGGGGTGCCCAAAGGAGGCTGTGACCCCATGGGAAGCCCATGTTAGAGCAGGGGGTGCCCAAAGGAGGCTGTGACCCCATGGGAAGCCCATGGTGGAGCAGGGGGTGCCCAAAGGAGGCTGTGACCCCATGAGAAGCCCATGGTGGAGCAGGGGGTGCCCAAAGGAGGCTGTGACCCCATGAGAAGCCCATGGTGGAGCAGGGGGTGCCCAAAGGAGGCTGTGACCCTGTGGGAAGCCCACACTGGACCAGGACCTGTGCTGGAGCTGGCTCCTGGTAGGACCTGTGGTGGGAGGAACCCAGGCTGGAGCAGATCTGCTGGCAGCACGTGTGATCCTGTGAGGGGACTCACAGTGGGGCAGCCTGTTCCTGAAGGACTGCACCCCATGGAAGAGACCCCCGCTGAAGCATGGCATGAAGATCTGCAGCCCATGGGAAGGATTCCCATTGGAGAAGCCCATGGAGGTCTCCCGTGAGAGGGATCCCCCACACTGGAGCAGGGAAGAGGGTAAGAAGTCCTTTCCCTGAGGGGGAAGGAGCAGCAGNGCTGCAAGGCAGTGTATGAGCACAATGTACAGAAGTTGGCAGAGTTCAGTTTTTCTGCTGCTTATATCCTGTTTAAGGACCAGAGACACTCATTTGGTAAGGATTGTCCTGAATATCGGCAAGGACTGATGCAAATGTTCAGGATACTACTTTCCTTGCCTTGCATCTGGTACACAGTACACAGGTCCCTCCTCTTTTCTTTAAAGGTATGACTTGAACACATGTCCAGCATTAAGGAAAGCAAGTAGAGACAGCTCAGCCCTGCACCACGGGAGACGTGTTTTCCTTACATCCTGTCTTCTTTTCCTTCCCTCTCTGAAGCATGGCCATGCTAATCCAGGTACTTGAACATTGAGCTCCTGTGACACTCAGAGCCATATGGATCCTAGTCCACATGACCTGTTAATTTGATTCAAGTCTTTACAAAAATCCAACTTTTACTGTTTACTGTTGCAAACACTGGGCTGACATCCAGGCTAGTACCATCCATCTGGGCATGAGCAGAGTCATCTCTGGACTCAGCTGCAGGGAAAAACACCCCATGTGCACAATTCCGATGTCTTTTTGATAAGGGGCCGATACTCATGTACGTGTCATATTTATTCTAAATCAGAAATAATCGCCCCATACTCAATGCTTGCTCATTCATACCAAATGTTTAGATCCTGTGTCTGTTGGTATGACTTCTAGGGTACTTAAGGGAAAAAAAAAAAGGAAAAAAAGAGAAATTTCAGGCTATGTTCAAATTTTACTGCTGTCACAGTAACACCTAGTGTAATCTGTGTAACTTCTTATCATCACTGTGATTCCTAAGTGCCTTCCCGTGGACATCCTGGTTCATCTGTCATTCCTCCCTTTTAGGGTTGGATGTCTGAAACTGGGTCCAAACAGGAGAAGGATCCCGTGACAACTATTATGCAAGAACATAGAAGGGATGGAGCAGCACCAGCACATGCTGCCATAACTACAGAGGCTGGATGTGGCTTTCTTTGGCGCTGAAGGACCTTCTAATGCAGCCCTTCATGCTGCCCTGCATAAATAAAGTGCTACAGGCAAAGCTGGGCATGGAACAGACGGTGAGACGGATGATGAAGAAAACTTCCAGTGCCACCTACAACAGAGCAGCAGCAAAAGGCAGGTAAGAAAGAAGGCAACCAAGTAAGGATGGTCTCCATCACAGCTCCCTGTCCTGAACTGCCTGCAAACTGACATGGAAGTGGAGGGAAATTATAAACCCAAGGACAAATCTTCTCCAAGCAGCCCGCAGGCAGCACAGCTCTCACCTGTGCTGCACCCCCGTGTTCAGGCTGCCTGGCACCTCACAGGGTAACTCTGTCCCTGCTACCACTGCAGTGCCAGGATGGCACACTGGTCCTGCTGGCATCCCTAATGGCACATGGGTGAGAACAGCTAACACCTGCCTCGTGCTGCCCCCTCTGATGGTGGCAATACACAGTTACTTCAGGCTAAATTGAATTATTTGGATTTTCTGGTGTGCAAGTGGACTTTCTGAACTCAAGGAAGTGTAAAGTGTTTGGTGCCATTGAAGATTTTGGCCCTTAGTTCACCGGGGCAGAAACTATTGACTGGTGCACAGAGGAGGAGCCTGGTGAAGAAATTACGTGACAGCCACGGGGCAGGGCAGGTGAAGATTATTTCGTTATGTCAGCGTGTAAATTAAGGTTGCATAGGAAATCTTTACTATGTCTGTCACTTCTGATTGCTTGAATGCAACTGTGCTGTGGCTTTAACTGTGTTTGAAATGCAATTTCCTCAGTTTTGTAAAAGCTTACCAAAAAGAGAATTCCATTAAGGGAAACCATGTTGACTCCGATTTCTTCCTCAGTTCTCCCTGTACAGCTCTTTCTAAATCACTTGTAAGCCCTTTCTGCTAAGCTGAGTATTACATAGCACAGAGCTGAGCAGAGTAAAATGATCGATATTGTAATGGACTCCTCATCCTAGTACATGGCAGAAATAATAAATGTCATGATATATGACAGCCCTTCTAAAGCCCCATGGAGCCAAACGAGATGCAGTAAGCATATATCTCCTACTTCCTACCCCTGTTTTGCTTCTCTGTGTCTGTCCTTTGTTTCCTCCCACATTTATTTCCTCAGTAATGGAAGACTGTAATTGAATTAAAAGTGACTCTGTACACAGGAGGACATGCTGTGGCTGCACTGCTCCCGTTCGACAGACCGGGGTGGACTTCTGGGGCTGCCGTCTTCTTCCCGAGCTGCTCAGTGCTCTGGGGAGCAGGTTTTGGGTGGGTTTGACCAGTAGCCACGTCCTCCTGTTGGCATTACACCAGGTAAATTAATGTACATGCAAACAGCTGCAGGCCCTTTCACTATTACCATGGGCTATTCACCTTCCAGCTCCAGTCTGATATTTGGGTCATGCCGTAACTTCATGTTAAATTTTGATATTCATTCCCATTTTTCACTTGTTCTCATCTCAAGTCAAACTGAACAAATGCTTTACCTGCACCTGAAGGGCTCTTCAGGCTGAGATGTCTGATCAGTTCATGATGCCTCCCTTCTGCCAGAGACACCAGCCACCACACTTGTTGGGTTTTCTGCCTCTGCTGCCTCACAAATCCCTGTGAGTATCTTCCCTACAGTTGCCACTCTTCCTACATTAAGGGCCACCCTTAGGAGTACTTGCTTCAGAAAGATAATAAGAAATGAACCAAACCAAAGGTTAGAAAATGGAATAAACACTGTTCCTTCTCTGGTTTCCCGGTGAGATTTTAAGGGATGTGAATCACAGAACCACAGGATATGCCAAGCTGAGAGGGACCCCCAAGGATCATCCAGTCCAACCCCTGGCCCTGCACAGGACCAGCCCCAAGAGTCCCCCCCTGTGCCCCAGAGGATCATCCAAAGGCTCCCTGAGCTCTGGCAGCCTTGGGGCTGTGCCCACTGCCCTGGGCAGCCTGGGCAGTGCCCACCACCCTCTGGGGGAAGAGCCTTGTCCTGAGATCCAACCTGAGCCTGCCCTGACACAACTCCAGCCATTGCCTGGGTGTCACACAGGGCAGAAATTGGAGCTGCCCCTTGGGAGGAAGATCTAGACCGAAAAAAAACCAAGAAGGGTGGCCCAGGATGCTTCAGTGATCATCCTGATCTCTTCTTTTGTGACTTTAACATCCGTCAGGGTAATATTTCTCTACATACAAATGATGCACATGTCGCAATCTAACAATGTCTCTACTAGAGGATGCAAAGGAAATAAAAAAAAAAGGTTTTTCGTTTTCCCTAGTTTTACTTAAATATTTTTGCCACATACTACAAGTGTGTCATCTTCTATTTAGGTTAAAAGAAGTGGTAGGAAGATGACAAGAGTAACAGAAAAACCCCACCAATTTTAACCCATGTGGGTATTTCCAAGAGAGCTGTAATCGGTGCTGGTTAGTCCCTGCACTGCTGTACAAACTGGCCCAGACAAGCTGCAGACAGAGCCCTCCAAGCATGAGCCACATTGGTGCTCCTGGACCAGGTGGCTTCCAGAGGTGCCTTCCAGCCAGAATTATCCAGTGACTCTAAAAGAAGGTTCCCTGAGTGGCCCAAGTCTCCTGTGCTCACTCATGTGCTAAGCTGCACTTCAATTTATTCCTGTCCCTTGTTTTCACCCACAGACAATTTACCTATTACTGTGTTTAGCCAGCCTGTGGCAATGCACCTGACAACACCTCATCTGCTGTAACCTTCATAGGATTGCAGGGGATTGCATCCTGGTGAACCCATGGCTCAGGTAACCTCCGATTTGGGACAGTATTTCACAAACAAGACTTTCCACTCAAAGCTAAGCTCAATGTGTATGTTCCGTGGAAATGTATTTACTGTTTGCAAAGGGGTCGACTTTGTGGGAGAGTGAGAAGGGGGAATCTTTGACAGGGAGGCTTCATTTTTACCACTGTGCCACTTATTTTCCATTTCAGTTTGTCTCGTTTTCAGCAACATCATTTAATGTCATTCCTTTATGAATATGGATGCAGGGAATACAAGTTACACATTTCAAATCAGTGGAGAGATGAGCACCAAGAGCCTATAAACTTTTATTCTTGAAGTGTAAGTGTTCAGGTCATCTTGAAATTAGCAGCCAAGGGACGTGGGCCTGTGCAGGACAGCCCCTGGTCAGACCAGCCCCTGGTCAGAGCAGCCCCTGTGCAGGACAGTCCCTGGTCAGAGCAGTCCCTGTGCAGGATAGCCTCATGTCAGAGTAGCCCCCGGTCAAGAGCAGCTTTGCTCCCACCACACACCAGCTGAAAGAGGCTTCCCCAAAGCATTGCAGTCCCCGGACCGGTGGCCCAGCCCGGCAGGCAGTGCACGGGGAAGGGGCTGCTCTGGTTTACGTTTTATTTAATTCAGGCCGACGGGAGGGCCCGGCTCGGGCATAGCCAGCGAATGAGAGCGCGGTGTGGGCGGCGGGGCCAGGCCGGGCCCCGCTCAGCGCCGCCGCTGCGGCCGAGGGACCCC
>VWZG01001742.1:60208-82899 GCA_013396735.1 Grallaria varia
ATCGGCCGGGGGGGGGCGCAGGGCGGGGGAGGTGTTAACGGCCGGTGGGCTGGTACGGGCCACGCCGGGAGCTGCGCGCTCGGCACTAGGCCACGGGCTCGCCTGGGGTTTTCCCCACCCCACGTGTTCCCCTGCCTGCAAGCCCCGATTGCCGCTGGTTCTCCGTGCAAGTCCAGGGCCTGGAAGCGGCAAGTCGAAAATAAGTAATTAGCAGATATCTCCGTTTTAAGTGTAATAGCGGGCTTATATTTAAATTGGTTTTTGACAGGTTGTGAACTTAAAGCAGATAAGGAGTATCAGTTCAAAGTCGATGATGAAGAAAATGAACACCAGTTGTCTCTGAGAACGGCAAGTATTTGGTCTTCAACTTCCTAGTTTTTATGTAGTGATGTGCGATGATGTCAGAAGTGTCTCGTATTTCACTGAACTGTGTTCTTTTAGTGGTAACTGACTCGTATCACGCCACTTAAAATATTTGCTGTATTTAAAAGCGTTTATCCGTTACAGCAAGCAATGTAAGGCTGGGAAGGGTTGAAAATCAGTTCACCTAGAAGCAGATAAGTAAGTTTAAATGAGAGGGAGGAAGGTTTATGTTTTGATTTGCTGTCCTTGGTTTTGCTTCTCTGAGGAAAGCCTGTTGTCTGTTTAGGCAGTTCATCTGACATATGCCTCCCTGATCCTGGAAATTGGCATTTGTACACTGAGAGTTCTTGGAAGTGTCCTTAGATCTTTCTGGTGCCACACAAGCCAGACATTGTATTTCAAGGCCTTTGCTCTGGACTTTATCATGTTTTTGGGTAGGAGAACATCAACATGCCCCAGCTTCATGGACAAGGAGTTAAAGAGTTGTAGCATCCCTATTGCTTATTGTTGTGTTTTTTTAAATACAAAGCAATGTTTTGATGATACTTGGAAACAAGAGAATCTTATAATTGTGGACTAATTCCTATAGCAGGATTGCTTCCTACAGCTGACTTGCATAATAATGCTCTCCAAATGTAGTGTTACTTAAAGCACTTATGGTTATGTGACTCATGTGTCTTCCGACCTTGTATGTTATGAAAATTACGGCCTGGACTTGACAATGAGTAATTTGTTCTAGGACAGTTTCTTTTGATGGGAGAATATAACAGTAAAGTATGTATAGGACAAGTCCGTACACAAATCTCTTGTATCTGAGTGTTTGCCATGCAGGTGGAATTAGTCACTGAATGATACTTGCAGTTGTATGGTTTTACTCAAAGCTGTTTTTTTTTTAATTACCTGTAGCATCTCTTCTGATGTTAAACAGTGTGGAAGATGAAGCAGATTGGATCCATGGCTCTACTTTGTTGCTGGGGTTCTGGGGGACAAAAAGTCAGTAACCTTTCAAAGTCTTTTGAAAGATGAGGTGATACACAGCTGAAATGGGTGGTAAAATAAGAAATGGCAAACTGGAAATGTATGATAGACTTGGAAGGTCTTGAACGTGTCTACAAACAGAAAATTTCTTTGTGGACAGAGGAAGGAGTTGATGAAAGATATGATGTGAAGGTAGCAAATACCTGGTGACCGTGCACCTGATATGCTAGAGGCCTGGTAAAGACTGGCTGACACTGCCCATTAAGATACAAATGTGGCAGTGGACTTGGGCATGAGGTACAGAAAGATGGGGAGAAAAGGGCCTGAAGAGTATTGACCCATGTAGAGGTAGAAAGTGGCAGAAAGTTTCTGTAAATGTCTTACTAATGACAACTGAGAACAGAGAGGGGTGGTCGCTGCTTCATTACCTATTTAGTCAGTGCATTCCTTCAGTGTCGAGGTCAAAGCATGTGAATGGATGCTTGCCAAACATACAGGAAATATGAATAGTAAGTGCTGTAGTATTACTTGTACTGGTTCAAATGACAGGAGTAACTGGGGGTAGAGGGCATACTCTAAAACTTTTGTCTCATCAGCTGAACAATTCAGTGTTGTTGACAACCCATTTAAGAGGTGAGGTCAGAGCAGCAATTTTACCCCTTTAAATTAGCAGTAACAAAATTTGCCAGGAATAGTAAATCCAATACTCTTATTTCCCCGCCTTCAGTTTGATACATCTCACCTGGACTGTTGCAGCCTCCTTAAAGCTCAGCTCTTAGAAAATGAAAACTTGAGAGTTGTGTGCCTCTGCCCAAAGTGTCTACACCTACATCTTCTGCAGAGGATGGAAGACTTTCTTTTTGTGGGCATTGAGAAAGGAAGCACTTGGCACTGGTCTTGACAATAACTGTAGTACTTCAAGGGTTTCCTAGTTTTCACGTCTTCTACATGCAGTCCTGACTCAGAGGCCAGAAGTTCAGTGAACTGGAATTTCGGGCCTGACCAATGTCTTCACTTATTTGCCTCCCTGGAGCTATGAATTTTGAAACTTCACACAGTGCCTGACTCAGAGTAAGGAATCCAGGCACTTGAGTTCTGAAATGTGGCTCTCAGTCCATGGTGAAATAAAGGAGAAGGCATGTGCATAAATGGCAGTACTGAACTGAGCTGTTGTTAGACTTCTCAGTGAATGTCGAGTAAGTAAAAAGTGCAGTGTGATAATGGGAAGCCATTGGCAGGTAAATTGTGATGAGAAGGGGAAGAGTATAGGCCTTGGTTCTGTGGAAGAGGTAGTTTTCGCCTTTCCTCTTGACATGTGTTGTACTTCTTTCCTGGGACCAACTTTCAGGACTTACTGAATTTGTCACTGACCCAATTTCAGTGCAGTAGCAAAAGGGCTGATTTCACTGTCATCAAAGCACATGCCTGGAATTGCACCTTGGAAGTGCCCATGTTGTGGGGAAGGAGGAATAGTGGCTTGGGATGGAGTGTGATGGAATTGTTAGTAGTCAGAAATGAAAACTTCAGTGTTAATTGATGTAGAACAGTGAACAAAGTTTAAAAGATTGACAAATATTTTGGAAGATGCTCAGACTGTGCCCTGTTCTTGACTTCACAGGTTACTTTAGGGGCTGGAGCCAAAGATGAATTACATGTTGTAGAAGCAGAAGCACTGGACTATGAAGGCAACCCTACTAAAGTAGTACTGGCATCCCTGAAAATGTCAGTGCAGCCTACGGTAAGTGCAGGAACTTGGGAAAATCTATTGTGAATTTGGTCTCAGGTGAGAAAAACTAGTTATAAATGGCTTGGGTCAGCTGAATTTTTGTGAACCTGAGCAGTGGTGTGTTAATACAAGTGTCAGTTTTGATGTGAGGTAAATACGAACGTACTTAATATACCTAGTAGTTACTTTAGTCATCTAGGGGTAATATACTTGATCAGATTATACATTTTTTTAAAAAAGTGATAGTAATTATGCTTGTTATCTCAATGTATATTTTATATATATATGTAGCCAGATGCATCTGTAGCCCGTGTTGTGTTTTTTTTGAGCCTGGGATGAGAAGAAGCTAGGTTTTCTGCAGGTCCCTGATACTGATCCCCTTGCATGATGTACAAATAGAACTGGGGGACAAGTGGGATAGATAATGTTCAAATTGGCATTGCTGCCTAGGGGAGTGAAAAAGTGTGATTTGGTGTGTTTTAATTAGGATAAACTGTGAGTGTAGTAAACCCTGTTGGTGGGCTTACTGACTCGGGTTTGCCTCTTAAGACTTTGGAATATTCTGTCAGATGGAACTTGGAGTAACTGTGTTAGCCATGCAGTCTACAGCTGTTGGTGTTCTTGTTTTCATTTGAATGGTCTGTATGTTGAGGACACTGCCCAGAATATTTGACTCAATAACAATGCTTTTCCCTCCAGGTTTCATTAGGGGGCTTTGAGATCACACCGCCCGTGGTGCTGAGGTTGAAATGTGGTTCAGGGCCTGTTTACGTCAGCGGTCAGCACCTCGTAGGTATGTATGGCTGGTTACTGATTGTGTCCTTGCTCCTGGCAGCACCAGCAGAACTTACAGTATGTACGTGTAGCTGATGTGTCAAGGAGTGTTTTTTTCTGATACTGATCCCCTGAATCTTTGTCACAGTCCTTGGAGGCATGAGGTGGCTGTAGGACAAAGCACTTCAGAGAAGTTCTTGCATGCCTTTTCTGCCACATGCTTTGTATGGATAAGGGGTGTTTGTCAGCCTTGCAATGGGAGTTAAAAGTTCTGCCCTTGGAAGTGGGTGTTAGTGTCCCACAGTAGGCTTTCTGCTTCTCAGCTGAATGTGAGAAGACTGCCCGTGAAATAGTTCTGAGTTTAAACTAAACTAAGCCAGGAAGAGCCTTCTCCTTTTTAGAATTGTCTTTGAAACTGGTCTTCACAAGCTCTTAAATGTGTCTCCTTAGAAATGGAGAAAATGTTACTCTGAACTTTCCATGGCCTCTTGATTATGTGAAGTGTTAAAATGAATGTGTATGAATGGTCATTCACCTATTTTGGGTTTCAGTATAGTACCTGCATGCAGTCAGCTGGAAAAGTTTCTGATCTCAGTGGTTTGGTCGTTAGTAGGGAAATTCCTCTTCTCCGTTGATCTCAGTGTAAGACCAAGCCTGTGCAGTTGTGGGTGATGCTCATTTGTTTCTTACTGCCAATCTTGCTTTGCCCATTATTAAATGAGGTGAGGTTTTTACGTATTGCCTTCACTTAATCAGCATTAGAAGAAGAACCAGAATCAGATGAGGAGGAAGATGATACAAAAATTGTGAATGCGTCAACAAAGAGACCAGCAAGTGGAGGAGGAGCTAAAACACCACAGGTATTTGGATTTGCAATCACCTTGTTGTAAGCATTTTCTTCTTGGTTTGCTGCCTTTATGAGTAAGCAGTTAGATGGCCTTGCTATGATTCACTTAATGTGTGGGAAAGGATTATTTTGTACTTGGGTCTTGATAAGTACTAAGTTAGGGAAGAGTAATTAACTTTCAAATTAGTTCCCAAAGCTTTGCTGGAGGGGTAAAATGTAAAGGCTACTCATGTGGGAACTTTGCCTGCTGCAGTGAAAGCTCTGAAAGTCTCTCTGTGTGTAGATTCTGGTATAAACATCAGCATGGGCTGAAGTGCTGATTGAAGCTCTGTCCTGTAGAGGAAAGGTTCATGTGCTCAGAGCATGCTGTAAACCTGTCAGTAGCTTTGGTATTGGCAGCTGTAACTTTCCTGCATTTTAGGTAAATTGATTGAAGATAGTATTGTCATTAGGCCACAAATTGTTTTGAATAACAGTTGCTCTTCATTGCCACAAAATGGTATCAGCACTTAACATCCTTTTTTTTGCTTTCAAAGAAAAAACCAAAATTATCAGAAGATGATGAGGATGATGATGAAGATGATGATGATGATGATGATGAGTATGTATTCTTTTGATAATGTATTTTGAAATACAGGGTTAACTTTCAGCATATGAATTGTGTGGTGTAACTGAATGTTAAGGGAGCAAGCTACTTATTTATCTTGGCTGGGGGAAAAAGCAGAATTGCTTCATTTATCTCCACACTGCAATCTAAATTAGTGTTATTCAAAGATGTTGTGCTGTGTTATAAAACTTAGCTTCCTGTTATTTGTTAACTTCTCATGAAGTTAGAATTTCTTTATTAGTAGTAATGGAAGTCCCTAAGATACTTGCCTTTTGTATGAAAGCAAAAGGGAATGCATTTAAGTGCTTTAAATGTAGTGCATGCTTTAAATGTAGTGCTTGCTCTAACACCTCTCCATGTGTGAAAACAAGGTCTAAGGAGCACCTGGGAAGATTTGCTTCCTTCATGAGTAAAACATTTTATTGGGAGGGAGTGGGAAAATTATTTCCTAATGTGGATCTTGAGTTTTGGTGAGTGACCTCCTTTCTAATTGTAGTGATGAGGATGACTTAGAGGATGATGAGGAAGAAATTAAAGCACCAGTGAAGAAAGTAAGTGGCATGTACTTAGACACACACCTTGTGACACGACAGTAGTTGGGCAGGTAGTCTCTGAAATCAGCGAGTTTAGGCACAGCTGTCTGGAATGTGTGAATGGGGGTTGCATTTGATTTAGATCAGTCTGTATAAAGAAATTGCAATAAGACATAACACTGAAGTAAGAATGTGCATCCCATCCATGTTTTATTTCTTTGACTGCAGAGGGGTGACTGGGTCGTTAACAGCACATGGTGCGGGTCACACTGGTATGGGGCCTGTATGGCTGTTGAGCAGCAAATCCTGCTCAAAGGGGGTTGTGCTTTGCCATTATTAGTCTTACCGGCTGTGGAAAGGACTTTCTAGCAGCTTCAAATCCAAAAGGATGTAAATGTGGGAGTGCAATTCCGGCAGCTGTTGAGGGCCATCTGGTGGTGGAACAGACACACAGCAGGGCAGCTGCAGAGGGGCAAGGGAGGCATTTTCTTTTTCTTCAACTTGTGTACTTTGGTTTGAATTTTTATGTTCATATCTACTGTTTGTGAATGGATGTTTAACGTTTTACTTCACTCTGTGCTGCTCTGTCCTAATGAATTTCCATAAGTGATAGTGCAGAATGGTTTAAGGCCTGGTAAAGACAATCTGAACTGTAGATTCTTGCCATCTAATCCAGTCTAGTGTGGCTGAACAAAATGGTCCCCTAATTTATATAGGAATATAAGATTCCAATTCTGAAATGTGCATGTGGTATTGTGTCCCATCCCAGATGATGTTTCTGTATGAAATGACAAAGGAGTAATAGTTAATGCAGTATCTGCCCCCAAAAGCCTGCATGGTCATATGTAAGGAAAGGTGTAATATATAAGGAAAATAAAGCGAGGGTCTCACATAATTGCATGGTATCATACAGAACTTGATCTTGGATATGTTACACATTGTCCTGCACTAGCAGGTTTTCACTTGGGTTCCTGTAACATGCTTTTTGCTCAAATAATGGATGTTGACCATGTTTCCTGGGCAGTGAGAATAGTTTTTTGAGGTTAAGTAGTATATAAATTTGTCACTAAAACTTGAGTATTATTTTAATGATCTTAATGTCTACTTGCAGTTCATTTGGCAAATGAACTCTTGTGCTTTCTTTTCAGCCTGTCCGTGAGGTTTCAGGAAAAAATATGCAGAAAGCAAAGCAAAATGGAAAAGACTCTAAGCCATCCACACCAGTGTCTAAATCAAAGGTGAGTGAAAACAGATAAGTAAAACAAAGGTTTATTCTAGTGTGGAAGCTAGTTTTCTTGCCTGATGGTGACTTTAAATAACATACTAACCTTTAAGTTAGGTTTTTGAATCTTAATACAAAGCATGTCAAGTTCGCTGCTTCATGTTCTCCTGTGAGACTCTTCAATGATCAATATATAACTACAAACAGCCAGGTTTGATATCAGACGTGCTGTCCCTTGGAAATATTGGTGATCCCTCCATTTGAAATACGAAATCTAATTTTTTTGTGTAGCACCTTGAACAAGAGGGTGACTGCCAAGTTTGGGATGCCACTGGAGTACGGCCTGAGGTTGCTGCTAGTTAAGTGGCTGTCACTGAACATCTCAGAACTGACAGTTCTCTTGTTTGATGCTTGGAAATTGTTGTGCTTCCTTACACAGCTTTTCTTTGCTGTGTGTACTCAAACATGATGCCAGGAAGGTTCATACAGAAATTAGCATGGTCTGGATGGCAAGACAGCATCTCAAAAGCAGTGCAGGTGTGCTTTTTAAAGCGTGGCCTAATCTGGCTGCAGTGGAGTAAACTCTGAATCACTGAACATTTTGGCTATTTTTTGTTTCATTTCTGTTGGGAGAAAGAGCTGTGATGGCAGCTGCCCAGAAGCATAAAGTGCTTGCTATGCTTACTAATAACTCCAAATGTAAATACTGTACTTACTCTTGTCTCTGAGGGATGCATTGGAAGCACGAATTTAACTTCTGTGACTTTTTGAAAACTGTGTGGAGAGTATCTATGTGTTCTCCCATTCCATATGAAATCTACAGTCGGTTCTAACATGCTTATTTTATAAATCTTGGTCTTATACAGTAAATATGTTTATGTGCAAGTTGCTAATGAAGTGAATAATTTTCAGACTCCAGATTCCAAGAAGGATAAAACTCTAACTCCAAAAACACCAAAAGTCCCTCTGTCGTTAGAGGAGATCAAAGCAAAAATGCAAGCGTCTGTAGATAAGGTGAGTTTTTGGAAACTTGTGGTTTCTCTTACACTTCCAGAGATTACAAGAATTGGATGTTCTTAAGAAATGGCTGTGTTATCAGAGTGCGTTGATGCTGATGCTCAGAGAAACGAAAACACATTTGGGAGAAAAAGAAGCCTTCTGTACTCAGGAGAAACAAAACCACTTTGTTTCTGTATTCCTCTGGTAGTACTGACTAGTGATTTGGTATTTCTTGGTGAAACAGTCTTAGTTAAAATTTGAAAAAAAACTACAACAAACCTTTTGGTGATATTTATTCTTAAAATGTCTTAACTAGTGGATAAGTTTTAGGTTACTAGAGTAAAGTAGAATGAGTTCTTTGCTCATTTGGAATAGCTTGTTCTGGAAGCATCCACCTTAGCTATCCAGATGCCTGTAAGCCTCAGTAACTTCCAGAGGAGGGAAATAGGTGCTTGTTATATGAGTTAGTGAGTCACTGAAGACCTGAAAGTGGTTTTTTTCTGAAGGGATATGAGGTTCATTGGGTTTTCCCTCAATGGGTGTTTTACCTTTTGAAGGGGGCAGGGCAGTCACTTGGCCTCTGGTTGTTACCAGCTTTGATTAGTTCTTTGTGGTTGCACATATGAGTGGTTTTAGCTGCTATTTAAGAAAGAAAATTGAGTTACAGGCTGGTTGGGTAAAAGCGTAGCAGGTAATGACAATTCTTTTTCCCCTTAGCCAGGTTTGGAGACGAGTGTCTGGTTTTACTTGGCTGGCACATAAGTGTGCTTAGAAATCGCATGCTCACTTGTGACTGAACCCGATTCTTTATTGGAGACTTTTGGCTGGTACTGGTGCTATGAAGAATTCTATAGTTTTAGTTCAAGATAATAAACTTCTTAACCCCTTACAGTGGCAAACAAAGTCACCTAAAGAATTAGGATTTTCTTCTGCTGTGATCCTGAGTGTTTTCAGGCCGCTTTGTCCAATGCAGAGTGAGCAGTGGCAGGTTGTGCTGAGGATGGAAATGCACACCCCTGGGTTGTGATCCTGACAGGGATGTGTGGTACCATCCTGGTGGGTCACGTTAACCTGGACACTGGGGTGGTGTTTCGCATGACTCGGAGGAGCCATGGTCAGTGTTGTTTCTGCAGCGTAAGCAGAAGTGCCTAAGCTGCTCCCACTAGACAGGTTGCTGTGGAGGAAAGCATGCAGAGCAGATAATTGGCAGAAGGAGCTTTAAAATGCACTATGTGTTGCTGAAGAGGGTTTTTACTGGAAATGCTGTGTACAGTGCTACTGTAGCAGGCAGCTTAATTTAATGTTTTCTGAGATGGTGCTAGAGCCTCTCTTGTGATGTGTGGGCATTCCCAGGTGCCACAGCACTTCAGTTGATAGTGAGTTAACAGCTCTCAGTTAACAGTTTCAGCAAGTTAACAGCTTTATCTGACTAGTGTATGTATGACTACGATGGTTATTTGAAGTGGTGAAGGCTTGCTGGTACATTCTGGAGCACAAGCAAAAAGTCTTACACAGCAGTTTTAGTGCACAGTCACTCACTCCTGTGAGAAATACGCTGGGTTTTGTAGAGAAGAAAACTTTAAAAGGGTTTAAAGCAGATCGGTGTGGGAAGCTTGCAAGATGGGCTCAGCAAAGTTCCATGTGTGTTGCAAAGGGTTTCAACTTTATAAGTTGTTTATTGGAATCATTAAATGGCCTTCCTACACTAAAGCTTGCCTTTTTTCAAAACAGGGTACTACCCTGCCTAAGCTGGAACCCAAATTTGCCAACTATGTTAAGAATTGCTTCAGGACGGAGGACCAGAAGGTAACTGAGCTTGATTAAGTCCAAAAACTTTTATAGCCTGAATTAGGGATTCTTTTCCACTTCTTAATCTTTACAAGCTTTGGACTGTTTCAAAGGGTTACAAACCACAAACAATACTTCAAATTACATAAATGGGAATGGTTTTAAGGGTTTAGTTGGCTAAGATGGGAAAGCTAATATTTTATTACATTTTTCCAGCTTTTATATGGTTGGTAAATTATCTCTTGCTTACTAAACCCACAGAATTTTCCTTTTGGCACCATATTGGCTAAGGAAATGAGCTGTGGTTTTCCTTGCTGCTGAATTTGGCCACCTAGGCCAGTCTGCTGTTCAGCCCTTGGTTGGGGAGGGTGTCTGGGAGGGGGAGCTGTTTTGTGATGGAGATTGTGGCATTCTTGCTACGTTTTTGTCCCAAAATCAACTGAGTTCTTGAAAGAGGGCAAGCCAAAAGGTGGTATCAGGAAGCAAGTTTCTGAATTAGTTACTACTTACAATAGACTGGGCTAAAATGTGTCTTAGATTTCCCTATCAGAATTCTTGTAAGTTAATTTTTTTCCAGTGACAGAATTCCTTACGCTTTCCTGCTTCCCTTGGTGGTTCAGAGTAAACATGTCTGAAGGACAAATTGACAGGTTCTTGAAAGAATATTGAAGAACAGTTCCTCTCAGCTGCTGGAGCTGCTCTGACATTAGCCAGAGTTCAGCCAGTATTTGCCTAGCTGGTCCACACCCATCCTCTCGCTCACCTTTGCTGAATTCTTACTGTTGTGACTTTGTGTGAATAACAGTCTTCTAGCAGAAGGACCTAGTGTCACTCTTTTCAACTGGATTTTCTCTGAAAGGAATGCATTTCTTGTTATGTCAATATTTCATGGAGTAAGTGGAGATAGTAAACTAAAAATAATTTGAAAAATGGATTTCAATTTCTAACTTTTTGTGTACACTTCCAGGTCATTCAAGCTCTCTGGCAGTGGAGACAGAGTCTGTAAGAAAAGAAAACATTTTAAACAGTTCATAAAAATCTGCAGTCTTACTTCCGTAACCATTATTTGGCTGTTCTTTTTACAAATGCTGAAAGAGCTTTCCCTCCTGTGTCTGATAAATGTCATCCAGATTACCTTGCCAAGAATGTGTTGTCCAAAATGCCTGTTTAGTTTTTAAAGATGGGACTCCACCCTCAGCTTCATTTTAAGTATGTATGGAATGTTTTGATAAGGCACGGTGGTGGTGGTGGTCAGACAAATGGAAATGGTGGGGAGACTAAATGTATGTGGAAAAAGAATAAAATTTAGTATTTTAATAAAGTACTATTGTTTCTTTTTTATGGATTGGGGTAGTTTGCATATTGAACACAGAGACAATTTGGTTTAAAATTCTCCTAGGAACTTACCTCTAAGTATTTTAGCTACTTCTCTTTAACTTACACATCAGCCAGTCTCATTTGTGTTGTCAACTTTAAAAACAACTTAACTCCAGCTTTGCAAGTGCTGAGCAGATGATTGGTGAGAAGACTAAATGGTAAGTGGGGCTTTATTATTGTCTGAAAGTGACCACTAATTATATAGTTGCCTAAAACAGCCCTTCCTGCATCTCAGTTTCTGACCCGCTTCACTGCTCTTGGGTTTATGGTTTCTCTCTAACTAGTGAGTTTGTAGGGCCTGTGACTCCACTTGTAAAATGCAGTACTTTTGATTTGGGAATTACTGGCTGTGCTACTCCTCTGAGGAGCTGCGGGCCCTGAGGTTGTTTCTCATAATGTCTCCTGTGAGGGTCTTGTGGAGAAGAGAATTAGCTTTGAGTGTTACAGGGTGTGCCTAGAGAGCTCACTGAGTGGTGCCAGTGGATAAATTCCTGGGAAAGCTGAGGAACTAATCAGCAAATGCAAAAGCTTAGATGGGCAGGAAGTCTGGTCTGTTTTGATTACTGCCTATACATGATACTAAAGCAGAATTTAAATTTTGGACGATTCTTGGTTGTCACATAAAGTCGAAACCTCAAAGGTGTAAGGGCTTTCTGGTGAAGGAAAGCACGAATATTGTGCCTGGCATTGAGGTGTTCCTCAAGGCTCCTGTCTAAATTCTCTTATCACTTCAGATGCTTGACTCTGACATCTGTGTATAGTAACTGCAGTAATGGTGTGGAGACTGAAAGAATACTTAGCAAGAAAACATACAAGCAGTTGTGTGGTAACCATGAAAATTAATCCTTGCTGTGTTTGGGAATTAATTCAACTGACTTCTGTTCTTCACAGCAGCAAAACCCTTATTTGAGAGCAGGACATTAAAATGGTCTCCAGCAGGTTGAGGTTTTCCCCACTTAAAGGGTCCTGCAGGAATTGTCTTCCCAAGATATGGTAAACTCTTGTTGGGTTGTGCTTATTGGGCATGGGATCTCTTTTTTAAATGAGTTTAATTTTTTATAAGTTGTTTAAGTAGGATGTACAGTTTGGTTTGTAAAATTGCTACTGGTAATACTTTGTTTGCCACTATAAAACCCTTAGTTCCTATGGTTGAGGTTCTCAGTGTGATGGAAAGCAGTGCAGCTCTCCAGAAGCAAATAGTTCTTTTTGGAAAAACAAAGCCAAGCAAAGTGCACGGTAGAGAAACAAAACAAACCATGGTGCAAGACCAGTGTCAAAGATTCATTTAAGCTTGAGTATAATTGCAGCATGTGAAATGGCAGAGTAGAAGGGTTTGAAATGCCTGTTTCGGTGGGGTTATGTCAATAGATGATGTCATATGCATAAGTGAGAGCAAATTTCCCTGGTGAAATAGAGCTAATGGCACAGACAGGCTTATTTAAGCAAAATTGCCCTCAATTTTGGCTGAAACAAGTGAAAATTGTACAGTAATTTCAGTAAGAGGCTATGCAGCCAATAAAATATTCTGATTATTAACTTTTAAGAAAAGCCAGGGTGTTGTCTGTCTGTAGGTGAGTGACCAAAGCAGCTCTGGGGTGCAGCCACAACCATGGCAGGGGGAAGGTGGGGCCTGTATGGGCAGCTGTAGAGGAAAACTTACATCAGGGCTGTTGCCAAGGTACAGGGCAAGTCACTTTTTTGTCAGGCTGTTCTTGAACATCGTGAGGCATCTTCGAGGCCCCTCTCATGGCTTAAGAATGGTAACTTCACTTGGCCCTGGTTATCCTGCCCATTGGTCCCTGCCAGTTTAGGCTCAGAGCTGTAGTTGGGAGGGGTGGGCAGTGTCTGGGGCTCTCTGCCCTGTGCCTGCCTTGTGCCTTCTCCACAAACACCTTGCTCTGTTTGGGACTGGCTGTCCAATGACTGCAGATGCAGCCATATCCTCCACGATACTCACATGTAGCTGCCAGTTCTTTCACTTTGAACAGAGCCTCAAAGATTGAGTTAAAAAAAAAAAAGGCTCAGATGTGATAATACCTGTTGAAGGGAAGAGACAAATACCAGATGTGAGTTGTTGAAGTACTGTGTTCTTGACTTTCTGCAGAGTTCAAACGTGTTTTTGCCATGGTAATGATGGCAACAAAGCTGTAATGTTTTGATAGCTGTGTCGACGATTACAAGCCTGTGTGTGATCCTGGTCCTCCAGCATGGCTTATTTGGGAGCATGGAGGTCCATAGTCAAGTGCATTGATGCTTTCTCACTCCATGATGGGAGAACAAGTTGACTTCTTTGCAGGACAGTAGAACACCTCTCCCGGTGGCTCTCCTTTCCCCACTGTTGCCTTGCCTGTTGCAGAACCTGTCTGTTTTGGCCTTTTCCATGTTTCGTTTCCTCCTCTAAGTGTTTTGTTCCTTACAGTGAACAGGTAGTTGGAGTCCCCCTGCACGGGGCAAAGGGAAGGCCACCCAGCTGAGCCATGAGTGGGACCACACAGGGAGGGCAGCAGCACTGTCCCCTGCTCAACAGCAGCGTTGGCTGCACATAGAGCTGTGCCTCCATATGGATCTACTTTGTCTCCAAGTCTCTGGTGTTTCTTGGCATCTCCTTGCAGAAGAGGTGATAATAGAAAGATACTATCCTGGCAGGAGCGCTTGGTCTGTGCCTCATTCATTCCTTGGGGTGTCGAAGAGAAGTGTTTGTGGCCACCTGAGGTCTGTCCCGGGGTTCTGTTTGCCCCTGTGGCTCCAACCCTTGCCAAAACAGTGTCTCAGACCCCAAGTGCTGTGATGAGTGCAAGGCTGTTACTTTGCTTGTGCTCAGCAGTTGTTGCAGCCTTTGGAGAGGAGCAGCTCGAGCATGGCTGGCAGGAGGGTGGGAGTGTGTGTGGGCTGAGGTAATGGAAAACAGGGCCAGGATGGGTGGTGGTTCTGGGCTCCCTGCCACCCAGACGGTCCCTCAGGGGCTAAGTTCATGCTGGAACATGCTCTCTGTCCTCTGGTAATCTTCCCCAGATACCCCAAGCTATGTCCTGTCTCCTTCCCATGTACCATTGCTAACAGCCAAACTCTTCCCAACCTTTCCTTCCCTCTTTGTGGAACAAGCACCTAGATCCTTATTCCCCTTGCTGTTTTCCCAAAGGGGAGTTAAAAGACTGCATCCAGCTTAGAAAATGCCAGAAAAAGCTGCAAATGAATGGGATGGTTTGGAGCTGAGCATTGGATGGAGCCTTTATTCCCTGCCCTTGGCTAGTGGGCAGTAGGTTCTGGCAAGCAGCAGCAAGTGCAATTGGTTGTGTTGAGTGAGGGCTGGAGGTTTTGTGATCTGGTATTTATTAAGGGTTGCTTTGTCTGAATCCTGACTCTCAATCTGAACAAGCAGAACTGAGCTTGTGTAATGGGGTGCAGGAGAAGTGGTACAGGACTTTCAGGTGTGCCTGAAGGGGCCTGACTTGTCCTCCCGTTTGCAGACAGCAGAGAGAACATCCTGCTGGCCACTCAGTGGTTGTTTCTCTGCATTTACACTTTTGGGAGCAATTCTCTGTTGGATCAGCTCTTCAGTGGCTGGCCCCTGGGTTGTCTTATGCAAATAGGTTTTAAGCAGTGCCTATTTGGGACCAAATAAATCAGTCAAATATATTAAATGTTACTTAAGATGTGTGCCATGGGGACGACATGTATGACCTGTGCCCAGTTTATGAAGATGACTTTGCTCTGCTCCTTACTTTTCTTGGCTCCTTCCACCACTTGTGTCAGCTGTCCCTAACCAAGCTACAAGAGCCTTTACAGGAAAAGGATCCTGGAAGAAAATAAAGAGCAAGAAGGGCAATAAAAAAAAGGAGGGGGAAAAAGGTGACTGGTGGTCAAAAGACAGAGTGGGAAAAGTGAAGACTCTGAGGGACGCTCAGCAGGGATCTCTGACAGTTCCTGCCACTTGAAGAGTTGGCCATGGCAGCAGCCAAGGGTCATGGACATCCCTACTTGGAACAGCAAGTGGCAAAAGGAGGGAATGGAATTAGGCCACTCAAAGAGAATTGATGCACCCGATACATTTCGGTGTTTAGTTTATGCTGGTACTAAATATAGTCATTTTAACTGAAGGCAGTTTTGTTAGAAGGGTCCCTCAGTCTTACTCATCTAATTTCTGGGGTCTGAAGGCTGCTGAGCCACATCTAAGTCTGTTGACTTACTGGATTCAGGAGAAAATAATTTCTCCTGTTTTCAAATTAAGCCTTAGGTTTTACATTGCTTTGGTGGTGTTTTTGGTTTTTGTTTTTTTTAAATGAGTAATAACTGCAGTGAGAGTTGAAATTGTATTGTAGCTGTCAAGGTATTTGGCATTTTACTTCTGTAGCCACTTTGATCCATGCCTGGTTCGTGTAAATCTTCCTGTTACTCCTTACATTTGTCTCAAAGCTTGGAATTGTGTTACTTTCCCAAGTATGTCCTTGATAAGAGGCTTCTAGTGACCCATATTGTGCTATATGGAGGCAGAAAGTATTATCTCAGCATTGCTGTGAGTTCCCAAGGTACTTGTTGCCTTAGGTGTTCCCTGTATGTAAATGTGTGTGTGAGGACACCAAGAACAGGGACAACTACAGCTAACAAATAAAGCTTTCAGTTTAGTAATAAGGCCACCTCTAATGTTTAGAACATTTTTACTTGCCACTTAACTCTTTCCCCTGTATTTTCAAGCCTTTCCTTTGAATGTTCTACATGGAAATATCTATAGTCAGTTAAAATCTAAGGACAATAAGGTCATGGGACCACTATAGTGCAGGGGACCCAGCCAGCCTTTGTGATCTCCGGAGACCAGGAGGGGACAGGGAGGTTGGGGGTCTTGGCTTCTTTTTTAGGGTCTCAAAGTAGGAGAGATGCCTCTACTTGTTCCCTTTAGCTTTTTGGTTCTGAACAGTCCCTTCCAATTCGTTCCAAGTTCATCTTGCCACCAGCTGCCTCCTTGCTAACTTGGTCCTTCGCTGCTCCTTGGATTTCTCAGTCTTCTGATCCTTATCAGTTCCTCCTCCAGTCCTGTGTACCCACTGCTGCTGCAGCAGCACAGCCTTTCCCTGGTCTTCAGAAGAAGCCTGAGCCCCATTGCAAACATGGTGCTCCTGCATCAATGTGTCCCTGTTCGGGGGTGCTGGGCAGTGTCCCTGAGAGCCCGTGTGTGGCTGGTGCCCTCATTTTGGTTGGGGTGAAGAATGCTGATAAAAGCCTCTGCCTCCAAGTGGATGGGGCTGCAAGATGCTTGTGTGTGCCCCAGGAGAATGGGTCTTCCAGAGATGTCTCTTTACTGACCTAGGGCGTTGATTTTCCAGAAAAATGCCATGTTTTGGTATATTTTTGTGTAAATCCACCTCTATCATATTTGAATTCTTGCTCTGGAGGAGGTGTGGCCCTACAGCTCCCCTTCAGAAGGATTAGTAGAAACGTAACATTTTCCAGCGTTGTTTCCAGAAACTGTCCCATGTCTGTCTCAAGGCCCACCTTGAGTTGCTCCAAGGTCACTCACTCACTCATGCCATCACTGAGGGCAGTGACACAGGGCACTGAGAGGTCCACAATGTCACCGTTCAGTGCCTGCAGCTGTGTGCATCAACCCTCCACTGCCCTGCAGTGGGACATGCCCTGACATCACAGCTGGGGCAGGGGACAGGAGCCCACAGTGGTGGTGTGGGAAGGCAATGGTCATCCCACAGACAGGGCTTGAGATGGTGACTTGCTGGAGACAGCTTAATTCAGGAGACTTCGGTCAAAGAGGTTTATGTTTAAGAGCTGTTGAGCTGAAAAGCTCCAAGTTAAGGAAATACTAAGTTTTGAAGCTTAACAGCTTGTGATTTTTTTGGATTTTTTTTTTTTCAGGGATAAATGAAACCGTAGAGGAATATAAATCCAAGGAGCCAAGCCCTAGGATTTAATGCACTGCAAAGGCTGGAAAGTGGAATTTCCCCCTGGTTTGTGTAGGGTTGTCTGCAGAAGCTGGCTTGTTCTTGCCTCCCTTCAGAAGTGCCACATGCTTCAGAGGGGAGCTGCAATGCTCCTGGATGGTGGGACCAGGGACAGCCTGTGGGCATCCTCCCTGTGCAGGACACGGGGGTGGCTGGGCTGGGGGACACAGGCATGTGCTGGCTGAGGGGCCCTGAGCACTGGAGAGAGGCTACCCAGGAGAACCAGGGTATTGAACTAATCCACTAGTCCCTCCTTAGCCTGAGATGTCCATCATTGTTAGTGATTTCACTTGCCTCATTGCTCTGCTAGTAGAGCACTGAGATTTGTTTAATGAGTATTCTGGAGGTTTCAGAGGAATCTGAGGTTTCAATCCCTAAATCCCATTGAAATTCAAGAGGTGTCCCAGTAGAGGAAAAACCTTGGCAAACTCTGAAATCCTGCCTGCTGAATAAGAGAAGAGGCTGTGTTGGGTTTCTCTTTTACAAAGTAATGATACAGATCAGAATAAGGGTTGTAGCATCGTGGGTTCTCCCTTTGCAAGGGGCCATGAGACACCCATGTGGTCTAGAGCTGAAAGGGATGTTGCGATTGCCTCTGCTCCCAAGAAGTCCAGGAAGGGCTGTTGGCTGCAGAAGCTCTTGGTAGCATCCCTGCTCTCTCTGGTGTTGGTGTAGCCTGTCTGCAGCACCAGGCTGGGTGCTGGTGGCTTTTGGGATTTCCTGGCCACCTCTCTCCTCCCAGGACTCTCTGCTCTGCCCTGTCCCAGCTCCCTCCCCTGCAGTCCACAGAAGGCTGCCCCAGTTCATTTTTGCTCTTATTAGTGCTGCAGAATGAAACTGCCCTATCCCATTAGTTGTGTTCCTTATATTATTCCATCATTCTGTTATTTTATGTTCATTTCTCTTTGGTATGCATTAAGTGCTTTTTCAGCCTGCATTCTCCGAGGCAGGAGTTGCTGGTGGCCAACAGAAGCCTGCCCTGGTCACAGCAGGGAAACTCCAGCAGAGCTGGGCTGATACATCTGTGTGAATTCTCACTCACCATTGAGGTACTTCAGATCATTCTTCACAGATAGTCTCTGCCTAATTCTGGATGATGACTGAGTTGTCTTTATCCAGCTTCCAGACTGGATAAACTTCACCTCTTTCCAGTAGGGCTTCCCAGCAGCTATTAAGTAACAAATATTTCTTGCTGAAACAATGGGGTTGTGCCACATGTGCCTCACCAGTGCCAGTCTTCAGGCCCCAACCCACCCAGGTGCTGGGTCACTGCAGGGGATTGATGCTTGTATTTGCTTGATTGAAGTCTCTCATTCCTGGTGCCATCCCCGCTGGCATGGCACGGTGCACTTCACGTGTTCCAGCTTGGCATCGGATTTGTGGGGCTTACAAAGCACAGCCCAGTGGTCACAAGCTAAGAAGTGTGAGCATAGGGCACCCAGCAGCAAAAGCACTGGCTTGGGTTCTTTTTTCAGTCTATTTAAAGAAACCTGTGATGCATGTTCTGATAGCATTTCAGATGCTTGGTGTGGGAATTCAGCATTTCTGCCTTCACTGTTTTTACACCTTTGTCCAGTGTTTCAGTTTCTTACATGTCCATGTGTTTTCAAAGTCCAGGGAACCAGCGCAGTGACTGCAGACACACCTTGGGTCTCTGTTATCTCCCAGGCTCTTCATCTCCAGGCTTGGTGAAATTCAGGTGTAAAAGCTGACAACAAATGGTTTGGGTTGCTTTTGTTCCTCTGTAGTTTATTTATGTCTAAGAGAAAAACTTCACTGTCCTAAAGCCTAACTTCCACCTGCAGTTAACTGATCAGTGTGGGCCTTCCCTCTGCCTCTTGGCACACAGAGAAATCTGTGAGTTCAGGGCTGAGCACCAGGAGGTTTTCAGCCTCACAGCTGCAGTTTGGTGGCTCATGGGTCCTTCACCAGGGACCAGCCACGGCTGGACCACTCCAAAATTTCCAAACACCAAAGGGCTCTGTCTCAGGGAATGCATTTGCATCTAGAGAATGCAGATTGGTTTGTCTTGTTACCACCTTCTCTGTTCTCCCATATATGAGTAATCCATATGTGAGTGGCCATGTTGCCACCTACCACACTGATGGCTTGCAAAAGGTTTGCAGTATTTTCGTGTGAATTTCATTTATATCAGAGTCCAGAGGAAGCAATGGAGATGCTTTGAGGGCTGGAGCCCCTCTGCTCTGAAGACAGGCTGGGAGAGCTGGGGGCATTCATGTAGAGAAGAGAAGATTCCTGAAAGCCTCTTCCAGTGCCTGAAGGGGCTCCAACAGAGCTGGAGAGGGACTTGGGACAAAGGATGGAGTGACAGGACAAGGGGGAATGGCTTCCCACTGCCAGAGGGCAGGGATAGGTTGGACATTGGGAAGGAATTGTTCCCTGTGAGGGTGGGCAGGCACAGGGTGCCCAGAGAAGCTGTGGCTGCCCCATCCCTGGAAGTGGTCAAGGCCAGGTTGGATGGGGCTTGGAGCGACCTGGGCTAGTGGAAGGTGTCCCTGTCCATGGCAGAGGGTAGAGTAACTAAATGATCTTGAAAGTCCCTTCCATTCCAAATGTCTTGTGTTTATAAGTATATATCTATTTGTATGGCTCTGTGCTTTGTGCTTCTAGTGCCTTAAGTCAGGACTTTAGCCTGGGGCTTTGTGATGGCTGAACCCAAGTCCTGACTGTTCTTCACCATGTTCCTTCTGCAAGACTGTGGCTGAGTGTGATGGTGCTGAGGCTGAAGTCCTGTCCTGCACATCAGTTCAGGGTTGTTTTGAGGCAGCTCTTTTGTCAAATGGCAGTAACTGCAAAGCATCCCCTCTCTCCCTGTCTGTCCAGACTATGTGGCACAAGTGTTTCTTACCTTGGAAAGAAGTTGCCTTTTTTGTGTGTAAACTGGATAAAGACAGAATATGCACCCCAGCCAGTCTTAACAGTTGTCTTTCCTTTTACTGTGGTTTTCAAATGCAGAAACCCCCTTCCATCTGAGTTTCACTGAGGATTTCTTATTGAAACAGCCCAAGGCTGGGTATGCAGATGGCAGGAACAAACAGCACACAGGTTTGCTCACCAGCATTGGGGCTGGGATACAGAACTGAACTTGGGCTTTGTGAAACATCAGCCCAGGTTTTTTCATTTTAATTTAAATCTTGGTGCACGACATGCAGTGGGGCCAGATCCTGTGCTGGTCTTTTCTGCTGGCTTCTCATTCACATTCCAAAGGGGTGTCCAGGGGGTGGGAAGGTTTCCCACTCAAGCATGCTCTTAAGTCCTTGGCCCCATTGAATGGGCTTCATGCTCTGTGAAATGTCCACTCTTCGTGTGATATGGACCACTGGAGCAGGGCAAGGGAAGCTCATTTCACTGGGGGCACCTTCATTGCCCTGCAAGTGAAAGGTCATGCTGCTCAGACTTTGATTTGAGCTGCTGAAGGGCGGTCACTAATCCAATAAGCCACCGAGGCACTGTAGGATGCAGCCTTAATTCAGGCATTTGCATGGGTGAGTGGAAGGCAGTAGCCCTGGGGGCTCCCAGGGATGCCCTGTGCTGCACAGACCTACCTGGCCCGTGTCTTGCTGAAGAAAGTGTTGAGAACATCAAGCTCTCAGGAAGGTGCTGCACCAGCCTTCACAGCTGGAGTGTGCTGTATGAAAAATAAACAGCTTTAAAGGTTTTACAGCAGGCATTGGCTGCTCTGCGTACGAGCAGCCTCATTCTCTATTCTGTGCCCACCTGTGTTCTTCAAGGCTGGTAGCCTGAGAGTCACCCCAAACTGGTATTATTCTCCAGGTAACTATTGGGATACTAAAAATTAAAGGGTTTTGCCAGACTCAAGAAGCACAAAACATGGATCTAATTTACATAAAGAACTCATGTGTGATTGCAAATAAAATAATTGAAAGAAGGAAAACACCCATGTGCCTTAAAACAATCCCTGGTTGCTGCCCTGGCAGCTTGTGCTGTTTGAGGTGTCCGGGTGCCTTCTGCCCTGTGTGCACCCACGTCCCTTGGCCACAGTGGGGTTTTGGTGGTGGGAGGCAGCTGTGCTGCCAGCACTTGGGGTGTCAGCGTGGGCTGGGCCAGCACCACCTCTCATGTGTTTTTCCACGCATAGGTCACAGCTCTGCTCTAGCTGCTCTAATTTCCCCTGCTGTTGGGGCAATTAAAATTAAAAATGTTAGCAGCAGCTTCAACATCCTGTTCTAGCTGTTCTGCTTCCATCTAGGTGCAGCAGCTCTGGGCCAGCTCAGGTGTTGGGCAGAGCCACCAGTTCTGAGGAGCCTTTTCTTGGAGGCAGGTGATGGGGCTGCCACTGTGGAAAGCCTGAGGAGCAATCAAAGCTCGTGCTCCCGGGTGGCTGTGAGTGCCCCAGAGGAGTCGCTGCCTCTGGCCTTGCACAGCTCCTGTGTGTGCTGTGCAGGGGCTCTTTGGGCCAGATGGCCCTGCCCAGCAGTGCAGGTGCTGGACACAGTGAGGTGATGGGCTGATGCTTGTGGAAACACTGGGCTTGACCTCGTGCCAGGGGTGCCTTTGCCGTGGGTGCTGAGCAGCACCTCATAGCATGAAATGGTATAGGATGAGCTTCTCCCACCCAAACTGCTTCCAGGAAATGAGGCATTGGGGGCGATTAGGAATATATGGAATATTTTCACATCTAAGCTAAATACTGTAATCTTGTGAGTCCCCAAATTCTGTTTCTAACACGCCAGCGCAGGCATCTCATTGACCTCAACTTGTAGGGTTTAGGATGGTGGCTCTGATTGTTTTGGGCACCTGTGACAGCAGCTTGGAGCTGTGGCAAGGTGCCGTGGGACCCAGGATGGGGATGCGTGGAGCTGTTGGTGTTGGTGACATCAGCAACTAACCGTGGTTTGGATTTTATTTATTTTTTTGACTAGCAGATTCAGAAGAGCAGAAGTGTGAAGTCTGTTAGACACATCCTAGCTGTATGTTAGTTCTGGAGGTTTTATAAGGACTTGCTTTGATCCCTTTTTTAAAACTTAATGTTTTCTATGCCTCTTGGGCCTGAAACTATGGATTGAAAACCTCTGTGACGTGCTGCCTGAAGGATCCCCAGGGATGAACTCCGAGGATTAGAGATGCTGCTTGATTTGTGGCCGAGGGTGCTGCGGTCGAAGTGCCTCTGCCCCTGCAGCAGTGGGAGCAGCCGGGCCCGATGCTCTGCACCGAGGCGTGTTATTCGAGCGGAGAATTTGGAAAGCTCCGAGTTCTGAGCCCTGATTATGTTCTCGCTTAATAAGGTGTTAACTGACGTCGGGCGCTCTGTGGAGAGCTCGGCTGTGCGGGGAGGGTCACAGTTCCTGGCATCTTGTCTGCTCTAAACGAGCTTTCAGACACGGCGAAAGAGTTACCGCCCGCTCCCAGCGTGTGAATTTTTTTTCTTTCCATAAAAACCCCTCGCAAAGGCTCCAAAGCCCCCGGCGGCGGTGCGGGGCCGGCGGTGCGGGGCCGGCGGTGCGGGGCGGCGGAGCGGCCGCTGGAGGGCAGGCGAGCCGTGCGAGC
>VWZG01001742.1:86271-122078 GCA_013396735.1 Grallaria varia
CACATACAAAAAATAAAAAAAAAAAAAAAAAAAAAAAAAAAAAAAAAGGAGGGGGGAAAAAAAGACAGCTCTGCGCTCTGGTGCTATTAGAACCATACTTGCTCCATTTTGTGCTGATTTGGCAGCATTCTGTGGGCTGTGAGGTGGGGACTGCTCTGCTGGGCGCTGCAGAGGGGTCCTGGCTGTGGCTGGAGGAGCTCGCTGGGTGTCACCGCGAGAGCGGAGCTCCTTCGGCGATCGGCGTTGGAAGCCAAAACATTAGATTAGTCATACTCGAGGGCCTTAGAGTGAGTGTTTACAGTATTAATGGTAGATGAAAAGATGTGAATGCTGTAAGTTTTTATTGCCCATTTTGTTACACTTTCTTTCTGGATTTATTCACGGGATTACATGTTTTGAACCTGAATGGGAGCGAGGGATTATAGGATTTCTTTTATAATGATCAGTTTGGGTAGGAGTTAGCCTTTGGTGAACTGGAGTAAATTAATGCATCACTTAGGTTTAATATTTATTTAGTCTAAAGGAAGTTGTTTAGTTTTGCTTAAAGGGCTCTGTGTTGTATTGGGGAGATTTAAGAGCTCCTGAAGTGGATTATTTTGTAAGGCCACCCTTTGCCCTCCCGTTCAAGCCGTGGTCTGCGGGTTGTCCCATGTGTTAGTCTTAGAATTACACTCCTTTGCTGCTGCCTGTTACCCCATGGCCCTGTGTGCAGAGGCAGAAATCCCTCCCCCATGTGTGGGGCTGGAGGTGTTCTGGGCCAAAACACCGTGGCCTGGGTGTCCTGTGTCTTCTGTCAGTTCCTCGGATAGGGACCTGTGGTGGGGTGACATGTGGGCTGCCTGGGGTAGGTGGGGGTGGCTCCCTGCTGCCTAAAATCTCTCTGCAGCTGCCAGTGGGTGACCCCGTCAGGTGCAGCCTCGGGTTGTGGCAGCGTTGGAGGGGCAGTTCCCCAGCCTGGTGAACCACAGGGAGCTTGGAGGGTCTGGACTTTTCAGGAGCAGGATTTAGACTCCTGGATGAGTTGGACTCCTCCAGGGCTTTGCTGTCATGTGGCATTTGCACCAAGGAACACGGGGACTAGCATATATGGGGTCAGAGGAGAGCACTGCTGGAGCATAGGTGCAGCACAGCCCTGGGAGCAGCCCTACATCTCACAGGGCTGCCTGGGGACAACTCCTTTGCTGATCCCTTCCCCCACAACAGCAATGGCCCCGTCTTGTTTTCTTCTCTTGCATCTTAGAAAGTTCCTCTGCTGCTTGGGGTTGCTGCAGTTCCAAAGCAGGGATACTGGATACCCTTGGGGACCCTGGAGACATTAATTTATTTATGCAGGTTGTTCTTAGGGATGCCCTTTCATTGATGGTTACTGATCTCTCCCTCTTATCATGTGTCTTTAGCATCCTCCAGTTTATTCTCCTTCTAACTTTTCACACTTTCTGGTGCAACTTCTCTTCCATGTGCTTTTTCCCTCTGTACATCCCAGGGTGGTTTTGGGTTTGGCTTTGGAGTCAGTCTCTGCTCTTCAAGCAGGTGACAAATGCCAGGAGCACCTTGCACAGTTGGAGGGGGTCACCCACGCTGTGCCAACTCTGGCAGCGCCAGTGACCTTTAGGACATCGAGCTTGGGGACATGGGACCTCAGAGGGCCCCCTTTGCCAGGGCAGGTGGGGTCTGGAGGCAGCTTCAGTGTAGGCTGAGCAGTAGGAGATGAGGTTTGGAGCACTGTCCTGGCATGCAAGAGCTTCCAGTTCTTCTGTTGCTGAGCCTCTCCAGCGCATTGCCAGCCAGAGTCCTGCTGTGGGCTGCCCTGGCTGTGCTGCAGAGCAGAGGGTGGTCCTGCCTCAGCCTCTTCCCCGCCCTGATAAACCTCACCGTGTTCTTCTACATGGAGTGCATCTGTCTTAGATTATGAAGAGGTCCCTGATAGGGCCAAATCCTTTGCTTTTACGGCTCTTGTAGGTTAAGATCCAGCTTTGGAATCTGATCCAGAAGCAAACAGGAGGTCAGAGGAGCGCACAAGGCAGTACTGGGCTATTTTCACATCTGCTGGTGTTGTGTAAGAGGAAGGCTGCTGTGCGCCATGCCAATAGCAACTTATGTTTCTCCTAAGCTCCTGTGCAGCGACAGACAGTTATTGTTTGGGGCTTTGTAAAGCGAGACACGGAGAAGTGTTGCTTCCACACGTTCAGTGAGCCAGATCCTGCGGTCTGGCGGAGCCGCGCGCAGCACATGTCGGAGGCGTGAGCATGCTGAGCGGCTCCCTCCCCTCTCTCTGTCTGCTGCTCCACAGCCAGCCTTCCCAGGACAAGGAGGATGAGTGGCAAATGCTACCCAATGGTGCTGGGGACGCTGTTGTGGAGAAGCAAGAGCTGGTCCAGGTCACAGCCTGCCTGGCTCGCCTCGCCTGGCTGCTGCTTCTGCAGGCGTGTGGCAGTGCCAGAGCCACAGGTCCCTGCCTGCCCTGCCCTGTCCCTCCTGGTGGCAGTGCTTGTGGCGACACTGGAGGCAGCAGGGTGCTGGGCTGCACATCACCAGCAAGGTTATTCTCATGTCTCCCCTCCCTGCAGATGGGCACCCCCCTGCCTTCGCCTGCCTCGGGTGGCACAATGTGTGTCTTGGCGTGGCAGCCAAGGCTGTAGGTGCTGCCAGGGATGGAGTTTGGGCACCACCGCATTGCTCCCAAAGCTCACGCTGTGGGACAAAGGAGGTGGTACCTCGGTGCTGCTCCCATCCTCCAAGTGCCCTCCCTGCTGAGGCTCCGTGAGGCCCAGAGCCCTGTGTCTCCCAGGCTGGTGATCTTGTGCCTGCCATCTCTGCTCAGCCTGGAACTGGGACCACCAAGCCTCAGCACAGGATCCCTGTGCCAGCAGCTGCCTTCTGCTCTGCGAGGGTGTAGAAGTCATGCTGAGAGGGACAGAACATGGCAAAGGTGGTCTGGGAAAGGCTGGACAGCTCTCTGTTGATTTTTCTGATTGCATCTGACAATTACTAGGCAGTGAGAAGACCAGGGAAATTGCATGAGCAAAGCCTGATTTAATTAGCAGAGTTGCTCCGCGATGTTGAAGTGCATGACCCCATCATGGGCTAGAGTTGATGAGATGGTCCGTGGCTCTGGCTCCGTGCTGCTGCTGGACTCAAGGCAGCAGATGCAGTAGCTGCTGGTGTGGCTCTGCTGGCCCCCAACGCTCAGAGGCAGGGTCTGGTTGCATATTAAATTGTTTGTTCCAGTTTCAGACCCCCTTGCTCTCCAGTAAACAACCTTACTGCTTGCCACAAGGGATTTTTATTCCCTACTTCTGACTTACTGCACCATTCCATGAAGTGTTGTGCCCTGAAGCTGCCCCTCGTGTCCTGCTTCTGCCTCCTGATCTCTGGAGGGCTCAGGCTCGTGGAGGAAGAGGAGGCACGTGGAGCATTGCCCGGGCTGGGAGCCCTGCTGGGTGGCAGTGGGGTGGTGCCTGTGCTGACCCTCGCTCGGGTGGGGTGCTCCTGTGAGAGAAGGGGCACTGAGATTGGCATGGAGGGAGTGCAGACGTGGGCATTGCCCCTGCCCGGGTGGGAGGGAGCAGCCCATGCCTCCCCGGGGGCTGTCGGCTCCCGTCCTGCCTTCCCTTCTCCCAGTCCCCAGCCCCTCACAGTCCTGGGACAGGTCCTCTGCTGGACAGGCCCCTCAAACACGTGGTCAGTGGTAAGATGTGCAAGGACTAAGCTGTTTCTGGATTCCTGCCCCAGGGAGGCTGACACAAACCTGGGCTTCTAAAGCGCGTGGGGGCTCAGGTGTGCGGTGGCCGTGGGCAGCAGAGCAGAGCTGTGCGTGCAGGCTTTGATGTGCACCCTGCGTGTGTGCAGTTGGCTTTTCTGAAGCTCAAGAGGTGTGCAAGTCGCTTCAGCGAAACAGAAGGATGCGGGTGTTGCTGAGCAGAGCGCACAGAAGGCTGCCTGTGAGGTTGGGATTTTCCCTGTTCCAGATAGCTGGATGCAGCATGATGCTTGGATTTCATTTCTGGTCTGCTTTCCTTATGGCACCTGGCGTGTACAAGACTGGATGGAGACAAGTGGTGTGGGGTTTTGCAGGAGGGGTGGCAGCTCAAACTCGAAACTGGTTTCTGCTTGTAGGACAGCTTGGCCACGGCATTTGGGGGTGGGAGTAAAAAGAGTGGAATGGGCAAAGGCCACATGGCAAACAAAGTGCTGCTTCAAAGCCCTGTGGGTGCTTCTGGGATGTGGTGATGCTGCTGGTAGCAGGTCCTGTGTTGGGAGTGACTGGTGGAGGCTTCAGGGGGCTCAGGGAGGATGAACAGCATTGAGGGGCTCCGTCAGCCACTCGGAATGTTTGATTTTCTGTAAGCTGAGAGCGCCCAGCCGGTCAGCCAGGCGAGTGTGCATCTCTGCTGCAGGAGGCTGAGCTCAGGAGAGAGACTCCGGGGACTGCAAATCATTGTTTCAGATCTATAAAGCTACTCCTGGATCCTCGGGAGTAATTTTATGTACCTCTTCCTTTCCTTAGGAGCTCTCTCCTCCTTTGCTCAGCGGCTTTTGGCTTGTTTTTTCCCAGATGTGGATACTTTAGATATCAGTTGTGATAAGTGCAGGTGAAAAATGTGTTCGGGGAACAGCTTGGTTTAAAAAGGGAAAAGAGGAGTGGCTGCCACTGGTGCCCGGGTAGGGGTTGGTGAGGAAGGATCCCTGCTGCCAGGGCCTGGCATCTCCGCAAACTGCTCTGGCCTGGGAAGGCTGGGAAGGTTGTGCTGGGGGAGCTGGAAGCCCTGGGCCCAGGGAGGCACCAAAACACCCTCGTGCCTGGGAGATGCTCTGCTGCAGGGCATGACCTTCCCATGCTCTGCTCCTGAGACCAGGGGGCTTCCACCTGGGTATCTGTTACCCCAACAGGTCTGATCATATTTTTTTCTTTTTTTCATTGGATTTTTGGGTTTTGATCACCCACTGTGCCATAATAGCAGGTACAAGCAGAAATTATGCAGAGCTGTGCATTGCGCTGCCTGCCTGGTGTGTCACCTCTGTGTCCTGGTGCCTCTCCAGATGTCCACGGAGGATTAGCCATCCAGCAAAGCAGCTGGAGGGAAAGTATATATATATAAAAAAAACCAAAAAAAGCCAAAACAAAAAAGACTGTCTGGCTCTGCCAGAGTATTTCTCTGTTGCCATTCAGGAGCTTGCCACAGCATGAAGAGAAAGAAAGGGGAACACAGAGGAAGGAGGAGGCTTAGCCTGTCATGGTCTGTGTGTTTCCCTTTGTGTGAGCTCCTCGCTGCCCTGGGGGCTGCAGTGGGTGGGAGCTGACGTGCCAATCTTCCCCCTCGGCCAAGGCTAGGCTGGGGGTCTGTGCCCCTGCTGCTCCCATGTGGGACTGGATTCCCTGGGCAGCACTTCCAACAGCTCCCTGCCCGCTCTGCCTGCACAAACATCTGGATTTCCAGCTGAGCCACCATGGCAGTGTTGTCCACACAGTGACAGCACATCCTCCTCCTTTGCCGGACTCTGCTCATCCCCTGCTCACTGCCCACGTTTGCTTTTTCATGAAGTGACCAGCGTGGCTGTGCTGCAGCCCCTGGAGCAGGGGAGAGCAAAATGCCTGCGGAGCTCAGGGTGCAGTGGCAGGGTCTGGTGCATCCTCCTGCACGTGGCTGCTGTCCCGCTGCTGCTCTGGCTGGGTGGGTGCTGTCGAGTCCCCTGGTGCTGCTGCCGGAGGTGAATGTTGCTTTGGAGGCAATGGGAGGAAAGGGGAAGATCTGAGGCTTTGGCGTTGGGAATAAAAGGCCTCAGGTTGCACCAGGGCAGGTTTAGTTGAGGTATTAGGAAAAATTTCTTCAATGAAAGGGTTGTCAAGCACTGGAACAGGCCACCCATCCCTGGAAGCGTTCAAAAGACATGTGGATGTGGTGTGTGGGTAGACTTCAGCTGGCCTGGAGTCTCTGTGGAGTAGTTGGACTATGCCAGGAACCTTCTGCACACGTCAGGGTGAGATGCACGGAAGGAGAGGCTGTGACACCTAGAACAGAAATCTGGTCTGTAAAGTGATGGGTCATGTTCACTGACATGCGTGGTTTGTGTGTCCAATTAGGAATTATTTATGTATAGAGAAACCAATGGTCCTTGGACATGTGTCCATACTCAGAACTGCAGCCTCTGATACAATAAAGGTCCTGTCCTGTTTTTGGAGCAAGATGTGTCGTTTCTTTGACCCACCTCCGACCTTACGATGACAATGTGGCACTTGGGGATGTGGTTTAGCAGTGGGCCTGGAAGTGCTGGGTTAACAGTTGGACTCCATGATCTTGGAGGGGTTTTCCAACCTAAATGATTCTGTGATAAGAAGCAGGCAGTGGGGGACAGTCCAGCACGTCCCGCTCACTGTTGTATGGCCGGCCGGTGATGACAGGGATGAGGTGGAGCCTGACCCGCGGGCTCAGCCCACGGGGATGGGAGATGGGGCAGGCTGGGGGAGCTGGGACCTGCCCCAGGCAGAGCCAGAGCCCCCAGCAGTGGCCACACGGAGGGGCTGGATCCTGGAACAGGGAGGGGATGGCCCTGAGGAAAAGCAGGGTGGCGAGGGACCAAGTGCACCCTGTGATTCCTCTGTTCATCTTCTATAATTCAAATCACATTGAGACCTTCACCCTTCGTGAAAGTCCCAGGGAAGGGCATAGTGCATGGATACAAGTACCAGAATGCAGCAATTAATGCTCTGCTCTTCCTACAAGGTATTCCCAGGACTCCTTAGTCCTCCCAGTTCCTTCTTCTTCTGCTGTATATTTCAAATCCCTTTCTCTCCTGCTAAAATACTATCTTTGGCATCATTTTGAAGGACAGCTTGTTAAAAAGCTGTTGTATCTTTTGGAATGCCCTGAGCTACTCTAGCACAGAAATCCAGAGTTAACAGAAAAATGCAGGGAGCAGTGGTGAGCCCAGTAACTAACCAGGCTGTGGCCTGTGTGCTGGGTGTCTTGTGGGCATGGCTGGTGAGGTGGGAATGTAGATTGGAAAACTGGATGAAGGACATTCGTAATAGAGGGGCATTTTGCTGCTTCTCTGCTGCTTTTTTGAGGAGAGGGATGGTCTGGAAGGCTGGCGCTGCAGTCCTGTGATCACAGGGTCTGAGGTCACTTCCATCCTGTCAAACCCTGGGTGATCTGCTCATGATGCTGCCCCGTGGCTTCTCCCACACGAGTGTTGGATGCAATCCTGATCAGATAATCATATTTCCTTTTCCAAGTCGAATTCAAATCATAGGTGGAATTTGACTGGGTTATAGGAATGTACAAACGAACAGTGATCGGGTGTGTGCTCCACGTCCACCCTTGTTCTCCAACTCTAACATGGAAGCTGTTTTTGACCCCTGGAACTCCTGGGCCACCCGAATAGCATCAGTGCCTCGGTGTGAGGCTGTACTGTAGGACTGCGTGGGGCAGTGCACTATTGATTAGCTGTACAATAAATTATGATCTATGCAGTGCAGGTTTCTGACCCTGTGGTCGCGACCTTGTGGTGATTGGGGAGCCTTTGGAGCAGCTGAGGTTGGAATAGCAAACCCCCCCAGCAGGGGTTGGGGAACCAGCAGCCCTGCCCTGCCTGGGGTGCTCTGTCCCATGGGCAGGGGCTCTGCCACAGCCCTCACCTGGAAGCAGAGCTTGGCTGGGCTCTGTGCTGGGCGCCGTGCTGTGTGACCAGCCAGCCTGGCCGGGGGGCTGCAGGGTGGGAAACGCTGCGGTGCCAAAGGGAGGGTGATGTTTGGCCATCAGGGCTTTCAGTGGCTGTCCTCGTGAAGTTAGAGGCAGGTCAAAGAAACGACATTGTATTGTTCCAAAAACAGGACAGGAACTTCATTGCAATGGTGGAATGTTGCATCAGAGTATCAGAGGCTGCGATTCTTATAGACCTGAGTCTGGACACATGTCCAAGGACCATTGGTTTCTCTATACATAAATAATTCCTAATTGGACACACAAACCACACATGTCAGAAAACATGACTCATCACTTTAGAAACCGGATTTCTGTTCCAGGTGTCACAGCCTTTCCTTCCGTGCATCTCACCCTGACGTGTGCAGAAGGATCCTGGCATAGTCAAACTATTCCACAGAGACTTCAGGCCAGCTGAAGTCTCCCCACACAAGTGGCCGGCAGAGCTGGTACGTCCCAGGGTGGAAGGGATGAGCAAGGGCAGCTCTGCCTGGCGGCACCGGCCACCCCCGGCAGCGTGGAGGGTCATGGACTCACAGAACTTAAAGAGAAGGGAACTTAAAGATCATCTCATTCCACTCCCCTGCAGTGGGCAGGGACACCTTCCACCAGCCCAGGATGCTCCAAGCCCCGTCCAACCTGGCCTTGGACACTCCCAGGGATGGGGCAGCCACAGGCCTGGTGCTCTTCAGCATCTCCATCCAGGACTGGGATGCAGCACTTTGAGGGATACTGAGTAAATTTACAGATGATACAAAATCGGGAAGAGCTGTTGACTCCCTCAAAGGCTGAGAGACCCCGTGGAAAGACCAGGACAGAGGAGAGGGCTGGGAATTGCCAACCATGGGAAGTTAAACAAGGGCAAGTGCCAGATTCTGCCCCTGGGATGGGACAACCCCGGATGGACGGACAGACTGGGAATGAGAGGCTGGAGAGCAGTGCCAGGAAAGGGCCCTGGGGGTCCTGGTCAGTGGCCACTTGGCCACCAGTCAGCAGTGCCCTGGAGCCAGGAGGGACATCCCTGTCCTGGGGAGCATCAGGTGAGAGAGGGGATTGTCCCGCTCTGCTCTGCACTGGGGTGGCCTCACCTGGGACATTGGGGCACTCTGGGGGGACACAATGGAAGGGAGAGATTGAGCCATTGCAGAGTGTCCAAAGGAGGGACACGGGGATGGGGAAGGGCCTGGAGGGGTCATACAAGAAATGGCTGAGGGCACTTGGTGTGTTCAGCTGGAGAAGAGCAGACTGAGGTCAGACCTCTCCGGGGTCTGCAGCTCCTCCCGAGGAGCAGCTCCAACCTCTGCTCTCTGGGGACCAGGGACAGCAGCCAGGCAATGGCTGGAGTTGTATCAGGGCAGGCTCAGGTTGGACCTCAGGACAAGGCTCTTCTTCTCCCAGAAGGTGGTCGGGCACTGCCCAGGCTCCCGAGGGCAGTGGGCACAGCCCCAAGGCTGCCAGAGCTCAGGGAGCCTTTGGACAACAGGACAGGGACAGGGTGGGATTGTTGGAGTGTCTGTGCAGGGCCAGGAGTTGGACTTTGATGATCCTGATGGGTCCCTTCCAATTCAGAATATTCTGTCATTCTGTGATTCTCTGGGTAATTTGTTTCAGGGCCTCACCACCCTCTGAATAAAGAATTTCTTTCTAACATCTAATCTAAATCTCTCCTCTTTTAGTTGAAACCCATTCCCCTTTGCCTGTAATAAATAGGAGCAGTCTGCCAGCAAGGCATAGGGCTTTGTGCTGTTTATGTTGAAAGAGTAGGTAATAGGAATTTAATTGCTGTTTAAATGTAGCAAACAAGAAAATGGAATTTATTTGCTCAGCTTTGATTTCTTTGTGGGAGCCTGATTTCCCCAGCGTGCACCATCACTGCGCGTGCCAAGAGGCTGAGCACCACCGGGCTGAGTTGAGGGGTTTCCCTTCTGAATGAAATGTGTGCTAACTGTGCCCCGGGCTGGGAGGGCTGAGCTCGCAGAGCTGCTCAGTGCTGGGTGGTGGGCCCAGGTGGGTGGCACCTGTGGGTGCTCCACACCATGCAGGGAACTGGCACGAGGCACCGCACGGCATCCCGGCGCTGCAGGAACGGGCGCTGCTGCCTCGGGGAAGGGGTTCCTGGGGAGTCTCCACCTTCATGCCAGAAGGTGTCACGTCTCTGTTTGCCCACGGCTGGTCGGAATTTCCCCCCCGAAACATTTTTCCCACTGCTGGTGACTGGCAATGGAATGGATGCAGCAAAATAAGTGGGGCTCTCCCTGGTGCCCACAAGCTGTGCGGGGATGCAGCAGCCCAAACCGGAGTGGGTTTAATGCAGCTTTCTTCACCATCCCTCCCCATTTAAAATGTTTCAAAACCAAATCTATTTTCCAAAACTGTTGAGAATTGTTCCCTGAAAATGAGAAACCTGCAATCTAAATTAATTAATACCAAATGAAACTTGTCCCTAACTCAACAAAGCAGAAAGATAAGAAATCCTATTTGTCCGGTGTTTGCAGTGTAAATATTTCCAGGCAGAAGCGTGGCTAATAGAGATCAGAACAAATCTTCTATTAGAAAACAAACCCTGCTTTTCTTTTCTGGCCCTAGGCTCGCATGTTTTTTAGATTGGATCCTGAAGGCAGATTGACAGTTTGGTTTGGATTAAAGTCAACACATGGTTTATGCCATATTTTTGATAAGACCAAATAGTAATCTGATTTTTTTTTTTTTTCATGCTGTCTTTAGTACATGAGCAGCGGAATTGTCCATTCCTGGGAATATTTTTGCAGTGAAGCCATTGAGGAATTTATTTCTGGAGGGAAGATGAAATTACTTGTTTTAAAAACTCTCAAAATCCCAAGTAAAGTTGAAATCCATTAAGTGCAAGCCGTGAGCTTGACATGAGCTGGGCAAACTTCAAGCTATTTTATTAACTGATCTAGAGGATGCTTTCTTTAAATACCTTTGGAAAGGCAGAGAGGAGGACACTGGCTCATACGTGGGGACCAGAGCACGTTCCTGTACTTTAGCACCGGCTCCCAGTTCTGATCAGCAGGAGGGAAGATCATCACTTTTTGTACTTGTATGTGATTGTGCACTGAGGCTTCTTCCTGGGAATAACAGGCATTGCCACTGTCTGCTGGTTCCCTGCACCACCTCCTGCAGGGTGTCACAGAGGTGGGCTTTTGGGTACCTTGGCCCATTAGACACAACTAGTTATCTATTTATATAGTATTGATTCATTCTGGTTTTAAATAGGCTTCACTCTCTAAAGCTGGTGTCTTTTGTCCGTACTGTGTTCCCTAGAAAAAACAGTGGGGAAAAAGGTAGAAAGAATTGGGAAGAGGGGGACCAAAGGAGAAGATTCTCTCTTCTCTGGCAAAAGAGGAATGGCTTGCTGCCTTTGAGCTCTGTGCCTCAGCAGCTGTGTGTTCCTGGATCCTGTCTGCAAAGCTGTGTGTCTGTCCTCACTGTAGGACACAGCGATCTGCTGTGCCTGATTTTGTGACCAGCTCCATTTCTGATGCCAGTATGGAAACTTCCAAATGGGGTTATTTTATCAGGGATGAAGTCGGTCCCAGAGTTGTCTTTGGTGCCTGAAGGTGACTGGTGCTGGCAGGACCCGTCGGGTGGTTGTGCGGGGCTAGAACTGGGCAATGGAAATGCTTGACTTGATGGTGATGCTGAAAGCAACCGAGATGCTTACCCCAGCTATATATTAAGTTCATAGAAAATTAAATTAATGAAGCTGAACATCTCCTGGGTCTGCATTCATTTGAAGCTGCCTCCAGCAGCGGGTTGTGCCCAGCAAGGAGCTTGGGTGTGCTGTGCTCTGAGTGACAGAGCTCCTGGGACACGTGCCATGGGGTGCGGTCCCTGTTGCTCAGCGAGGCGCTGCGAGTGCCCTGTGCCCGTCCGTGCTGGGTGAGTCGCAAGTCGCCAGGCTCAAATGGAAAATGTGTGTTTGCACAATTAGCGTGGCCCCTTCCTTCCCTGGGAGCAGAATGGTTTATTGATTTCTGCGGCCCACTCACCCCCACCTATTCAGCAATAATGACCCTTCCACCCCAACTCTAAATCATCCAAGCCTGCCTTGCCCATAAGCCCTCTAATCTTTTAGGGTTGTTGTTGGTATTTATGCTCGTAGAGGTTTATGATCTGTCGGCGCTGGCTGCTGAAATGCTTTATCCATAGGCTGGGCCACACAGGGAGCGTCCTTATTCTGGTATCATGTTCAGGATGCTGTAGTTAAGGGTTGTGTCAGCACTTCCATGCACAGACCTTGTTATTCAGGGGTTTTGCAATTCTGTGGAAAAGAAAACCAGTGACCTGGCACGGCAAGGGGAGGCTCAGAGGCACACATGAAAGCCCAACAACCCACTGCCCATTTAGGGATTATTAGATGGGCAACCTCTTTCCTCGAGGAAAACAGCCAAAAACATCCTCTTCCTTTGGTTTGATTTTGTGAAAAGAAAACCCTCTTTTGTGTGCTTGTATTGGGTTTGGATGGGGAGAGCACAGTGAGGTGGGACACTGGCTGGGGTCCTCCCCGGGCACGTAGAAAACAAACACTGGCAGAGGTTGCTGTGTGGAGGGTTTTGGGGGGCAGCTGCTCCCCACACCTCGCCCCGTCCAGCCCCACGCCCGTCCGGCTCCGCAGCCCCCACAACAGTAGGTGACGACCTTTGTAAATGTTATTTATTGCCTGTTAGTGCGGGAGCTTGTGGGCTTATAAATTACTCGGAGATTTCTCCATAATAGAGGGAGTGTGGTATAAACAGGAGAGATAATAGGACTTGAGAATGTATTTCAAAGCACTTTTAGGGAAGGAGAAGTTCCGTGGCCGCCGGCAGGTATGGGGTGAGCCTGACTGTGCTGGAGGAAGAGCCTCTGCAGAACAACCCAGCCAGGATATCAGTTGTTGTTCCCTCTTAATGCTGATGGGTTTTGTGGGCACTCTGTGGAGCAGGGTGGAGCAGAGTTGATAATTTAGAGCCAAAAAGGTCATCAAGCCCACTGGTCCAGGACAGCAGGCTGGGGGTGACTTGTGTCAGCAGAATTGATCAGTCCACGGGCAGGAACTGGCACTGGCAAAGCACTGAGAGGACCCTACAAGAAAGATGGAGAGAGACTATTTACAAGGGCATGTAGTAACAGGACAAGGGGGAATGGCTTCACCCTGCCAGAGAATAAGTTTAGATTGGATATTAGCAAAAAATTCTTTACTGTGAGGGGGGGCAGGCCCTGGCACAGGTTGCCCAGAGGAGCTGTGGCTGCCCCATCCCTGGCAGTGTCCAAGGGCAGGTTGGACGGGGCTTGGAGCAACCTGGGCTGGTGGAAGGTGTCCCTGCCCATGGCAGGCAGTGGGACTGGGTGATCTTTAAGTTCCCTTCCAACTCTGGCCGTTCTATGATTCAGTGATTCCTCAAGCAGGGGACCCTGTGGCAGCAGGGTTTTCACAAAGGGGAACCAGGAGTGCCAAGTAGATGGTCGACCCTTTTGTTAGCAGGCACCAAGCTGGTGTCACTGGCAGCCCTCAGCTGCTGCTCCAAAGCCATTTTTCTCATCTCTGGGATGGTGCCAGAAAGGCTTGCAGGACTCGGCCACCTTGTAGAGCAGGCTGGGAGCAGCAGCAATGGGACACGAGTGTCATTCTGGGGAGGGCATCAGTGAACTGAGAGATGCGGGAGAACATCTCCTCAAATGTGCCTTGGGGTGACGTCACTTCAGCGCTCGCTTCCTTCTCAGTTTGCTGTGACCACCTTTGGCAGGGGCAGGAGGAAAAGGGTTGGCAGCTTCTCTGCAGGCTTGTGAGAGCTCCGGACTTGGTGAGGAGCATCTTGGGTGCTGCTGCTGGCACAGAGGTGGTTCCCATCTTCCCTTGGAGCTTTTGGAGCTGGCCATACATTTTGTTCACAGAACACAAACTTCTCAGCCATTATTAAAACGCTTGGTTTTATGTTTGGGAGGTTTTCAGTGTGAAATTGTGCTTTGATGATCACTGCAGGACGTTTGCATCTCAGACCGTGTTCACAGGTAGGGCCACCCTGGGGAAATGATAGGAAATGGGAAAGATTGTTAATGATGACTATAATTGATTGAGTTCTGCTAAATAGAAGTGGGTCCTCTGAGGTAAATTGATTTGAATAGATTTATTGAAAGCAAGTAGCACATTTACAAATGGAAGTTGGTTCTGTCCCCCTCATTATGAGCAAGTGGTTCATCTGGTGTTCAAGGGAACATCTAGAGAGCTCCATCCTGCCTTACAGTTCCTGAAATAGGTTTTGCAAGACTAGCAAAGCATAAAGCAAGATCAAAAGAAAATATCTCTGTTGCAGAGATGAAGGAAATCTTGCATCCTGCATTTCAAATAACTGATTAAATAACTGATCAAAATTGCCACTGGAAAGCCCTTGTTCCATAAACCGCTTGCAATACTTGTGTGAGTAAAGACATTTCTCATGTACATAGGCAAGGATCTATGCAGGAACAACTCTAATATTGCAGGTGCTCAGCCACAGTACCTTTAGAAGAGAAAGAGGAAACTTGCCAGCAATGTTGGCAAAGTGGGCAACTGAAATGGGGAAAAGCTGTTTGAAGGCCAAGGGACAGCTCATCTCCATGGCTGTCATGTCACAAATTGCCACTTGGTTTCAGGTAATTTGCTGACTAGTCCAGTTTTCACCCTGACTTCTCTTCCTGAGCACTGGTACCCCAGAACCTTGCCTTTAAGAAGCCCCACTGTGTTGCGGGAGCTCCAGTGGCTTGTTCCTGGGAATTGGTCTGCTGCTGGATTGTGCTGTGCCATTGTCCCCGTTCCCTTCCCTCTCCTGCTCAGGAGCCTCCAATGTCATTTCCACCCCTAAGTCTGCTTTGGGCACAGCAGTGCTGGCCACCCCTTGGGCCCTGCAGTTACAGGGCAGATGAATCTGATGTCCTCTCTGTCTCCTTTCTGAAGATTTTGGGGGTTGGTACAGCTGTATACTTTGCTCTTTTTAAAAAGCAAGGGTTGTCCCCCTGGCTCTCCCAACAGTATCTGAAGTCAGAGCTCGTCTAATGGTCCATTTGGACGTGGTGGGTGATGTCCAAGGACAGAGAATGTGTCGTTACATACCGCCAGCATCCTTGGCACAGGGGAAGTGGAGGGAGGAAAAGAAATGCCCAGTGGTGGTGGATATTTTATTGGGTTTTCAGACCTGAGGAGAAGTCACTGTGTCTCTGAATCACAGCTCGAAGTTTGCAGAGATCTTCCCATGCAGCTCCTTTTCCTGGTTTGGCTCTGACGCCCCAAAGCTCTGGCTCAGCCTGGAGCTGGGGCAGGGCAGCTCTGCAGTGAGCCCTGCCCTGTGTCAGCCACGCTGGGCAGCAGCAGCCCTGCTGTCACCGGCTCTGTTTCACTGGGGCAGCAGGGAGAGCCCAGAGAGCCCAGAGAGCCCGTCCCCAAGCTGGGCATCCCCACTGCACGTTGGAATTAAGGCCTGGGAGTGAGAGCAGCCCGGAGGGACATGACTTGTTCCCCTCAGTAACTATAATAGTAGCAGGCTGGTGTTCAGGAGACCCATAACCATGGAGGCTGCTGTGTATTTCCCAGTTTCCAGTGGTGTTTTGGTAGTTTCCATAACATGGATTTGATGCTTGCCCTGAACCTGGCAGTGTCTCCCTCCAGAGCAGTGCTGTTGGAGACAGTGGGAGTGAAGAAGGGTCTTGGTTGAACGATGGAGAAGACAAGCTTGAAGTGTAGGTGGGGAGGGTTTCAGGCTTGTGGGAGGGATTTTGAGTCCCAAACAGCTAATGTCAGCCAGTCCTAGCAGCAGGCAGGAAAGGAATGGAGACAGGCTAGTGGGGATGAACCAAGGCACAAGTGAGGCATCGGCAGCACAGGTGATCCCAGCTGAATGACTCCTGCAATTCAGTGAGTCCCCTGAGCGGCCTCCAGGTATTGTTAGATGGATTAACCTCCCTGTCCTTGGGCACAACCATTTTCTTATATTCCAGCACTGCGTAGGGACTGCCAAATCATGGGATGAGTGAGCAGGGACATCTGAGGAGGTCCTTCTCCTTGGGCACCATTCCTGCAGAGGGTCACTGGGTGTTATCTTGCCAGAACGAGCAGGACTGGCATTGACTGGAGCTTAGTTAAAGACCTCCAGAGAGGAAACATGACAGAGGAAAAGTGGCGCAAGATAATTCGATTGGGTTCCCAGGCATCTCTGCTGGATAAGCTGTGGGCTTTTGGAGAAGCCACCTCTGAGATGAGGTCAGTGCTGGGGAGCTGCTGTGGGGACACTTGGTAGTCACATCTCTGTTTTCTTTGCAAATGCAGTGCAAGGAAGTATTTGGGGAATCCTGCCCTGAGCGGGTGTGCGGTGCCCGGCAGTTGCCGTGTTTTACCCTAGAGGGAGTTGCTTTTCTGCAGTGGGAGCAGGGATCTGCCTGTTCCTTGGAGGATGTCAGGGGACCCGCTTCAAAGGAGCTCCCAGGAGAAGTGTCAGATCTGCTGCGGTGCTGCCCCCACAAAGATTTATTCTGTTCTGGGAAGGTCGGTCTCTGATGATATTCCTTCTCCTTCTGAGGGCAGTGTTTTCCTGAGTATCCCTTGGGTTTTCCATGTCTTGTGCTTTTGTTCCTGTTTTTGTGGAGGTCTTGGCTGGGCTGGTATTGAGCAGAGGAACAGAGATGTCACCTTGAACCTGGCAAGCCTGTGCTTTACACTGGCATTTTAAGCCCTCACGGCAAATGACTCTGCCTTTTTCCAGGGTTTGGAAAACCCCTGGTGGGTTCCAGGGAAGTGGGCTTGGGGTCCCCACTTTGCCCTGCTGCTGTGGCCAAACGGGTCCGCAGCTGGAGCGCCTGTCCTGGCGAGAGGCTGCTGCTGGTGGAGGGAAGGGCAGAAAAGGTCAGGAGCGCTCTGAACCTGGCAGCTCTGTCAGTAGTTTGGCTCAGGTCTTGTTTGAAGAGACAAACAAATTGCTGGTAAGGATTTTTAGGGGGCTGCTGCAGCTTTTGGCCCAGGAGCGCCCTGCTGGGAGCGCTGCCCTGGTCCGCGCTGCGCCCCACGGGCTCCTCCACTGTGGGGCAGGGTAAGGAGTGGGGGGCGATGGGCACAGACCGTGTGCTCGGCCAGCAGTCCCCAGGCACGGGGGGCAGCCTTCTCACCCACACTTCTCACCTTTGCAGGGCTCCCCGTGCCTTGGGCAAAGGCTGTGGAGTTGTTTAGGAGTGCGTTGGCTGCTGGGTCCGCTGCCAAAGGGACCTCCTGGTGCCCGGCGCGCTGGGTGGGTGATGCCCAGGGCACTGCCCCGCTGTGCTCTCGGGGGCTGTGTTTGCTCCCCGTGTGTGCTTTGGGCCGGTGAGAATTAACAGTTTCCTCTCGAGGTTTTATTTCTTGAATGCCTGTCTCAACTGCTTGAAACCGCTGGCGGACAACTCCTTGCGACAGGCTGAATTGCAGAACGGGTCCGATTCCTGCGTATCGCGGCCGTTCCTTTCAGCAAGAGTGTTTTCTCCATCAAGAAAAGCAATGTTTTGTTACGTTGAGGCGGTGGAGGCAGTTGTCACATGCCAAGCTCCCCAGCCCAGGGCCTCGCAGGGCTTGGTTGGGGCTGCTCTGCAAAGCCTGGTGCCCATTCCTTCGCAGCGATGCTGACGCCGTGAGCAGGGACAGGGACATGAAGCCACTTCTGGGCAGTCCGTGTGTGCCGGTGTGGGCAGCGAGCACTGGTGGTGGCAGCACCATGGGGCCACTTAGGGCTGTGGGGCCATGGGGACACGGGGGGAGCCTGAGGGACATTGCTACTGGTCAGCAGAGTGTGGGGAAAATGAACGAATACGGAAACTTGGCCCTGAGCAGAGAGAGCACCTCGTGGGAGAAACAGCAGGAAGGGCGGAATTGTTTGGGGTTTTGTTCTGCCCTCATTGAACTTGATGGTGTTGGAAATGGCTGTGGGGAAGCGGCGGCAATGGGAGCTTAGCCCTTCCCCAGCAAAGCCACTTGGGAGAAACCATGGCAGATTTCACCCCTGGAGGGGAATATTTTGGAAAGCTTAGGCTTGAGGAAGCAGTGACTTGTAGATCAGGACTGTGAAAGCTGCTGGAGTGTAACACATCATCCAGAGACGATCCTGTCTTTCCTCCATGGGCTGTGTGTCTCAGGGTGGGTTTGATCTGCATGGTAGGATATGTCAGGGGGGTTTATGCTGGATCTCAGGAAAAGGCTCTTCCCCCAGAGGGTGTTGCATGTCATCAATGCCCAAGCCAAGTTACTGGCTGAGGGCACTTGGGGTGTTCAGCTGGAGAAGAGGAGCCTGAGGGGACACCTCAGGGCAGGTCCAACTCCCTGGGGAGGGGCAGAGGAGGGGCAGGCACTGATCTCTGCTCTGGGGGGAGCAGGGACAGCCCCCAGGCAATGGCTGGAGTTGTGTCAGGGCAGGCTCAGGGTGGATCTCAGGACAAGGCTCTTCTTTCCCCAGAGGGTGGTGGGGCACTGCCCAGGCTGCCCAGGGCAGTGGGCACAGCCCCAAGGCTGCCAGAGCTCAGGGAGCCTTTGGACAACAGGACAGGGACAGGGTGGGATTGTTGGGGTGTCTGTGCAGGGCCAGGAGTTGGGCTGGATGGTCCTTGTGGGTCCCTTCCATCTCAGCACATTCTGTGATTCTGTGTCACCAGAGCAGTGCACATGCAGGGAGGTCTCGGTGCTCTGGAGGTGTGAGGGTTTCTGCTGCCACCAAGGCTTTCGTTGCCATGATCAGACACTGTCCTGGTCCAAGCTGGCAGGAATTGCTGGCCAGAGAATACCTGGCATCAGAGACCTGAGAGGGAGATGGCAGATGGGGCAGTGCCTGGAGCATGGGCATTTCACCTGGATGGCTCCACCAACATCTATGGTGAGTGGCAGAGTTGAATAAACAGTTGGGTGACACCAGTCCAGCTTATTGCTATGTTTCTTCCAATAAAAAAAATGAAAATAGTGCAGCAGTAAATGAGAATGTTGTACATTTTGGAAAACTGGGTGCTGAACAAGGGAACAAATTTGGAACCCTGGAACTCAGCCTGTCCAACTTCTGTCTGGTGAGTTTGACAGCTCCAGCATTAACCCTTGCATGCTCCTGTAGCCCAGGCTGCACAGAGCTGCCCCAGGGGAGCCTGAGGTGACCTCATGAAACCACCATGGAAATTTCATGGATTTGAGTAAGCGTGGAAGGAATCTGTTTGCTGAGCTGTTTGTTTGATTTTAATATCCTCAATTTTTCCTCCTACTTATCTTTTGAAACTCTTGTTCTTATTATTCTGGAGTCATCCCACTGTGTTCCAAAAATGCAGTTCGAAAGAGATGCTTGGATTTTTTTTTTTATATGAAGAGCAGTGGGTTTTGTGGGAGGGAGTTGTAGCACTCAAGCAAAGCTGAACTGCTTTGGGCCCTTGTGGGCCCTGAGTTTCCCTGCACTGGTATCTCTTTCTGAGACAAAATCATGTAAATAAGCACAATTCTGAGACAGGATTGCTGAGATTAGTGATATCACAGATGTCCAATGAGCCCACAGGGCTGGACATTTTAAAGCCTGGTCGTGATTTGTGTCCCAGCTCGGGAAGCCCCGACAGGACAACCAGAGCCCCTTGGCAAAGGTGCATTTCAGCGTGTCCATCTGCCACACGCAGCATCTCCGTTCTCCCCTGGAGACCTCGGTCGACAGACGGTTGGCCAAGGGTCGGAGCTGCAGAACTGAGCACCTGCCGACCCCTTTGGGTACATGGAGACCTGCAGTGACCCTCTGAAATCGTCCTGAGGGAGATGAGGTGCCAGAACAGCAGTGGTCATGTTGGTGTGGCATCAGGTTGGACCATCCTTCCAGCGCTGACCTCCCTTGCAAGCCCCGGGCAGAGGCTTTGGGAGGCAACACGTTGCCAGTCACAGTGGAAGTCAGAAGGACCACCCAGTTCTGATAAGGACAATTTAGAAAGGAAGGGGAAGGTTGTGAAAAGAGGGGCAAAGGGGCACAAAGGGAAGAAAAAAACCACCCCACTGCCGAACAAAACTGAAGATCAAGACTGCTGTTAAACACACTGCCTGCGAGGGAGGTCTCACCGTGCCTTTTCTAATCTAGAGCCAGCCAGGATTGTATTAACAGCTTCAACGCAATGGAACAAATTAATCCCTGATGTAATTGAAATCGGTGAGGTCTCACAATAGGTGAGTTTGACCCAGTGGGATAGAAATAGAACAAGTATTGGAATGAAGGAGTGAAACGAAGTCACACTGTTCAGCCATTGGTATTTCATTCCTAGAAACAAAGGCCAGACAAATGCAGAGAATACATGGCTCTGCTGGGCATGGTTGAAAGCTGCTCAATAATATCAAGCTTTGAAGGGATATTTCTGTGTGGAGAGGAAGTATATAGCAGAGATATAACAAGCATTAAAAAAGAAAGACAAAGAAAGAAAGGAAGAAAGAAAAAGCCCTGCTTGCTCCTTGCCTGATTGGATCACTGTGGTAAAATAATGCCAGTCCTGAACTAAAAAAAAAATAAATTAAGAACAATTGGATATATCACAACTAGAGAAAATAAGAAAAAGAAAAAGGTCTGAATTGTGTTTCTGGAGACTCAAAACTGTCGAGAGCTCGTGGCAAGTGGTGGCGTCCTGCAGATCTCCCTCGGCTGAGATGCACGGAGTTGGTTTGCTTTGGCCAGCACAGGTGGCAGGAACTGGTCCCACTGGGAAAGGGCTGCCTTTGGGTGCTGGAGGTGGCCCTGGCTTGGCCCCTTGGGCGCTGCTGCACCACAACACAGCACAGATGCCCGAGGGTGGGGCTCGTTGGGGCTGCTGAGCTGCTGCTGTTCGTGGGGATGGTGTTCATGATGTGACCCTGGGGGTGCTGGCAGTGACCTGGTTCTGAGCCTGTGAGAAGAGGCAGGTTCAGGTGGAGATGGGGAGGAGGGGGGTGGCAGAGCCATCTGAGAGCTGCATCGCAGCCCTTGGGCACCATGCTGGTGCCAGGGTGGGCAGCGTGGCCAGCGCTGCCTGCAGCAGGGCAGCTGAGGTGCTAAAGGTCATTAATTGAAGCTGAAATCATGCTCTTCCTCAGAATGAACCATTTCCCAGGGTGGAATAAGTTTAAAATGTCACCATGTCACCAGTGGTGCTTTTTCACAGTTCTGGCTGTGCCTCACTCCATCATCAAAAGGGGAAACTTGATTTTCTTGAAGGTGGCATCATCTTTCTCTAGCAAATGGTCAAATACTGACTGATGGGCCATACCACATTCATTTCCTGAAACTCTCAGGTTCTGGTTTTTTGGCACTCCCTCCTGCCTGCCTCCTGGTTTCATACCAGGTTCAGCAACGCTGTGTCTGCCACCTGAAGGTGCTTTGGCAGTGATACATGGCTTGGGCAGCTGGTGGGACCTCCGGAGCTGCTGGGCAGTATGGCTGAGCAATAGCTGTATTCCTCAGAGGGTGTGTGTTTCAGAAAGGAAGGAGCTCTGACACTGCCCGAGGAGATTTAATCTGCCTCTGAGTGCAGCAGGCAGCTCTCTGGAGGAAAGAAGGCTTCGCTTGCAGAGCAGCTTTTGGATCCAAGTATATGTCACCTCACTGAGCCGTATGTCCCCTTTTCCAAACCCCGGAAATGTCTTCCCTTTGATTCTTGTTTAACATTTCTGAAACCCAAAGGGACGGGCAGGTATGACCCCCTCATCACCCTGTTTCCTTCTCCTTTCCAGCTCCATCCCTACATGCACTTCACTTAAGAGTGCCCTGAACAAAGAGCAAACTGCCCTGAATTTCACATACTGCAGCAACTTGAAAATGCTCAAGTCAAAGCAATGAGGGGCTCAGTTCCAGAGCATATCTGTGAAGGAGTGGGGAGAGCTCTGGATTTTTCACATGAGAGGCCAACATGTCCTGCATGGGCCCCTGCCAAGGGAGAGCTGGGCACCCATCCTCTGTGCAGGCAGGAGCCCCTCTGTGACAAGGGGAGGTGGAGGTTTTCTGTTCTGGGCTTAATTCATGCCCCAGCATGAGAGGTGGAGGTTGGGAAGAGAGCAGAGAAGGGGAATAGCCTGAACACATTGCAAGGAGAAGCACAAGGGGCAGAGCTGAAGAACACTATTACTACAAGAGTGTCATGGTTCAGGAGTGGTACTCCCCAATTTAGTTCTCCCCCTGAGCCTCTCCAAACCATGCTGCCACTCACTCACTCCTCCTGCCCCTCATTCATATCGCCCTCCCCCATGGGTGGCCAAAGAGAACTGGAGGCACAAAAGGAAAAGAGATCGAGGTATGAACAATTTACTGGAAACAGCAATGACATAAGAAAAGCAACAGCTTCAATATCACCAGTGAAAGTGTATGAAAGAGAAAGTGATTCACATGCAAAATGCTCGCCAGCCTGGTGTGATGCCACCAGGGGTGGTGCCAGCCCACCCTGACCGCTGCCCCCGCTGCGCTTCCTTGCCTGGAAAAAGCCCCTTCTCCTTGGAAGAGACTCCGTTCCCCCTGCCACTGGCAATGGCATGAGATGGTATAAAGGCCAGGTCCTGGCCATGGCCCCTCAGCCCATGCCAGTTACTACAAAACAATTAACCCTGTCCTGGCCAGAACCAGGACTAAAAAATGTAAACTGAAGGTAAATATATGAGGTAGAAAATGAAGGCAGACACTGTTAGTGAAGTGTTTCTGAAATGGCATTCTAAGGAAGCAAAGACAGAAAATGGTTCATGAATCAATTTGTGAACAACCTGTAAAGTGGTACAGCCCCTGTGGAGTGAGAGCTTTTGGCCTCTGGGTTTTTAATAGGACACTCATGCTTGTCCGATGAAATATTTTTTTCTCACCAAAAAGAAAAATCAAAAAGTGAGGTACTTTGTAAGTGCCATTGGTGAAATCTTTTGTGGAGTCTCATACCTGCATCGTTTGGAACAATTGCTTCCATGGTGCTCTGTGTTGCCCTCTCTGGGTGCATCCTGGAGGGTGCGCAGTCACCATCCACACCTCCCAAGACTCAGAGGGCAGCTTAGCCTTTTGGATATTTACTTCCTAAGGAAAAAACATTTTTTCCGTGGGTAGCAGGAGGAAACAAACACCAAAGCAAAGCGAAGTTCTGTTGTTTTGTAAGGCTGAGCTGCGTTTGTGCAGTTCTGGCACTGTCGTGCCATGGCCTCTCTCCTGCTGGACACACAGAGCTTCACCCCAAAGTGCCCTCTCCCTTCTCTCTGGGTTCCTGCTGCATTTCTCAGTGTGAATCTGCTTTGCATTAGATGGATTTCCAGTTGTGCTTCTAAGCCCAAAGAAGTGACCACGTCCAAGCAGTGCCCATCCCCTTCTGTCTGGCTCTGGAGCAGGCTCTGTAACACGAGGGTAACAATATCCTGGCAATGGATTGACTTTGCATTTAAGTGGAGGAAAGAGCAGCAGAAGAGGAGTGCATTGTGTTTCACTGTATGCTGAGGGTGGCTGTCATGGTGAGCCAGCAAATCCTTCTGTAATTGGCATACAGGAATTTTGCCAAAGTCATGGAAGCAAAGTGGTTTGTTACTTGCCTTTGACCACTTGAGAAAGATCTGTCTTGGATATCCTCTTGTTGACTTTATCGACTTAACTTTCATGTGTTTAGAAGGTCATGGAGAAAATCATTAATATTGGGTTGATTTGATGGCTGAAAGGTAATAAGCATTTCCTGCTTATCAAATGGGGTTTGAGAGGACTTCGAATAGCTCGATTTGTTTATCTTTCGCCATCGGTACGGCCCTTAGCGAGAGGGATTTTGTATTCCTGGTTCAGCTGGCGGAATGACATATGATTTGCTCTCTATTGAGGCTTGGAGGCCCCGTAGCATAAATAGCAAAGCCATGAGGAAATTCTGAAGTCCAGCTCCCAGCTAACTTGGCCATGCTGTGGGCCTTGGACATCTCATGCTGTAACGCTTTATGACATGAACAACAACAGATTAACATCCCCTGTTACTGGAAAGCTCAAAATAGAAAATCCAAAGTGAGTGGAGGTTGGTTGGGGGGAAAGCCAAATCCCATGAACGTGGCTTGGCACAGTGGGGATTTCATGGACCTTGGCGGGGCTGGGATTGCTCTCCATTCACAGCGAGGCACCCGTGAGTGCAGAGATGGGGCACAGCCCGGGTGGGACTGACACTGCAGGGCTGCTGGCGGAGGCTTTTCTTGGATTGCTGCATGGTGACACCTTAGGTTGCATCAGCAAAGTGGTCTTTCCCTCACCCTCGTCTGGGATTTAACAACTAGGGGAGTTGTTCTCTAAGCTGAAGGATCGTTGTAAAGACATTTCAAATGAAAGCACTCGTCGTGTAAGGATCACTCAGCAAAAAACCACTGGAAAATCTCCCACTGTGGACTCGCTGAAGGCAGATGTGGCTTCTGGTTCTGGTGGCTGTTTGGAAAGGAGGTAGGACTCAATGCTCCTAATTTAAATGATTGGGCAAGTAGGACAGAGGAGGGAGAGCTGCTGCTTTTCAGGTGTGGGACATTTCTGATGCATCAGTGGCTTGACGTGATGGTTGTTTTTTAAAGGAATGCTGTTTATTCCCTGACATAAGCTCTATATTACCAAGCGTGGTTTTAGGATGTCTTTGTAACTGTATATTATCACTGAGAGGTGGAGTGACAATTAGCAGGAACTGATTGAAAAGAGAAGGAGAGGAAGAGTGAAAATGAAACCAAATTTGATGCTCTGATTTATCAATTGGGGTTTTGCAGATTACAAACTGTTGCCAAAGAATCAGATGGAGTCATGTGAAACCACCATCCTGAGATGCTGAAGGTGGAGTGCATTGACAGTGGTCCATGCCAGTTGGACAGGTGCAAACCAGACCATAATACAACCCAAAATCCCACCTAAATAGTGGAGGAGTCCTGTCTCCTGTCCCTGGAGAATGTCCCACAGGACGTGGTGCTGGTCAGGAGTAGAAGGTGCAAGCAGCTGTTCACTTCAGGGACCTGTTGTGTGGAGCTCTGGATCCAGAGTCTGTGGGTTTTGGTGCCTCCTGCATGGACATGTGGATGATCAGACTGAAAGGCCACAAAAAGATGGTGGTCATTTTGTGTATGATATCTTTACGTGCAGTAATAGCATATCAATAGTAAAAATAAAAAAAATCAAAAAAATCCTTTTGCTTTGGTGAACAGGAGTGAAAACCCAAACCCTTAAGTTTAAGGGACTTAGAAAAGTTTCTGCATTCATTTTTGTGGTTGTTATGGTAATGTATTTGAGGGTGGATGTACTTGGTTTTAGGTGACCTTCTTGACTGAGTGTTGGTGGTCAGTTGCCAAAGGAGACATATGTTACTAATTTTTTTGAAATTTATGGAAGAGAGTCTCTCTTATGGTATATATAAATGGACTTTCTTATCTCAGAGAAGTTCACTGCTTGAGGGAGTGTGCTCTGTTGAGCAGGGATCCTGTGAGAGTGGTTTTCAGCAAGGATCAAGTAGGTTTTATCTCATGAAATCGACACTGCATGAAATTTTGGATTGTGGTGTTGATGCTCTCTGCTGCAGGCCAGATGCAGCCCAGGCTGGCACAGCTAATTCCCCTTGGCCACGCTCCAGCAGAGCATCCTGTTTCCACAGAGTGCTTAAATGTGAGCTTATCTTTAAGCAGGCGGCTAAATCCGGGTGCTTTCACTGCTGCTCTGGACCATGGCAAGGGGCAGGTCAGCTGCAAGGGTAACCTGCAGTGTGTTCCTCTTCCAGGATTCCTTTCCCGAGGCTGTAGCTGGGCCTGTTGCTGGTGAAGTGATGGACTGACACATGCTTGGACTGAGTGTATTTTAGGGGGTCAGTGTCACCTGCTGGTTCCTGCTTTAGGGTGCTGCTGAGCTTGGATGGGGTGTTGGGCTGTGGGTCGTGCCAACCAGGTCCTCAGTGGGGCGAGGAGGAGGAGGTGTCATCCCCGTGTGCTGCCACGTGCCCTTGCAAAGGGACAGTGGTGACAGACACACGTCTGTGATGTGTTTGGGGCTGAGCACAGTGCAGGATGTTCCATGGGTGCTCCCGAGTCCACCCAGACCCTGCAGCTGCAGGCTGGGGCCTCTGCAGTGCGAGAGCTCCAGAGACAATTAGAAGAGAATTAAAACATGTTTTGGAACACAGATTGCCTTTTCTGTTGCGAGTTTCCAAGAAAGCAAAGCAACCTTCCCTTCCCCCCACTTTAGATCCCACCTGTTTTGGTTTTTTTCCTAGAAAAATGTGAAATTCATTAACATGTGGTGAAAGCAATGTAACGACGTCATCCTGATTTAAAATCTGTTTTAAATCTTAAAATGATGGAGTCAGAATTTTAACTGCAAATAACGTTGCTTTGTGGGCACGTGGCAGACTGTCAGCATGACTGGAACATCTCTGGGCTTGGTCGTTTAGCATCCTTTGCTACAATGGCATTTGAAAAGAAAGAGATGTAGGAAGGAAAAGAAGACATTAATATTATTTCTGTCAAAAGTGAAGTCCTGCTTGCTGTGCTCAGGTGTGGCTCTGGTGCGTGGGGAGAGCAGCGAGCTCTGTGCTGACAGACCCCTGCCAGCATCCCACTGTGGCATCCTGCTGTGCCCTCTGGGCAGGTGCCACGGCTGCTTCTCCTCCCGCATCCTCAGCATTGGATCACGGCTTCTGAGAGTGGGAAATATTCTAACCCTTGCCTGTCACTTCTGTCATCACCATGAATGTCTGTTTAGATCCAGCGTCGCCCCGAGCCTCTCTTTTCCCAGCCTGTGTCCATGCCTTTGGCTCCCTATGGGCTTCTGACAGCAAAAGAAGAGAATTAAATCACTTCCCTCCCAAAGTTCAAGCAGCAGAATTGCAGCATTTGGGAAGGGCCTCCGGGGTGATCCCACAGCATCACTGGGATCCGCAGGGCTGCAGCCACGCTGCTCAACATGGTGCTGCAGTTCAGGCTGCCTAGGGAAGGTCTGGGGCTCAGCAGCACTGCTGGCCTCAAGTTTTCCTCCTGCTGCAGGCCTGGGTGTTCCCTTGGTAATTGGAAATGCTAAAAATTTCTTTTTTGAGATTTTGACTCTCAGGAAGTGCAAGGATTTGCTGGTATGGGGTGACATACACAGGAGGCTGAAGTGGGGCTGTTCTGTGTGTCGTGGCCACTTGCTCTTACGTGTTTTAGTCTGGAATGGTTCTGAACAAGGATTTATTGACCTTTTTCATTTGCATTGCGAGCTTCCTCCCCACACTGATATATTAGAACGCTGTTGCTTGCAGGCCAGGAGAACTAGAGTGCCGTGTCTCTAAATTATTTATTGCCCTGTGATGGGAGTCTGCTGCCGAAATGTTGTCCATGTGTGAGTCTAGAGGGGGCTGCGGGGATGTTGTGGTGTGGATGCTCCAAAAGATAGACAGATCATGGAGCAACTTTTGGGCTTTTGTATTGTTTGGGTGTGAGGTGCTTTAGGGTGCAATGCTGCCTGGTCCCCCTTTGGGAGGGCATCTTGAGAGTGTCTGTGCTGTCAGGTCCTCTGACCTTGGGCAACTCAGGACAACTCATGGCAGCAAAAGTGCAGATCCTGTTTTGGTGTTTCTTGGGAATAGTTAAGATAGGAAACTAAACCAAAAGTTTCTGCTAATATTTTAAGGCTGTGGTGAACTCAGGTTAATTTACATTGGCCAGAACAAGCAGATGAGGTGGCTGAGGCAGTCAGGCCCCTGCTGATCATGGCTGTGCAGTGGAACACGACTCTCACCACTCCTTGGGATCTCTCCCCAAGCCATGGCCCTGTTGAGGTGGACAGAAATGCATCCACAGATGGTCACCACTGAGCTGGCTTCACTGAAGGGCAGAGCTGGTGAAGCAGTTAAGCCAAAGAGTGCCTGTGACACTTTTATTGTAGTAGATTTTATGCCTGTGTGAAGCTCGAGCCCAGTCCACTAATGGGAGCACAGATAGTTGTTTCCCTTGACTTCTCCCTGCAGTTAATCCAGGGAATGGTGCAGAGGGTGAAGGTGATGCACCAAATCTCTGAGATGGGATTGTCCATCCCCGTCCTCCCATCTGTGTCCCGGTAACCTGGTACAGGTTTTGCATATGCAATGCAGAGCCTAATTTATGGCCAGTGTGGCTGAGCAGGATTAAAGCAAATCAGGGACAGGCAGAAGTTTTTATTAAAAAACCCCCAGAGTTCGATTGTTAAAGCCCAGGTTTGGTTTGCTGTTGAGAGCCAGCCGTGGGTAGAGTTACACGCGGGGTGTAACTTCGATAGCGCGGCCGCCGCTGTCAAGGGAAGGGCAGCCAAGTCCCAGCGCTGCGGCGCCACGTGCCCTTGGCAGGCTGGGGTGCAGTCCCCCTCCCAAGAGGCTTCTTGTGCTCATGGTCTGTTCTGTTCTCTCCCTCCACTCCCCATCCCTCTCAGATGTTTGCTGCCGAGGAGAATGTGGATTTTCGGATACACGTGGAGAACCAGACGCGAGCGAGGGACGATGTAAGCAGGAAGCAGCTTCGGCTCTATCAGCTCTACAGCAGGACAAGTGGGAAGCACATCCAAGTGCTTGGCAGGAGGATCAGTGCCAAAGGAGAAGACGGAGATAAATATGGTAAGAATATTTACTGGCATCTCCCAAACTGCAGGTCAAAGGCTTTAATCTGGCATGTTGTGCTAAAAATCTCTTGGGAGAAAAGTAACAAGAGCGATAAAAAGCAGAATAAAAGGGGAAAAAAAAAAACACCTTTCCAGCTTAAGAACATGAGATTTGTTCTGTTGGAGCTGCCTCTCAGCTGCAGGCTCTTCCCACAGTACTGCCATGCTCCAGTTTATTAGTGTATGATAGTGCTTGAAGATAAAAGTCTTTTTCTGCCCAAGGGATGAGCTCATGGTGTGTCTTCTGCAATTCATAAATGATACCCAAGTTGGTGGCTGGGGAAGTCTTTGAACTCTGTGTTCAAGTTTGGGTGAATCCAGTGCCTCAGTGAAGCACTCTCATCTTTTCAGGTGGAGGGTTATTTGGTTTGAGCTGAAATGAAGCAGTCCTTGGGAGCTTTGAGGGTACCCCAGAGCTCAAGCTGAATCTCGGGGCATGTGGATCTTACAGGAAAACAAATACTTGCCCTGTGCTAACAGTGCTTTCAACTATTCTCATTGTGATTTGCACACAAGCAACATGCTGGAAATGCTGCTAGAGGCTGAGTTACTAAAAATTCTGTAATTCTGCTGCGTTTTGAGATGGTTGTGGCTGAGATGCTTTTGCTGGAGTTGGTTGTTGTGAGGACTTAAGGGCTGTTCAGAACACTGGTGTGGTGCCTCTTTGGGACGTACAGCCCCTTGGGTTCATGTGCTGCTGCAGAGCTGTGTGTGTGCTTTGGGCTGTCCAGCCTGGAGATGGAGGGGACACCTCAGTGCAGGTCCACCTTCCTCGGGAGGGGCAGGCACTGAGCTCTGCTCTGGGGGGACCAGGGACAGCCCCCAAGCAATGGCTGGAGTTGTGTCAGGGCAGGCGCAGGTTGGATCTCAGGACAAGGCTCTTCCCCCAGAGGGTGGTGGGGCACTGCCCAGGCTCCCCAGGGCAGTGGGCACAGCCCCAAGGCTGCCAGAGCTCAGGGAGCCTTTGGATGATCCTCTGGGGCACAGGGAGGGACTCCTGGGGATGGGCCTGTGCAGGGCCAGGAGCTGGACTGGATGATCCTGGTGGGTCCCTCCCAACTCAGCATATTCTGGGATTCTGTGACCATTCGTGTTAGATTGCTTTCATGTGCAGCACTGGAGAGGTGGAGGTGAGTTACAATGATGGCAGGTCAGAATCTGGGAATGGTTGTTCCCTTGGGAAGCTTCAGGCCTGATGAGCCACAGAGGGCAGTCCTGGTGGTGGAGGAGCAGTGTGAGTTGGTGTGAGTTGTGCCACGGACGGGATGTGACAGCCGGAGAGCACCTGGTGTGACTTGAGCCCCCACGGCATCTCTTAGGGAAAGCTCTACCTGGAGGTCTCATCAACCTTGTCCTTTGTCATTCCCAAATTTCCAGATAAAACAGGAGGGGAAAGTAGCACTTGGCTGCTAATTATTGTGTCATTTCATTGCATTCATCCCTATAAGGTTTGATATGTAAACGAGTCTCTGGGTGCTGCTGCCCAGGCAGGAAGGCTCCTGCCCACGGTGGCTGTCAGGTGCCATGATGGAGTTCTCCTCTGCGTGAAAGAAGGCAGCATTTACAGTGGGTGCAGCAGGGAAGTGTGCCCGGGAGCAGCTGACAAGTGCTAATTTATGTGTCAAAGCCCATCTTGTCCCCTTCATACATATGCAATCGTGTCTGAACAACAAATCCATGTGCAGGAGCGTGCTCGTGACCGGTAGCGATGCTGCACCATGGCAGAGCTGGAGATTTTCTGTCTGGGGAGCTCCTGCTGCCTGCATCCCTCCATCCCTGCGCCCCTGTGTCCCTGCATCACTCCATCCCTGCATCCCTCCATCCCTGCATCCCTGCGCCCCTGTGTCCCTGCATCACTCCATCCCTGCATCACTCCATCCCTGCATCCCTCCATCCCTGCATCCCTGTGTCCCTGCATCACTCCATCCCTGCATCCCTCCATCCCTGTGTCCCTCCATCCCTGCATCCCTACATCCCTGCATCCCTGCATCCCTGTACCCCTCCATCCCAGCATCACTCTATCCCTCCATCCCTGCATCCCTGTGTCCCTGCATCCTTCCATCCTTGCGTCACCCCATCCCTCCATCCCTGCATCCCTGTGTCCCTGAATCCCTGTGTCCCTCCATCTCTGCATCCCTCCATCTCTGCATCCCTGCCTCCCTGTGTCCCTGCCTCCCTGTGTCCCTGCCTCCCTGTGTTCCTGCATCCCTGCGTCCCTGTGTTCCTGCATCCCTCCATCCCTGCATCACTCCATCCCTGCGTCCCTACATCCCTGCATCCCTGTACCCCTCCATCCCTGCATCACTCTGTCCCAGCATCCTTGCATCCCTGCATCCCTGTGTCCCTGCATCCCTCCGTCCCTGCGTCCCTGCATCCCTCTGTCCCCGCATCCTTCCATCCCTGCATCCCTCCATCTCTGCATCCCTGTGTCCCTGCATCCCTGCATCACCGCATCATCCCATCCCTCCATCCCTGCATCACTCTCTCCCTGTGTCCTTGCATCCCTCCATCCCTGCATCCCTCCATCCCTGCCTCCCGGTGTCCCTGCATCCCTGCGTCCCTATGTTCCTGCGTCACCCCATCCCTCCATCCCTCCGTCCCTGCATCACTCTATCCCTGCGTCCTTGCATCCCTGTGTCCTTGCATCCCTGTGTCCCTGTATCCCTGTATCCCTCCATCCCTACATCCCTGCATCCCTGTGTCCCTGCATCCCTGCGTCCCTGCCTCCCTGTGTCCCTGCATCCCTGCGTCCCTGCCTCCCTGTGTCCCTGCATCCCTGCATCACTCCATCCCTGTATCCCTGCATCCCTCCATCCCTCCGTCCCTGCATCCCTGCATCCCTGTGTCCCTGCATCCCTGCATCCCTGTGTCCCTGCATCCCTGCATCCCTGCTCGCCACCATACCCCCCGCTCCTGGTTGCCGGTGTCCTTGGGACAGCCCGGAGCGCTCCGGCCTCGGGGGCTCTTTGCCAAGGCCACCCGCGGCTCCTCCCGCGCCTCCTCATCCAACTCCCCGGGGCGTTCAGGCTGCGGAGCCTCCTCGTCCCCGGCCCTGCTGAAAGGTCATGGAAATCCGCTCCTCGTCCTGCTTGGCGCAGGGACACCCCGAGCATGACAATCGGGGAGACAGCGAGGTGGGGACACGGCGGGCCGGGATGTGACCATGCAGAGCTCCCGTCTGGAGAACGGAGGGGGAGAGATGTCGGAGTTACTGGAGTGAGAACCATCTGTGTTCCAGCCAACCCGGGACACAAAGGCAATGACACAGGGCTCATTATGTGCCGGGAACCCCTCCCCCCGAGGCATTATTATGGAGTAACCTTTGATCAAGAGCAGAGAGAGGCTTAAACAGGGTCTGGGGGTCTCAACAGTTGCAAACTTTTGATGCACATCTCCGTCTTGCCAGTGGGGTCTGCATCTGGAGGACGCGTCTCCTGACACGCAGCAGATGGCCGTGTGTGTCCTCCTGCCCCTTCCCTCTCCGTCCCTCTCGGCTGCCTCCGCGCTGGCACAGGGACAGAGCCAGGCACTCCGAGGGTTCCCATCGCCAGGGCTGCGCTGCCCCTGCAGACGGGGCATCTCCCCCGCCTTCTGCCCTGCCCGCCCCTGTCCCCTGCGGGCGGGCAGGGGTGGTGGCGGTCCCGTGGCTCGGTGGCCTGAGGACCATCAGCTCGGGGAAGGCTTGGGAAGGACAGGCAAGAGCCAATGTCTGAGAGGAGACGTGGGGAAAGGTGCCCGTCCCCAGCCGCGGCTTCTCAACCTCTCAGTCCCTTCGAGAGGAGAAGACACGGGGCAAGGGCGCTGCAGGCTCGGGGCTCGCGTGGGAGCCGCTGTCAGGGCAAGGTCCGCAGTGCTCATCCCCAGCCATCAGCCACTTTCAAGGAGAGGGGAGCTAACAATGTTTTAGCACCTCTTTCCCCTCTCTTCCCATAGATTCACAACTGGTTAAAGAACAGTGTCCAAGCGAAGAGATGCTTTTTTTTCCGCCTGTTTTTTTCTTTCTTTCTTTTTTTTCTTTCTTCACATATCCAGCTTCCAAATGGCTGGCATGGAAGGGTTGTCCTGCCTTTGAAGGGAAGCTGCTTTTATTGCAAGGTTTTATTGACTTCTGTAAAACTTCTCACCTCTTGGTTGCAGAGAATGCCCAGAAAAGAGGGGAGGTGGCAGATCTCAGGCAGGGAATTGCTCATTTCCAAGGAGCCACCACAAGTGGCATGGACATGGGCTTCAGCTCTGCCAGGAGAAATTTAAGTTGGATATCAGAAAAAAATTCTTTACAGGGAGAGTAATCAGGCATTGGAATGGCCTGCCCAGAGAGGTGGTGGATTCACCATCCCTGGAGGTTTTTAAACTGAGATTGGACGTGGCACTGAGTGCCATGATCTGGTAAACTGACTGGAGTTGGACCAAGGGTTGGACTTGATGATCTCGGAGGTCTTTTCCAACCCAATCAATTCTATGATTCTCTGATTCTATAATAAGTATAGCAGAATGAGCCACCAGCCCTGGCTCAGGGCAGACAGATGCAACAGGGCTGGGGGAATCCAGCTGGAGGAATCCTCCTGGAATGTTTTATCCAGGTGTGCAAATGCCACATGCAAGGGAAAATGCAGGCTCTGCAATGCATGGGTTTGCTGCCATAATAATTTCGGTGTGTAATTTTTGGTCTATGTGTTCTTTGAGGCCAAGATCTGGCCCCATGTGTCAGATTATTAAATGGCAAAGTCAGTCAGTTAATAGAATTAATTGAGTCGATGTAATCCTTTTAATCAGATGGATTTGATCCCTTCTCAGATGAATTAGAATCCATTAACAGATAAGTCAATTATTGGACTAAATTAAATCTAATAATAATGCCTGCTGCTCACAGCAACACTAATTAATCTAAATACACTTACCTATCTCCCAAGGTTTTTTTTTTAAGGCTTAATTGATGTTCCTAAAGTGGTCTGAGATCTTTAGATAACAGACGATCTATGTGAGCAAAATATTATCTCTTAACAGACTATAAACTAATTAAAAGACTGATCTATTTACAGATTGCATTTTTACTTTAATCTCTTCAACTTATTCAGAAGGAGTTTGCACTAGCCCAGAAAAACAATATTCCTGTTATAAGCTTATTATTACTTTACAGGTTCCTAAGTGGTCCTTTCATTCAGAAAATGAAAGGGGGAAGGAGGAAAAACAATCATTGAAGTGCTGACAAAAAAAAGAGAAAAGGACCTGGAACCTTTATATTCTACCTCTGATAAATGGTACAGATAGGGAAGAGAGGGATCAGTGACCTGAAACCTTAGATCCTTTCATTTATTTTCATTTCACAAAAGGCAGATGACATTCTATCCTGTTTGTTCACGATCTGTGTATCCGGTGCAGTTGGGGAGACAGAGCTCTCTTGGTTGGCTGAAGGCATTTTTTGCCTCATTTGTATTTCACAGACATGGGATTTTTGGTTTAATTTGTCACCGGCTGCTGCTGTCCTTGGGGGCAATGAGCAGCGATAGCCATCAGCGGAGAGGTGAGGAGGTGGGAGGGCCCTTTGCTGCCCTCTCAGTGGAGGTAACTTTAATTTTCTCGGATGTCCAGAAGGCTGCTATGTGCTGTGTGTAGGTAGATTATTAGTCAGCGTGTTCCAGGTGGTATTTTATCCATGGACCTATTCCATCACAATTTAAAAAAGGTTACAAACCTTTCATTTTATAAACCTTCTCGTTTATATGCCTTCTAGGCTTTGTTTGAGGGTGCCCTGTGCAAGGGGCAGTGCTCAGGTAGGACATCTCAACCTCCCGGTGCTGGGCCCTGAGCCAGTGCCATCCTCTCGCAGACTCCCCCTGGGCTCGGTGGGTTTTTGCTCAGCACTCAAGAGGTGCTCCTGAGACAGGAGGGTCGGGGGGTTTAACAGACCGCGGGTCTGCCGGCGGGCAGCACATCTGGCGTCAGGCAGAGCAGGAAGGGAAGGAAGCTGTGCATGGGTGATCCAGGTGTCACCTCCAGGTGTCACCTCCAGGTGTCACCTCCAGGTGTCACGGACCTTCCGGGGAGAGAACACCCCATACAGATGTGCTTTTTTGGGTGGAACAGAGAGAGCAAGGAGCTGGAGGGAATGAGCGGCTCCTTCCTGGGACCACTGCGGGCTGGGGGATGTGCCCGCCCTGCAGCTGGCAGAGCACATCTGTCCAAGCTGGAGATGCCAGTGGACCTGCCCATGGAGAGCACATTACAGCTGTCTAGACATCAGGCACACTCCAGCCCGCCAGAGATCTCATTTGTGGTAGAAGTGGGCTCTGGTCCACGAGGAGGTGTAGTATGTGTGGAAAATATTATTATAGCAAAATAGCCTCCTTTAATTGACTCTAAATTTTGCAGGATTCCTTTCTAGGTTTGGGTAATCCTGTGCTCTCTAGAATTAATGGCTGACGTAGCACTTCTTCGGGCTTGGCAGCCTGACAGCTAATTTAGAACTCCCTAAACTCATTTCACTAATGACTCCCATTTGTTCTATCTCAAAGCCTGGAAACAAATGCAAAATACCAGTGCCATTGTCCCATCTTTAGCAAGTCATTCTTCCCCCTCAAGTGTTTCTGGCACCTGAACAGCAAGCTGCCTTGGGAAACCTGATTAACCCTTTCGCTTCCTGGAACAGTTTCAATCAATTTCCATCCCACTCCTGGGAAGATCAGGAGGGAAAACTAAACTCGTCGTGGCTGGAAGGTGCAGAAAGCACCTGAAAGAAAGAATGGGAGATGTAGTCCAAGTAGCATTTGGGGTTTATGAAGCAGAGCTGTATTTCCATAGTTTTTTCCACGTGTATTTCCAAGCTGCTTTTCTTCCCAGGAACAGGTGCGTGCAAAGGGCTGTCTGTCGCTGCAGCTCAGCCCCAGATCCCGCATGAGCTGGGCTGCGCTTTGTTATCCATTCTGCTGAACCATCAGGATGGCTGTTCCCCATTGAACCCATGTATCGCTGCCTCCAGTCTCATCCCATTACAGTTTTGACATGACGACAAGACAAATAAATTTTTTAAAGGACCTTTTATCTTCCAAACCATTTATTTTCACTTACTTAGCCCGGGGGCAGAGCTGACCTCAGCGTAAGGGATGATGATCATTCACCTCGGCAGCTGTACAGTCATTTGTGTCCTGGGGACTGGCCTGGGCCAGGGGAGCCTTCGCCCTCCACCTGCTGTGTTGTGGCTCTGGCCTTTTCCTTCCTGCCCAACAATCCTCAATAGCTTTATTGGGGTTTTTTTTCTGCCCTTTAAATGTCTCCCCTTTTCATCTGCAGTGGTGAAGTTGTCCCTTGAAAGCAGAGCGGGGAAATGAGCCGAAGCTTCAGCTGGCTCGTGGCTTTGCTGACCCACATGTGGGGCTGGGATTGTGGATGGGGCAGGAGCCTGGGATGGGGATGGGGATGGAGATGGGATGGGACAGGAGCTTGGGATGGGGATGGGACAGGAGCTGGGGATGGAGATGGGATGGGGATGGGGATGGGAATGGGGATGGAGATGGAGATGGGATGGGGATGGGGA
>VWZG01001742.1:122387-164904 GCA_013396735.1 Grallaria varia
ACAGGAGCTGGGGATGGGGATGGCACAGGAACTGGGGAGGGGGATGGGACAGGAGCTGGGGAGGAGGATGGCACAGGAGCTGGGGATGGGGATGGGGATGGAGATGGGGATGGGGATTGGGATGGGGCAGGAGCTGGGGATGGGGCAGGAGCTGGGGATGGGGATGGAGCTGGGGCTGAGGATGGGGAAATAGGTAGGGATGGAGATGGAGCTGGGGATGGGGCAGGAGGTGGGGAGGGGGTCCCAGTTTGCTCCAGGTGGTGAGAGGCCTTGCCTGCCCTCACCTTCCTGGTGGCTGTGAAAGGTTCATTTGAAATATGCTGTAAGTATCTTATACAAATCCTCTGTACATTGAAGACATTTTTAGTTTTTGTTCTGCCATATTCTGTGTCAGGGTGGGAAAAAGCTTTGCTTAGGTGGGAAGAGTATTTAGGGGAGAAAAATCCAAGCCTTTTGCTTAAAAAACATGACAAACCTATTTTGAAAACTGAATTTGTTGTCAATTTCCTTTACTTTTGATTTTGGAAGCTGCTGTTCCAAGCTCCTGCTGCAGCCAGCTTCATGCCTGAAGTCCATCTCTCTCTGCAGCCGTTCTTATTTTGTACCTGCAGTAACAGCAGAACCTGTTGTATATTTTTCCTCTGACACTACAGCAATTTTGAATTTCCCTACTTCTGGATCTTGAGATAGCTTAAAGCACCTTGACTTTCAAAAAAAGAGACAAAACCCTTTTAGCTCTGTGTCCAAACTTCAAGTCTCCATAAGCACTGCTCAGGGTTCAGAAAGCATAGGCCTGTCCATCAGCAAATGTTAGGGACTCAGAAATAACAGGGAGAATTAATTGAGAGATCTCCTGATAATTTGCCATTTCTAGTTTCTTTGTGGAGTGGAAAGTGAGCTACAAAGTGAAAAATCTTTATTTTCATGCGAGTCGTAAAGGGGTTTTTGTTAACAGTTTGTGTTTGTATATAATTTTGTGCTGTGATTTAAGTGTTCCCATTAGAAATGCAGAATAGGAAATGGGATCCCATCTGTGAGCAATTTAAGAGGAAGTGAGACAATGGAGTCGATTGCTGCTTCAGTTTAGATAATCAATACAAATATTATTAGTATAGTGATTTGTCTTCTTAGACACTTTATGAAAATGTGATTGCCAGACCCTGAAGACAGGTCAATGTGATGTTATCTGTCCCTGCCTTGCTGTGTTTACGGTGTTTTCCTGTGAAGCTCAAGCAGCTGCTTTTCTGTGTGTTCTTCCCTGGCTGTGATGAAATAACACGCACACAAAATTAGGGCTTCCCTTTCTCCTCCCTGACTCTGGAAACACACTGTGTGTATCTGTATAATGATTATTCTTATCTGAAATCTGTACTGGGGACTGCTGGGGGGATACTGGGAACTGATCGTTAAGGTCCCTTTTAACCCAAACCGTTCTGTGATTCTGTGATGAAATTCTGGAACAAGTTTGCATAATTTTAAATGTATTTCTAGGCCATGAGTGATCCTGTGCGCAAATGCTGATGGAGTTTATTGCAGTTGTTCTGTGTTGGTGTCTGTTATCAAGCCTTGTTTTGTGCCATCTGACGTTTTCCCATATCTAAGCATTTGGCCAGTCATTAATTCAAGTTGGTTCTTGGGGTGCAATTAAAAGTACCCTACGAATAGGCTAGTCTGTATTTCCAGAAGGATTTTTAATTACTTTTTACTTTGGAGAGGAAGGAAGGAAAACACTGTCAGCAAATTCTCTTGTACATTCTGCCTTTGGTCTACATCACTGTGCATGATGTCACGTGGCCAATGAGATTTTGTCCTTCATAAGAAACATTTGGAGGAAATGAAGAATGTCAATAACCCTATTAAGAACACACCAAATTAAAGACAGGATGGGAAATGCAAAACTTGATGTTTAAAGAGCATGCTTCTCCTTGAAGATACTGTGGGACCTCGCTAGGTTGCTGCTTGAGATTCCTAAAGTTGTAGCTTTCTTTGCTGGAGACTTAACGGTGGTGCTCGCACTGACCACATCACTCACCTGGAGCATCTCTGGCTCCACTTTGCCAAGCTTGGGTGGTGGGACACTGAGGCTGGACCCTCCAGACAGTGGAGACAGAAGGACGTTTGTTCCTCACGCATAACGGAGTCGTATGAATTTCATCCTCTGAGTGTCCTCGCGTGTCCCTCCCTCTTCCCAGCACAAGGGCTGCCCCGTTCCCTCCCTGTGCCAGCAGGATGAAGGCTTTGCCAATGGAGAGATGCTAAAGAGATGGTGGTAACGGAGACCACATCGGTGGCCTGGCGAGAAGCAATTATTTGGTGTTTTTTAGATGCTGTGAGGCTATTCCTGTTTTCAGGTCGGGGTTTCCTCAAGAAAGGTGTTACATTTATAGAAAAATAAGGCGCTTCAAGTCGCTCGGATTTCGCCTCAGCTCTTTTAAAAACCAGATAGTCAGGAATTTCCGCAGCTGTGAGGTGGAGCACGGCAAACATTAACAAGGCCAGTAGCAATTGCGTGGCTGTCTGGAAGAGGAGGGCAGCACCCAGGCCCCTACAAAGCTGCCCCGAGCCCCAGGCTCAGCGGAAAGGTGGAAAAGAAGGAAGCTGCGAAGGGGAGAAATTGCTGATGCATGACGCTTGGAAATCTGGGAGAGTCCAAACGGGAGCTGAAAATACCCCCCAAAAAATGACTATCTGTGGCTTGAACGAAATAGTGTCCGATCAGCATCCAGAAACCGCTGAATCCAGCCCGTTCCAATACTGGCATTTTCCAGAGTGCCTGCCAGTCAGATGCAGAGGAGAACACGTGTGGAGCGTCTGCGGTCTCAGCGCTCGCAAGAAGGGGAAGGCGAGCTGGAAGTAAAGGGGGTGAGAAGGCCCAGTAACAAGATCCCCTATTTTTTCTTACAGCGAGGAAGAGTATTGGGGTTGGAGGGAGATGGTCGCATGCCTGTGCTCTGTGAGCATCCCTGTTAATGAGCTGTGCCAGCAACAGAGCGCTCACACTTTGGTGGTCCCTGATGAATTTTCAGCATTTTCTGCATGCCCATAACAGGCAATTTTGTGGTGACGTAGGAGCTGAGACCTTCTCAGTGTCCCCTGGGCCTTGTGTCCCTGACTTCTGCTGTAATTGCTTTGGGGATGTGGCTGTCCTTTGCCTGCAGTGGTCGCCCTTGAAGAATGACTGGGTAGTGCTCAGATTTTTTTTGCCCTCGTCTCTCGCTTCTGAAATATGTGCCTCAGAGGCCCTCTCCTCCTCTGCATTTGCAGCTCCCAAAAAAGGATGCCTTTTCTCCCAAAATAGTAAAAAACCCAAAATCCTGCCATTTGCCATGACCCTACAGCCTTCTGACTGTGACGAGTTTTGGGTCTTCTCCAACAACTGGATGGGGGCTGTGCTGGCTGGAAGGATCTGGCCCCGGGTCGCGCTGTGGAGAGGAGCCCTTGTTCTCTGTTGCTGCTCGGCTGCTTCTGCCCTCATCCAAAGGCTGGGCACAGAAGTGGATGTTGTGCCTGAGTGGCGCGATGGTGACGCAAGCGTGTGACGCTTGAGCATATGCTAGGAGACATATGGTGGGGATCCTGGCTTAGAGCTGGCGTGGCTGGTGTGGTCTGGCTTATACCTCATGTTCTCAAGTGCTTTTGGAAGGACAAGCAAGAGAGGAAATGGGTGGTTGAATGTGAGAGGAAAGATGTGGCATCAAGGGACAGCCTCGGGAGGCAACAAAGTCCTTGGAGAGGATGCAGCAGGGAAGGAATAGGGTGGTGTATAAACACCAGATATGTCCTCATGTGTCCTCTGTGGTTGGCCGTGGGCACTTGCAAGGCTCATAGTGTGTCCATGCCTGCCATGGGTGGGGTGTCCCCCCTGCAGAACCCCCTTACTGCTCTGGCAGGGACTTGCAGGGGTGAGTGCTGAGACTGGGATCCCTTTGGGCTCCTGGTTTCAACTCAGATGTTGGGCTGAGTTAGAGGGTGAACGCCACAGCTGCCTAAAGCTGCTCTTGTCCTGTTGCGATGTTGCCTCAGGTTCCAGCAGTGAAGGAGCTTGCCTAAAGGTAACTTCAGTGTAAATCCCAGATAAGGTTTCTGCTGGCTGCATGGAGGGATCACGGGGCTGGATCTCTGTTACAGCCAAGGCCTGATTATCCTCTTTCCTATACTCCTGAAACTCCAATGATTTCAGCAGAGCCATTCCTGGAGCTCCTGTGCGAGACTGAAAGGAGATTAAGTGCCCAGCAGTGCCTCCCATTCCTCCTGTGTCTTGCACCTTTGTTCAGACCTTGCATTTCAAACCATTTTAGCCGGTGGGAGGCAAATCAAAGCTGTTAGGTTTGAGCTGGTGACAATGGCCTGGTAGTGTGTGGTGTGCCCAGCCCCTTGCCTTTGTGCGACGTTTGTGATTCTTGCCTTTATTTCATTTGCTTCTGCATCTGCATTTGTAACCTTTTTTTTTCAAGTGAGGTTTCTGACTGGTGACTCATTAGGAGTAAATAGGCAAAAGGATATTGACTTTACACCTACTAATTTGGGGGTGCTAACAAGCATATGTAAGAGCTCTGTAGTCACTGGGTAAATTGTCCCACCTGGGGGGACTGGAGGAGGGGAGATAAAAAGCCTTGCAAGGAAACAGCACTTTTGTTTCCAGCTACCAGCCTTGTCTGTTCCTGCAGCCATCTGGAGTTGGGGGGAACGTTTGATGGTCACCATCGCTGTGACCTGTTCTGAGCTTTTGCCAGGATTTCCCAGCACTGGAACCATTAGACCTGCGTGGGCAGAAGAAGTAGCAAAGATCCTGATTATAAGATGCTAAATATGTTCGCTCGGAAATGAGCTGCCTTTTGCACGGGCTGGTGGAACAAACCCTCCTTCCTGTGGCGTATGTAAGCTGAGTCAGGGCGTGCTTGGAAGGGGAGTTGGAGACAGAGAGGGGCTTGAGCACAGCTCCTGTAGGTCCTGACAGCTGCAAACATCAGCAGTGTGGGGCGCCCATTGGGTAAGCAGGGGTGGCTGTGGCTGCAGGGGCAGCAGGGGATGCAGGGGCAGCCCACCCTGCTGAGCTCCACGCTCGGTGCTGCTGGAGCTGGGTCAGCTGCAGGTGTGTCTGTCCCTCTCTGGCCACACCTGGGATGCGGTGGCCACACCTGGGATGCAGTGACCACACCACAACCCTTAGGTGGGCTCAGAGCGAGACCTGGGCTGGCTCAGAAGGGGCACCCTGTTGCAGGGGAGCTGGAGCACAGCTAAGGAGTGATGGGCTCTTCCTGATGGTCCTGCTCAGAGAACAGGGTTGAGTGGGGTGACCTCTGGAGAACCTTCTCAGCCTAAATTGTTTTGTGCTTTGCTGAGAATCTGAACACTGATTGTCTGGACAGAACAGGCAGGTATAGCTGTCAGTGATCTCTTGCTCTGAATGCAGTGGTTCTGCTTTGGATGCATTCAGTGGGATCCTTAGGAAGGGACTCCTGTGGTTTGTCCCCCTCTGTGATTTTTTTTTTAAATTGATGTATTTAAGAATTTTTAATATTTAAAAAATTGGATGAAGGCAAAGTTTTCCATTCTCCCCCTTCAGTCCTTCTGCCATTTCCCTCAGCTTGGGGTGACCCACTTACATGGTGCAAGGGTGTTTAAGCTGTAGCTGATCTCAGAAGGTGTGCTGGGGAGTGGGGGAGCATCTGTGTGATAACCCAGTGCCGTCTCCACTCTTTTCTGGACGTGAATCCAGTTTGCTTTGAATGGAAGGAAGCAGTCACCAGTCGGGATGTATCTGAGGTCTGGCTCCCTCTTACCCGCTCTCACTGTGTGGCTGTGACTTCAGCCTCATTCCTCCTCCTCGGTGCCTGACCTGGCTGCAGCCAATATCTGTCTCTCAGCAGGGGGAATCTGAGGAAATGCAGCAAACTTCAGCTCCCGGGGCTAAATTGTTGTGCTCTCTAACATCAAACTGTGTTGAACTAATTGACAACCAGCTTTAAATGTACCCCAATCAAGCAAATGCATTGATTTATTTTTTCCTCTCTGACGGAGCGCTAAGCGGCTTCCAGCTTGGTTTCCTCCCCAGAAGTGGATAACTCATCTATTGTGTAGTAAAACTGATGGGCAGTGTTGACCTCTATACAATCCTTTCAGTATGCTGAGGGAGGAAGGAGTTTCTTGTGCTCCTGTGAATGTTTGACCACTTAAAAAAAAGCAAAACAAAACAAAAAAAAAGCCCAACCCAAAACCACACGCAACAACAAAAGATGATCCATTTTCTCTGGATGTCTTTGAAAGAAGCTTAGTTTAGAGACAGACTGGAGAGAAAGGCTATTGATTTTGTGTGACCTCCAAAGAGACTGCGGTCAGTATATTTTCCCTGTTGGAAGTGGTTCAGGGCTCTGAATTTCCAAGTCAGCGTTTGTTTTCTGAAGTGCACTGGAGCTTTTGCTGCTTCTTCAATAAATAGCAAACTGTAGGGAAAGGTAATGCCGGTGTGGATTTATTTCCCTCTGGATCTGCCCTTCCTTTCTTTTTCTTTCCTATGTAGCTTGGTCGTGTTGCTGATGAAGCATTTACAGTCCTTTTCACTGAAAACTGTGCAGGTCCATGGCTTAAGCTGAGACTACAGGCAATAGCTTTGTAATCCCTGTCTTGCTTTCCCCAGGGCTGAGCCAGGTCCTTTCCCAACCTCTTGCCTGCACCAGCAAGAAGTGCCTTTCTTTACAGAGTAATAAAGCCTCTAAAAGCTGCCATCCTCTGTTCTACCCTGGTGATTCCCAACCTTTCCTTGTTTCTTCACAGTGGAACAGAATATTCTGTTTGGGGACTGCTCCGTGCAGGTCTGTGTAGTTTTGTCGATGTTCTTGTAAAACGCCTTACGACAACTGAGGTCCCCTGTCTCTGGCAGTCGCCTTCCCAAGGATGCCTTCCAGGGATGGAAACACCTGTAGGATATGTTGATTGTCAGGTCTAAGGGTTCCCGGAGCTCCTGTGAGCAGCAGTGCCAGTCGGCATCTCCCATGCCGAGGTGTCAGCTGTGTTATCTCCCCCCAGTTTGACAACAGTGCTTCACACGGCATGTTTTTGGGTTGTGTGCTTCCTCCTGCTTGGCCACAAGTTCAACACGGCCTGTTTGCGGCTCTCACCACATCAAGGGGTGCCTGAAAAACCTGTCGCAGTGTAAGCAAGTCATAGGTAGAGAGTTGCTGATGTTGGATACCAGCTGCTGACCTCCCCTGTGGGCTTTGCCAGCATGAGCTTCATATCAAACCCACGTGGACAGATGTTCCTCTTGGCCCTAATCCCCTCTTTCGAGAAAGGGTTGATCTTTTTGCCACCGCCAACCTCGCCTCAGTTTTTTGCTGTGTTCTGGGTCAGGGTGAAGGCTGCTGGGGTGGGTTCCTGAGAGCCTGCGGGCTCTGTGGGCTGCTGGCAATTCCACTGCATCCAACTTGGGCACTTCATTTCCCAGAAGGCAACAGCCCAGCGTATCCCTAAAAATTAAGGAATGGTGGGGCATCTATTGGTGCAGCCTGTGCCCAGCCAGGCTGAGGCTGCAGCCTGTGTTGTGTGTGTGTAACTCTACTGACTGCCCAGAGCAGGACTTCAAGAGTTCCCCAGAACCCTTTCTTGCTGTCTTCAGCCCAAACCCTCTCCCAACATCTGAATATTTAATTACATTAACCCTTTGAAAGTGGCTCAGCAATCACCTCTGGGGGTGGTGAGAAGGAGAGCTGGGACTGCTGAGCCTCTGCACAGACATGAAGGTGGGGAGCTGATGGAGGGAGTTGTGGGAAGGGATGGGCTTGCTCCTGGCACTGCTCACCCTGCATCTCCCCACTGGAAGAGCTGCTGGAGGTGGGTTCCATGGGTGCTGCCACTGGCCTGTCTGGCCACGCTGGATGGTCAGGTCCCCCCTGGGTACCGCTGCTGCCAACTGTCCCTTGGCCACAGCTCCCAGGGCTTGTGGCACTGGGCCAGCGGGTAGGACAGGGCAATGCAGAGGAGCTACCGTGTGGTTTGGGATGGTTTAATAATATTTATAACTAAATTAATGCAATAATTATTATAATTATTGTATTAATTTGTAATTATTTCTTATAATAATGATTACTAATAAATGCAGTCATTATTATTGAATTAATACAATCATATTCATCAACCCACTTGCCTTGGGAGTAAGTAGTCCTGGGCTTGCGGTCTAAGCACAGACTGGGCTATTTAGATGTTGCCTACCTCAAGGTTATCATGAAGTTTTGTTAATTAATGAGCAGAAAGTTTTGCCAGAGCCCTGAGCAGCAGGTGCTGTGTCAGCTAAGCGTGTTGTTGGAAGCACAGGTAACCCCAGGGAGAGCAGCAATGCTCTGTTACCCCACTGCAATTGCTTTCCTAAAGTGGTCAGTAGGGCACTGTGATGATGGACCAGGAATATGACAATTTCTTGTTAACGATCAACATCCAAAAATAAGAGTGTGTAGAAAACCAAAGGTGTCCCTGTGTTTTAAGTGCCTGTATTCTGTTTCTCAGAGCTGAGTACCAGAATATCCCTTTGATTCTCAAAGGTAATTGCACGTCTTAATTAGCTGGAGAAAAAACCCCCCACAGCCTGAGATCTTGCTATATAAATTACAATTAACCCCTTGGCACTGGAAGTTGAGATTTCCTGCCCCCGGAGCACAAATGCAAAACGCATTAGCAGCACTTATGGTCAGCCACTCGCCCACCCAGCCAAGGGTCAGCCCTACCCCCTAAATACAGCTGTGCCCCCCGTGGGAACCCGAGGGGAAGTGCTAAATCCACTGTTTGAGGCCGCTTGACCCCCTTTTTTTGGGCGCTGCGATGTCCCGGCAGGACGGAGGGCACAGAAGAGCAGCACCAGGGCGTCGGGGCGGTGGGAGCGCTGCCTTGGCCCGCGTGGCTGGGCGCCCCTCCACGAGAACCACCTCCAGCTGCAGCTGTGTCTGCTGCCAGACACACTTGGCTGTGCCTGTTGTGTGCAGGGCGCGCCCGGCCACCCACTGCTGTCATTCACCAGCATCCTGCTTCTTTGTGCCCTTTGCGTGGCGCCTCTGGGGGGATGAGCCGTCGCTCCGCACGCCGGAGGTGACCTGTGGTGGAGCGCCCGGGCAGGGGGTGGCACAGCCGGGGCCGGGGGGCTGCAGCTGCCCCCTGCCCGTCCCCCCATCTGCATCGGGACCCCGAAGAAGGGCCCGGCTTGGTGGGCTCTTGGAAAGCCATCTGCTTTCGTGGAGTCACAGAAGGGTTTGGTTTGTAAGGACCTTGGAAGATCTGCTGATTCCCCAGCAGGATCTTGCACAGAAGCTCTTTAGCTCACCTTGGCCGGTTCCTTCGCTCCTTGGGGGTCTTGGATGCAGAAGTGGCTCTCTGCTGGCACGGGCCAGTCTGCAGCTTTGTGCCAGACTGTGAAGCCCTTGGAGGAGGTGTTGTTGGCCAAGGGCTGTCTCTCGCCCATGGGCCATGTGGTGCGTCCTTGGGCTCCTCGGTGGTGGTGGCTCTGGGTCACAGCAATGGTTGCTGAGCTCAGTGGTGGCAGCAAGTGTGGGGTAACTTGGTCGCCTTGGAGAGGTCTGAGGTGGCACCTTCCACCTGTGACAACGGTGAGGGGCAGCCCTCCTCCCCGGGCTTGGCATGCAGGTCTGGCCATCAGGACTGTCCGCAAATATTTCTGCTGTGTGGAAATGGTGGTGGGCAATGCCCTTCTCCTGTCCCCTCCAAAGGCTCTGGAGGGAGATAAAAAGCAGAGAGTAAGAAGGTGTCCCAGTGGGGAGGAGGGATGTGCTTGCTGGCGTGGGGTAGCAAGTGTTTGAAGGAAGGTTTGTGCTTTGAGTTTTGCCCTTTGTCTAGATGTCTGAAGATTTTTCCAGTGAATTATGAGCTGATTACAGAGCTGATCAAAGTGCCCTCCAAGCTGCACAAGCTCTGTCCATCTGCGTTTGGACGGGTATGGGCTGGACACCTGCAGCAGTGGCATCCCCTGCCAGGGCACCCACCATCCCAAGGGGACATCGCCCATGCAGGACCGCAGGGCCACCCCTTCAGGTGGGGAGAGGAGGGCAGGATGCTCCAGTGCAGTGAGGAGAGAAAGGGCTGAGAATATTCTGGATGGAAACACGGGCTGAGTCTGAGCTTTAAGGGTGACCTGAGTCTCGTGATGAACTGAGACAAATAACAAATAATAGAACATCATGCAGATTTTATGCTGTCGCTGCTGATTCTTTAAACTCAGAATACCCCAAAAATGAGCTATTTGGGATATTACTTATTTTCTTTGCAGCTCTTGTTTATAATGCCACAGATGAAGACTGTCTTAGTTCTCTACTTGATTTACTTTTTATATTAAGATTTAACATGGGATCTGCTTTTCTTAACCCAAACACTTATGGTTTGAATGTGGAATTATATTTGAGATTTTTAAAGTACCTTTATTAAAACGTAAAACTAATTTTACAGTTCTGACAGGTCTATTTAAATACCCAGTGCCAGATGCCTTTTGTCCCAAATGACTCTGGGAAAGGAAAAAAAGGCTTTAAAAACTTCTCATGCAATTAAAATGCAGTAAAAGGCAAGTAAATAGTCTTACATATGCTGAGGGTAACAGTTTAAGAAAAGTCCCATGATAAATGTGTTTCCAAAAATAAATATGTGAAACCAAAGGTGCTAAAGGGAGAGTTAATGTGATACCTGACTTTTGTTGGTTGTTGCATTATTTCTGTTGCTGCTGCTCTGAGAATAGTTGCAGGAATTGTGCTATGTCTGTAAAGGGACTGGTGCAGAGGACTCTTCTCCAAGGTCCTTCACCCAAGGGACTCTTTTGGGTGCAGCTGGTTCCAGATGTGTGTCCCCAGGTGCTGCAGAGGATCAGTTCTTGTCCACCTCTTCCAAGCCTCACCCAAAAATAGGTACACTCTCATGTACTCCTACCTGAGAGTGACGATTTTCTGCACTTAATTTAATAACACGTTATCTTTTATTTGGCCAAAGGGAGCTTCAGCAGCACAAGCATTAAGAAGTCTGATATCTTTGAAATTGTGTTTGTTACCATTTCTAAGAGCAAATGCTGCTTAAAATCTTAAAACACAGAGGAATTTTCCCCATGTGCCAAAACATTTTCTTCTGGTAGGCTGCGCTGCTGCCTCTGCTGCTCTGGGTTCCAGAGCCACAAGAATCCCATTGAAAACACCGGAGCATCCTGCAACTTTATTTTCAGCATATTTTTTACTTGCTGGAAAAAGGGAAGGTTGCAATGAGCCCCTTTGAGAAAATGCATCACGAGCACGCTTATGTCATGATCAATAAAATTAATTACCCTAATTTCAGCTTTTACTGGTACAAAATAAGAACCCTGCTGGGTAGAACTTGACGTCTTTGTGCGTCAGGCACGTCTGATAATGCAACTAACACTGCAAATGCTTCTAACACTGCAAATACTCTATGCATTTCTCCCAGTTGGGCCTGTTCAGGAGCACTCACAAACACAGCAGTGGAAGCTGGATTGGACGTGGCACTGGGTGCCATGATCTAGTAAACTGACTAGAGTTGGACCAAGGGTTGGACTTGATGATCTCTGAGGTCTTTTCCAACCCAATCAATTCTATGATTCTATGATTCTATGACCAACTTCTGGGGTGTGTGAAACCATCCCGGTGTTGGGAGAGATGTCTGTGGTTGGGACTCCTCGGCAAGAGGGTTTGGTGGTGCAAACACCACCCCTGACCTTGCAGAGGGTGAGCAGCCAGCCCTGAGCTGGGGGAGCCCTGCAGGACACACGTGGGCTGTCCTGCCCTCCTGGCCACCAACAGAGCAGTGTTGGAGAAACAAGAGCACGTGGGGTTCCCGTAGCTGTCATTCTCTCCTTATTGTTATTTTTGTGTACATCAGTGTTTTTATTGGGTTCAGCTGAGACTGGGAACAAGAGAGTCAAAATAACTTCATCAGGGTTTGTTCTTGTGGTAATTCTAACCCTCTGTGGGGATGGGAAAGGTTCGTGCTCTTTCCAGACCCGAGAGACTCCAGTGCTTTGGATGCCTTTCAGCCAAGTGCTCAGGGCCAGGTTCTGAGGTCGTTGTCTGTTGGGCCTGACTGTGTCAGTAGGAGTTTATTCAATTGAGAATGATCAAAGACAGCAGGGCTTGGCCCTTTATTTTTCATTTTAGGTGCTTTTTCAAGCATTGCAGAGCTTCTGAACTTTTTTGAGGCTCATCCTTCACTAATTCCAGACTCAGAGCCTGGCGACCTGTCAAGCAGTTTTCCTGCCTCTGTAGAAATACTGTCCACTCGAGCTGTGTTTGGAGGCAGCAAGACACCCTGGTGAGATAGAGGAATTTCTGTGCTAACATTTTGAACGTTTCTCTTTCCAGGCTTACTTCTTAGCCATGACGAGTTTGCAGGTGGCAAAGTTCAGGGCAGAATTTGTTCACTGCTGTTCCTGCCCAGGCGGTTTTAAAGCACACAACTTATCTGCCTCCACTTTTACCAAATCTTGTCTAAATAAGATTATTCGCCATCATTGAAGGAACTGCCAAAATATTTTTAGTGTTTTTTTATGGTGGATTGTGATTGAAACATCTGCAAGAGGCCAAGTCTGTTTTCTCACTGCTTAATTCTGTTTTCTTAGATCTACAAATGGGTGTCAATGGCTCCGTGTCAGAATGACATTATTTTACATTCATTTTTTATGTGGGTAAATGATGACCATCCTCTGGGTAATGCAGACTTGGGCCAGGAATATGGTACTTATAGCTCAGATTTTTTTTTTCTTTGGTTGTTTTTTTTTCCCTTTGGTTATTTTTGTTTTGTTTTGTTTTTGTTTTTCACAGAGTCATAGATTCAGGGATTTATTAAACTTCTATTAAAGTTGGACAAAAATCACTAGGACCTACCCTAGGATTTAATCTGGTCTTATGCCAGCTACACTATCAAACAATTTTCATACATGTGGTCTAATAAAAGACTCATATTAGGACATTTTCATTTAAGCATCTCCCAAGATGTGCTGAATAGAGTGAGTTTGTAGGGACTATGTCTGGAAGCTTTGTTATTTTATAGGAGCCTGGGCAGTTCGGAGAAGAGGACTTCTTCATTTTAGAATCTCCTTTTTACCTTGATAGTGCCATTCTGGCATAAACAACAATCTCCTACAGAGTGGAAAGGCAGAATCTCCCCAAGATGGTCCCTGAGGGGTCCCTGGGGAGCACCAGCTGCTCAGCTTGGTTCCCTGGGCATGTTTTGTTAGCTACTGCTGACCTGGTACAGGAATTCTTTGGGTGGGCATCCCTCTAGGCAAGACCTCTGTAATGGTCAAGGCCAGGCTGGATGGCACATTGAGCAACCTGGTCTAGTGGAAGGTGTCCTTGCCCATGGCAGGGGCATTGGAACTCCTGAGCTTTAAAGTCCCTTCCAACCCAAACCGTTCTGTGGTTCCACATTTCTATGAATGGCTTTCATAGTGGAGGTTTCACTGGTGTGTGAATGATACTTTATGGCCCAAACATCTCAGGCTCTGTGGGTTTCACTGCAGCTCAGCGTGTCATGCGTGCACATCTGTCCTGGGCTGGGCACTCAGGCTGGCGTGGTTGGCACCAGCGTGGGTATTTCTGCATGTCCTGGCCCTTGTCCTGCTGACATGCCCAGCGAGTGCCAGGGAATGGCTCAGGGCACTGGAAGTGGGACGGGATGGGGATGCCTGAGAGCATCTCCCGGAGGCTGAAGCTCCTGTCGGCTGGTGCAGAGGTGAAGCCCAGAGGAAGGTGTCCCAGAAGGTGTTCCCAGGAAGGGGAGCGTTAGCCCCTGTGCTGTGACCCTGCACCTTTCTCCATCCCGCAGCCCTCGGGGCAGGGGCAGAAGGGCAGGGTGAGCAGACAGTTCCCTGCACTGGGGAGGGGGAGCTCTCACCCAAGCTCTGCCCAAAGCTGTGCTCCCACTGTGGCCAACCCTGCGGGCAGTGGCAGAGGTGGGACCCTGAAGCCATGGAGGCATCTCTGTCAACACTCGAGGGACTTCCGATGTGTGTGAAGTCCTTTGTGTGGAAGTATTTACAGGATCAGGTTGCTGCAGCGTGAGTGCCTTTGAGGTCTTGGCTGCATTATAGATTTTCTTCTGATGTCTCCCGTGCAAATATTTAACCTGACTAGTTCCTGAGAGCTACCGAGGCTGTTCAAGGGGGCAGGTTGTCCCTGCAGTCTGTCCTTTGTTCGCACAGAGCCCTTGGTCCTGCTCCCTTTCCCACCCCAGGCTGGGGCAGAAACACGTCCTGCAGGCACTTGGCACTTGGTGTGTGTGTTGATGTTGATGCTCTGAGGGGCCCCCCACGCTCCACACACTCCAAATTGTCTTTGTCGGTCATTGCAACAGTTGGGCAAGGACAGGCACGGCGTTCAAAAGGAAGTCCCATTTACAGTAGCAGCATCTTTAGAAGGCTGGGTCGGGACTGGGGTGCTGCTCCCCAGGCAGACCCTGGGCTGACACCGAGCACTTCCCTGGCTGGTGCAAAGCGGTGGCTTGAAAAAGGAAATTACTGGAGCCTGGGTCATGGAGCTGCTCTTGCTGCCCCTCCCCATGAACATCCCTTTTAATAACTGGACATGCATGTGCTCTGCTCGCTCGGGACACACGCGATGAGCTCACTGCAGTGGTATGTGGGTCAGGGCTCTGCCCTCCGGAGCGCCAGCCTCGTTGACTGCAGTGGTTACTCCTGATCTGCACCTGAATATTTGAGAAGGGACCTGGGTTCTATAGATTATAACTATTAAATATGATACAGTTTGCAGGACTATGCAAATGTGCAAACAGAGCTTAGGGATACAGCCTGGATCCCCTCACTGGTCCATAGCCTGTGGGCTTCATTAAACCCTCCAGACTTTACCTAATTTTGTCATTATTCCATCATCATTACATCATGAATGTGGAGACAGGGCCATTCTCTCCTATGTTGTGATCAAGTGAGGGATTCACATGGTTTTAGTGGCAGGTAGGCAGTGTTTGAACAAATTTCAACTATTTTAAGCACCCTTGCCTGTGCTGGGAGACACATTCAGTCTTACCAGAGGGTGGATTTTATTCTCCCACCAAGTGCAATGCATGCACTATGAACTATGGCAGTGTGCTTTGTCTCAGGTCACAGCCCCGGACTAACAAAGTGGGAAAACTGCTCTCCATCCCAGCCACTGTGCTCCCAGCCTTGGGGTATCAGTGCATCCTTCCTCTTCATTCTCTGGAAGTGGTTTCAAGCCTAAGAATGGTTTCCCTGACTTTGTTTCTGAAAAAAAGTGTGCAACAAAAGCAACAAAATCTTGGTCTCCTGTGAGAGCCTTTTCCCCTGGAAATCTGTTTTAGCTGGCTGCCTTCAGGGTGCCTGTGAGCAGTGTGTCTGTGAGCAGTGTGTCCGTAGCTCCTTCTCTGTGTGGCTTGTGGCTCCTTTTGCAAGGTTTTTACCTGCAAAAAAAACCCCCAAAAAACAACAGTGGATACACTTGAAGTGTACATGTAAACCTTACACATCTTAGGTGCCCTTTTTTCCTCTCCCTGTCCATTTCTGGCTCCTGTCCCTCCCACTCCCAGGAAAGATAATTTGGCATATTTTCTGCCACCTTCACATATCTCCCTGACTTCATGTTTTCTTAGCTGGAAGATAGCTTTTCAACATATATATATGTAATCCTTTTCACCTAGACTTGTGAGGAATTCCAGTCTCTTCCAGTGGGAGTTTTCAGGAAGGTTTAGGTTAAATGGGCCAACAAGGCAAAAACATGTAGCAGGAGATCTCACCCTCTAAAGGCATCTTTTCTCTTTTGCTTTCCACCTCCTTCCCCTGGAAAATATATCAGAATATCTAGCTGTCAAGGAATTTAAACAATAATACCTGTTCTGAAGATTGGAGTACAGGGGCTTTGAAAATGAAGATTGTAATCTCTGTACAGCGTGTCCGGGGACAGGTGGAGCTGGAAGTCAGGTGTGCTGAGCAGCAGAATGCTATGGGGCTGCTGCTCCAGCGTGGTGGGACTCAGTGTATCTGAGCTCTCCGTGGAAGTTCTCCTGGATTTTCCGTGGCACTCTCCTTGTGGCCATGGTGTCTTTATCACAGAGACAAGACAGATGCCAAGTCCAGTTTGAATTAATGTAAAATGGATTGGTGGTGACTGAGCTTTTCTGCTGCTGCATGGGAGTGGGGGTGGGAAACACCAGAAGCCCCTTGTGCTGGGTCTGCCTCCACCCCCCAAGCACTCTTGTTGCAGCATTCAGGGCTGGGGTTCATCCCAGCTGATTTTAGAGAAGCTGTTCAAGGTCCCTGTCCCTGCTCCTCCGAGAGTTTAGGGAGATGCCTGTTGTATGAACAGCATCAGCTGTCAGGGGTGCTGCAAACTGGAAGCCAACTGGGTTATAACCCACCCTAAAGCTGCACTGGGGTCTCCCTTGTAGGAAAGGCAGTCAGGGATCCCTAGAAATAAGATGTTCACAGCATCTTAAGGCTCAGGTTTTTCAGAAGGGGGTGCCTCTGGGTGGCCTTGCCCTGTCCTGGGGCAGCTGAGGTCACAGCAGGGGTCAGGCATCACCTGCTGAACGTCCTTCCCTGTGCTTCCCGCTCCTGGACATTGGGTGCAGGATGATCTCGGGGCATCACAGGCCCCTTGGGGTGCTGGGCTGGGGGTTCTGGTGTGTTTCTTGGCACGGGGGTCTCCCTGATTGCTGCTTATCCACCTCTGCCCCCTCTGGGCTGTGGCACCAGCCTGGGAGGGATCTCAGCGCCGCCGTAACCTTTGCAGCCAGCAGGAAAGGTGACTTCCATTTAGTTCTGAATTATGACATTATTTTATTAGATCTTTAAACTTTATTTAAATTTTTTATTTAAAAAGAGGGAGGAGGGTATCATATTTTAATTAGTAGCGGTGCCAAAGGAGACCCAGATTAATTATTTGAAATCACTCCATCCAGATGGTTTTAATTTTCACAGCAGGGAACCGGCATCTTTTTAAGGTGATATTTTTCAAATTAAAATCAGCTTGGATATTACTCATACTGGCTGCAGAGCGAGGGGGTGGGGAGTGTGAGCAGCAGTGCCCCGTGTTTGGCCGTCTGAGTGCGGGCTGCCCGTGGGGACCCGCGTCGGAGAGGTGTGAGCTGCTGCCTGTCCATGGGGGCTGCAGCTCCAGGCTCTCGTGCTGGAGTCTTCTGTCACTGTTGGCTCCTGCTTGGGCTGGCCAAAGGCAGTGTCTGCTATTCAGCGTTCTCACAGCAGCTTTAGGAGCAGCGCTGAGGCTGGAATGGGTGGGGAATGCCTTGCAGCTTAGAAGGGAACTTGTGGCATCCTGTTCTTGCCCGTGTGGAGCCCTCACTTGACCCCTCTGGCGGGTGGTCCCGCAGCTACTTGTGTGCCTGGGGGATTGGGACACTGTGGATCCGTGGGCAGTTCCTTGGTGCCCTGCGTGTTGGCCGTGGTTCCTGGGCCAGTCTTTGCTGGCTCCATAACCCTCGCTCGTGTGCTGGCTGCTGCTCTCCCTCTCTGAGGGTGACCACCAGTCCTCTGCTCCTGTGATGGGAACCCCTTTCCAAGTCACCTCTTTAAAGGCAGATATAGTTGTACCTTTGTGGTTCCCTTGGCCATTAATGTTGCGTTGCATCTGAGCAGCCTCCCTGAACTTCTTGGAGCAGTGGGCATTCCCCAGGTTGCATTCTATGTTGGCCAGGCTCCCCTTGAGGACCTGCCCTTGGCCCTGGGCCATCCACCCCACCTTGGCTCAGCTCACCTTGACATCCTTACTACGATGGGTTACTTTTGGCTCCTGTGGCCCTTCCTTGCAGAAGTGGTCCCAGGTTTGATACCACTTTGGTAGGTGTGGGGAGGGAGCATGGAGCACCCAGTGGGACCTTGCCAGCTGCTCTCCATCACAGATCCCTGAACCCGTGATGCATTTCTGAAAAACTTAGATAAATATCTATATTAATGCATGATTGCAAGTAATGCTGTGCTGTAATACAGCCATTACCCCACTTGCTGTCAGAAAGAAGTTGTAATTTAATTATCCCCTGCGATAACAGGTTTAACAGATATATCTAAATAAATGTAAGCAGCTAGTAACTGGAAACCCCTGAAGTTGCAGATGTGACTGAGCTGCAAAGGGAAAGCTCTGTTTAGGGCCCTTGTGAGTTAAAGGTTTGTAATATTTTCACTGCTGCAGAAGCCAAAAGCTGACTTTACAAGTGGGAAAAATATGAATGTGTTTAAATGAAACAAACTCCCATTTCTATCCCCATGGTAAATCCTTACAATGAATGCATTTGCTCTTAGGGGGCTTTAAAGCTTGAAATATGAATGCCAAAAAGAATGTGACTTTTTGCAGCATAGATCAAACATTCTCCAGAGTTTGGCAAAAGCTGCATTTCTACGGCAGGGCTCGGATCTCACAGACGTGAGTGTTTCCAGAGCAGGACCGTGGAGCTGCACTTGCTGACACTTACACATTCTTGCATTGTGTTTCAACTACGTCTCCTTTCCCCCCTCCGTATCGGAGATGGATCTGAACCAAAATGTCCAGTCTGCCGGTTCCTGCCTCTCTGGGGAAATTCCTGGAATGTGAATCTTGAGCATGACTGGAATTTGTGTTTAGATTAGAGTTGGAATAAAAGGCTGAATTTGGATGTGTCTGGGTTTTTTGAGATGATGATGATGGCACACTGCTCACCTGGGTGGCAGCTCAGCCCCTTCTGCACGTACAGCCGTGTCAGAGCAGGTGGTTTAGGAAGATGCTGCACTACCATGGCTCCTGGTGATGCTCTGGCATCCAAAAATGTGTGAGACACTGTGAGATTGGCCGTATTAGAGGTGAAGACCCGGACCTGGACTGCCAGAAGGCAGTTTGTGACATCCTGGAAGCACAGGTAGACATGAAGGACATCTGAAGTGTGGGTGTGTATTAGACAGAACAAGCAGTGCCAAATTTTTCCCCCACTAGCTGTTGTGGTGACCTTCAGGAGATCACTGTGGTATTTAGTACGAGGAGTGTGTGGCTGGACCATGTCTGTGCAGTGTTTGAGGGCTGCTGGCTGTGGGGACAGGATTTGCTTTCTTGTCATGCCAATCTTTCATCTTCATGAGAATAAAATCTACGTTCTTACCCTCCAAGAACCCTCCTGCAGTGTGAAGGGGAGCACTGTCATTAGCACAGGCTGTCCAGGGCACTGGTGCAACCACCATTCCCCAAGGTGTTTAAGTGGCTTGTAGATGTGGCACTTGGGGACATGGTTCAGTTGTGGCCGTGGCACTGCTGGGGGAACAGCTGGGCTCAATGATTTTAGAGGGGTTTTTTCAACCTAAGTGATTCTGTGATTCTATTAGCATCAAGCTGATACTGCTGCTGGGGTGGCGGGGTTGGTGTGGACAGATGGAGCACACACGTGTATGTGCCTACTCTGTGCTAACACCAGCATTACACCCGGACCATCCACACAGGAGTGAGCAGAAAGGTGTCACTTCTGCACCTGAGACCAAGCCGTGAGCTCAGCCCCTGGGTGGTCCCGTGGGTTGTTCCTCTGTGGAGCATCCCAGGGTGGTTCAGCTGGAGGCAGTGGGACAGTGCACTTTGCACCCCGTGACTTAATGGGACCACATTGGTAAATGCTTTTTTTTCTTCTTCCTTTACAAGCCCAGCTTCTAGTGGAAACAGACACTTTTGGCAGTCAAGTCCGGATCAAAGGGAAGGAGACAGACTTCTACCTTTGCATGAACAGGAAAGGCAAGCTAGTGGGAAAGGTAAGTGTTTCCTATTAATTCATTTGTAACCTGAGTGTTACCTTTAGCAGCCTCCTCAAGGCTGTAATGAAGTGTTCGAGCTTTGCCTGTCAGCCTCAAATGAGAAGCAGGATGGAGGGGTGGGGGGTTTGGGAGGCTGCCCGTGCCCCCCGAGCCTCCCCAGCCTCTGTAAAGCAGCCCTGCAGCCTGACTGGGATTGCCAGGGATGCCTCCCATGTGGATGGGTTGGTGCTTCTCCCTTGTGTTCCACTGACATGGGGTGTTGTGTCAGCGTCCCAGTACCGTGTCAGTATCCCTGTATCATGTCAGCATCCCAGTACCATGCCAGCACATCCCAGTGCCATGACAGCATCCTAGTACCGTGTCAGCATCCCAGTACCGTGTCAGGATCTCAATGCCATGCCAGCATCCCCGTACCATGTCAGCATCCCAGTGCCATGCCAGCATCCCAGTACTGTGTCAGCATCCCAGTACCATGTCAGCATCCCAGTGCCGTGCCAGCATCCCAGTGCCATGCCAGCATCCCAATACCATGTCAGTATTCCAGTGCTGTGTCAGCATCCCAGTGCCATGCCAGCATCCCAGTACCTTGTCAGCATCCCAGTGCCATGGCTGCCTCCACAGTAACTTCCTTGCTTCATGTTTCTCTGGGAGGAAATGGAAATATAAATTTCCCCAAAAAATTTCTTTTGGAGGGAAATTTAAAACAAAAGGGCAAGCAGAGCACTGTGCTGGGGGTTGATGCTGGGGGTGTGTAGGCAACATAAGGCCCGTTCCTCTCAGTGGTAAGCCTGGGGATGGTGTGGCAGAGCTTGGACTGGAATCCCAGAACTGTGATGGGCCTCATGGGTCAGTGTTATGGGAATGTTTTATTGCTTTGGATCCCCCCACAATGGAAGTATGTAACAAATTACAGCGTGTTTACCCATCTAGTTTAACTTCTTTGCTGAAATCATATTTTTTGTGTATTAATTTGTTTTTGTAGTTTAGTGAGTTGTTCTGAATTGTTGGCGAAGCTGGAGGTTTGCTATCCAGGCAGGGGCTTGTGCAAAGCTAAATTACCACCCAAAAAAAGTAAGATAAAACATTCTAGCCTTCCAAACCCTCCTGCCCACACTTTGCACCACCCGGCATTCAAATCTGGCATCTTTGTGGCTGTGAAAAAGGGAAACCGAGTTTTGTTTTGAGTCAAGGCAGCGAAAGCCATGCTCCCAAACAGAAGCCAGAAACCAAATGGCTCTGGTGAAAAATTACTGACTTTTGTGGTCCTGGGGGAGGCACCTGCGGGCACTGCCTTCCCTCCCTGCCTCCCTCCCTCCTCCCACTTGTGTTTCCCTCGGGAGCAGTGTGGATGCCCAGGTCCTTTGCTGTGCCCGTGTGCCTGACCCGCTCTGGAGCTGCCCGCTGAGGCATCCAGGGCACTGCTTGGCACTGGGGGAGTCCTGGTGTCGGTGCTCCAGGAGCACTGCGCCGAGGCAGCCGCATCCCTCCACTTCCCACACCTGTGTGGTGTGGGTACAACCCTGCACAGGACACTGTTGTTTGGCCTTGGACAGGGAAATTAATTGTTTTAACCAGATTTAGGCCTCTCAGGATGCACACTGGATGCTTTCAAAGGTTGCATTGGACAGAAACCTGGCTTTGATTTTTTTTTTTGTGCCTTAATTTTCCATCCTTTAAACATGATAATAGCATTTTTCCCTGCAATGTTTCAAAGATAATTTTGTTAATGTTTATGAGGTGCTGATACCACAGTATGGAGACCTTGGAAGCACTCACATTAGACAGGGTAAAATGAGCACAAAATCTTACCTTTTTTCTTTAGTAGACCTTTCCCCAGGTGGGTCAGCAATGGCACACTGTGCAGTCCACAGCCTTCCTGCTCTGTGCTGAGTGCCCGGGAGCATCCTGGCAAAGTCAGCCCCTGTTTTTCAAAACATACATTATATTTGTATAAAGTATGTATTTAAGGCTCATCCCTTGATTTGACCTAGTAGGTGCCAAGGCAGGACAGCTCTTTAGCTCATCACCTTTCACGCAGCATGAACCCTTTTTTCCCTGCCCCTGATATGCCTCTCATAGCATTTAGTTGGCAAATGGTTTGTTACAAAAAAATGAGTAAGTCTATTCTTGTAAATCCGAGCCTTCCCACCCCAGCCTGCTGACAAGTTCACAAAGCAGCCAGAGAGGGTATGGGACATGGCATTTGGAAAGAAAATGTTCCAGACGTGTTGCCCATATTAACAGCTTCTCATGAGCAAAAAAAAAAAAATAAAAATAATAACATGTCTTCTTGATACCAAAGAGTGTGGTTTTAATTAGTATCATAGTTTCAGCTGTCTTTGTGGCAGGAGTTTTAGGGAATGCTTTTTAGCTTGAATGCTCTAAACAGCTAGTAAACCCCAAGGAAAACATTAGATAAAAGTTACGCCTGGGCTTATACAAATATTTAAGTTCAGTCTGGGGGTGGAGGGGAATGAAACCCATAAACTGATTGTTTCACGGTCGTCCCGGTATGTTCATTTGGCACGAGGAGAGCCATGGGACCAACCCGGGTCTTTTCCTCTGCTCATTTCCTGTTGCCTCACATGGCATAATCCCCAACAATACCAGCACATGCCATCTGGCATTATTCTACTCCTCAGTCAGCAGTTTCGGGTCCCCCCCAGTTGAAAACCTGCTTTGAATTTAGTTCTGTTGTGTCCCGTAATCACCTAGAAAGTGCATTATGGTCTGGAACACGTTGTTATTCTCAGCTCGAACTGGTGATGAATGCAAGAGCTCCAGAGATGGACTGGGCTGGTTCCCACCTTGGGGCTGGTTGTGCTGCAGGGAAGCTTCACTAACCCCGAGGGCTAAGAAAGCAGCCTTGGCTTCTTTAGGTTTATTTATGACAAATTGCCCCTACGGCAGCATTTCCAAGCAGGGACCATCCGATGGTGCCTTCTCAGGAGCCCCAACCTGTGTTTTTGTCCTCGCTTTGGTGTTGCCTCCTGTGTGTTCAGGGCCAGTGCTGCCCAAGGAGCTCTGAGCTGGCTTGGGCAGCTCTCTGACTGTGTCGTCCCACCCGCAGTGACCGAGGTCGCTGCTGCTCCTGGTGCTGCTGCTGGAAACAGGAGACGGGGCAGGGGGTGTGCAGGAGTGACTTCTCCTTTCAAGGTGACCACTGCCCAGGGAAAACGAATTGGATTGGGTTTCTTTGGGGGTTATTGGTGTTGTATTGAAAAAGGACCAAGAAACATTTATTTTTTCACTTCTGACCGTATGGGTTCTTTGGTTGTGGGGTTTTGGTGCCTCTGTGTGTGCACACAGAAAAATTGTAGGTCCTGAGTTTTCTGACCTTGCTGTGGTTTTCTGTGGACCACTGAACTTTATCATAGAATCACGGAGTGGTTTGGGTTGGAAGGGAAATTAAAGATCATCTTGTTCTGACCTCCTGCTGGGAACAGGGAAACCTTCCTCTAGACCAGGTTGCTCCAAGCCCCATCCAGCCTGGCCTTGAATGTTTCTAGGGATGGGGCAGCCACAGCTTCTCTGAGTAACCTGTGCCAGGGCATCACAGTAAGGAATTTTCATTTTTATATCTAATATAAATTTACCCTCTTTTAGTTTAAAGCCATTACTTCTTGTCCTCTTGCACCAGGCCCTGCTAAAAGCTTTGCCCCACCTTTTTTTAAGTTCCTTTAAATACTGAAAGACTGCAATAAGTTCTTCCTACAGCCTTCTCGTCTTCAGGCTTTATGGTGGAATTATATTGCAAGGGGAGAGATTAAAATAGGAAAACTCAGAAAAAGAATGCTGGGTACTTTTCCAAGAAACTTTTACTTTTCAAAAATTATTAATCCTGTTTATCTCAGGCTTCTTACAAACATGGGGGACAAGAGGACCCTGAAAGATCCTGCTTTTCTTCCAAGGAAAGGCACAATGTGACTTGTTCACTTGTGACAAGGCACAAGGTGACGAGTCATCTAGAACACAAGAACTCTGAATATTGGCAGTAATTCAGTGCTGTGGGGAAGGAGGAGCTGATGGAGGAGCTCTGAGTTTCTAACTGTTGGTTCTCCTGGAGGGGCCTTCTGTGTTTCTTCTCTTTTCTCCAGCTTCTCTTAGCTCATACATTGAGATAAGGCCATCAGTAAAGTGGAGACTTCATGTTTGTGGAAGGCTGCCAAAGGCAAGTCTCTGAAGTCTCCATGAGCAGGGAATAGCAGCCCAGGTGGGAGCGGGTGGCTCTTAAGTGAGCTTGGCCACCCCTGCCTGCCCTTGCTGAGCCTGTCCTTAGAGCCACCCCGAGCTCCCTAGAGTGGCAGGAGGCTGCAGAGCCTGCCCTGTCCCAGTGCCCTCGTCTCAAGAGCCTTTGCAGGCAGTCAGGGCTCTCGCTGAAGCTTGAACTGGCTCCACCAGCACCATGACACGATGAGCAGAGCCCTGCCCTTCCTTCAGGCACTGCTAGGGCTGGTACCTGGGGAGCAGAGCATCTCCTGACCCCTGGCCCTAATGCGAGGGATAATCATGGACACCACGAGCTGACCAAGATGATCAAGGTAATGCCATTTATTGTTGTGAAAACACCCCTTAAATAACCCAGATAGCTCACACTCTGCACACACACTGCAAACCACCCCGTGACTGGTTAATGCCAATAACACACAACTCTATTGGTGTAAAATAAACTTCTCGTGATCTCTCTCTGTGGCCGATGTTTTTCGATCTTCTGCTGCAGCTTCTCTAAGTTTACGTTCTTCTCCTTGTTGATGTCCACAGAGGCTTCTTAAAAGTAGCTTCTCACTGCAGTCTTAAAGGCCTGGCAGCATAACTGCACCCAAAGTTCTAGGGTCGCTCACATGTCCATTTCCTGCTGGAAATTCCCCAACACGGCACCGTTTCCAGGGAATTCCCTGTGGTTGTCTGCCATCCCCCTGTGGGGTCGACACTGGCACTCAGGCTATAGCAGGTATCCAGAAGGAGGGTCCTTTACACTCCCAGCTCTAAAGGGAGAGGAGAGAACATGACCAAGGGCAGGGGGGACAGAGCAGGAGCTGCCCTGGGTTGAGGTGAATGTGCTGTCGCAGACCGTGGCAAAAGAGACAGCACTTTTCAGAGCAAGATACAGAAACAGGGAAGGCAAGTAATGGCTGGAAGGAATCTAGAAGATCTGAGAAGAATGGGGAAAGAGCTAAGAACATATTGGGTTTGATCCAGAAGTGTCTTCAGAAGATGCTCTAAGCAATCCCACTAATGTTCTTCCATGGCATTAGATGGATTATGTCTTTCCCACATCCAGCAGCAATATTGTTCCCTGTTGGCTTCATTTTGAGAACAGCTCCATCTCTCGGTGCATTAAGTGACTCCTTGAGCCCTTCCAGGAAGGAAAAGCAGGTGGTGGTGGTGGAACCCATCTCCTTACGGTGGGATGGGACTCAGAATGCAGGTGGAGTCTGTTGTGTGCTGTGCTCCCCTGTGATGCTGCTCCACGTGGTATGGCTGTAGTCTTGACTCCACAGGTAACTCCTGCACTGCTGGAAAAGTGGGTGAGTCCTTCTTCTGAGGTATGATGTGGCTACAGAGAAAACTCCAGAAATAGGAGTAGACTTAGAAAAGTGATAGCGTGAGGTCTATTGCAGGCCATCCCTGCCAGCTGCACAGAAAGTGAGAGCACTGAAGTTGTATCCTGAAATACCTTATTGTTTCAGTTCTGCTGCTCCTAAGAACTGAAGTCTGAGAGCACGTGATCCTGTAAAACAGGTGATTTCCCACCAAATCCACGCACTGACTTGCGCCATCTCTCTTTAGGTTTTCTTCCAAAAATCCTCATACACTCTCAAAATAATTGTAGTACACGTGCATTATTTTAAAAAAATAATTTTAATGAGTTTGGTTTTATTCCTCCATTCTCTGAGCTTAATGTGAACAGTGGGGAAAAGGTGTTTGGTGCAAGGTAGGAAGGTGTGGCCAGCGGGGTGGCTGAGGCAGTGCATCAGACCACTGACAGGGAATCTGGGTGCCTTCTGGGGGCAGCTTTGCTGCTGCCACGTCTGCAGTGCTGGAGCCCTCCCAGCACTCACAAAGCACTGACGAGCAGAGCTGAGCTTGTGCCCTCAAGCACCGTCCAGCTCCTGAAAAAACACTGTGCCAGCCAGAGCTTGGCAGTGCCAGGGGCATGTCCCTGGTGCTGGGGGGTGCAGGTGGCATGGCTGTGCTGGCCACCTCTCCCCCAGCCCTGACCAGCACCACTGGGCTGGTGCCACTTACAGCATAGACCTGCCTCTCAGACCTAAGATTTTTTCTGGTGTGATAACTGCTTTCCAAGCCAATATATTTCTTAATGTTACCAGAAAGTTGCTAATACCATATGGCAAGGCTCTCTGTATTTTTGCAGGACAACAAACAAATTGTTGCTAGATGCCAGACTGCTCTGGCAGAGCTTTATCACTGATGCCTGCCAGCAGTAGCCTTTAGGGGATAGTAATAATTTGGGGTTGTTTACATTACAGCTTTAAAATAGGGGTTTTCTTGAAGCATGTGTGTGTTTAGTTAGGCAAGTTGGCTAAAAAACTCTGACAGCATCAAAGAGTGAAGGCACCCACTATGGCTCCTGAATGTGCTCTTGGTCCTTTAGAACCCCTCTGGCCCCACAGGAGAAGGAGCGTGTTGTGTTACAGGAGCTCTGGGGGCTTCCGTGGGAGCCACCCTTTGTAGGACAAGGAGACTTACCTGGGTGGGAGACACCAGGGGATTCTCCAAAGCCTTACTGCTGTGCCTGGAGCAGCTTTTGCATCAGTTGGCTTTGGTCAAGGTGGAGGTTAAGATTCCTTGAAAAGCTGCCTTTGAAACAAGGCTGGTGGGGAACCTGGACCAGGGGGCTGAGAAGAGGAGACAGGGCTGGGCTCCAAGCCCTGTGCCCTTCCCGTGCCCCAGTCGTGCGTGGCACTGGGGTGGGAGTGCTCCTGGTGCTGGTGCGTCCTGGCAGCCGGGTGAGCTGCAGAGCTGCCGGGAGGTGCGTGACGAGCTCTGCAGTTTGGAACTCCCATGCCACAGATGAGGTGTTTGCTTTTATGTTTAAAACCACACCTAACCGTGTCTTGGATTTGGGAGTTTCACAGGGGTTTGATGCTTGTCCAGAATTTTTCCCCAAGTTGCACAGTAAAACCTAACAATTTCTAGGGCTGAATGCTGAATTTGCAACACAAACATGGCCAGAATTGGTGGGGTGTCGGGTTTAATAGCATGCATTTTGTGGATCTCTCTGTGTCATGTTCAGCCATAAACTATTCCGACTTGGCATCTCATTTGAAAGCAAAACTTGACATGGCTTTTGCTGGATCTCGCTCAGATCTTGTTTTGAACTGCAGTCTGGTTCTTCATATAGGCAGGATTGGTCCTTTTTTAAAGTGAGTTGTTCCCAGGCTCTTGCTCCCCTGTGAGTTTGTTTTAGTTTAAGTCATCTAAATAAATGCCTTCAGTGGAACCTGAAGCCAAGCAGTCTTGGACCCTCTGCCATACTTACTTTGAACAGGGGGATCTGATCTGAAACCAGTCTCAAGGGTTCAAAAATCTGGAGCCAAGACCTGCAGGATTGCAAAGGTCTTAAAGCAACGAGATGACAAAACCACTTTTCTTTTGGTTGAGCCATTAGAATCTTCTGCATTCACCTGATTAGGCTTTTTTTCCTGCAACGCATGGAAAAAAATTTGAATTATTGTTCTGAAAACTTAGAAGCTTAGCTTCTCATGAAATTAAAAGCAGAAGTGGAAGCTAAAATCAACAACCATTCTCCTCCACTCAAGTCCCCAAACATCATCAAGAGGCTGGAGAGCAGCTCTGGGGGAAGGGCCCTGGGGGTCCTGGTCAGTGGCCAACTGGCCACCAGTCAGCAGTGCCCTGGAGCCAGGAGGGACATCCCTGTCCTGGGGGGCATCACCAAGGGAGGGGATTGTCCCGCTCTGCTCTGCACTGGGGCGGCCTCACCTGGGACATTGGGGCACTTTGGGGGGACACAATGGAAGGGAGAGATTGAGCCATTGCAGAGTGTCCAAAGGAGGGACACGGGGATGGGGAAGGGCCTGGAGGGGCAGCGTGTGAGGACACTGAGGGCACTTGGGGTGTCCAGCTGGAGAAGAGGAGACTGAGGGGACACCTCAGGGCAGACTTTCAGCATCCTCCTGAGGAGAAGCAGAGGGGCAACACCAATCTCTTCACACTTGTGACCAGTGACAAGACTTGAGGAAATGGCTGGAGCTGAGTCAGGGTTTAGGTTGGATGTCAGGACAAGGCTCTTCCCCCAGAGGGTGGTGGGCACTGCCCAGGCTGCCCAGGGCAAGTGGGCACAGCCCCAAGGCTGCCAGAGCTCAGGGAGCCTTTGGACAACGTTCTCAGGGATAGGCTGGGATTGTTGGCGTGTCCTGTGCAGGGCCAGGAGTTGGGTTGGATGACCCTGATGGGTTCCTTCCAGCTCTGTATTCTGTGATTCTCTGATCATGAGGCTTTGGGTAGCACTTCAGCCTTCCACAGCTGCTCCTTTCCCATTACTGACCAACCCGAAGCATTGCATTCAAGCTTCTGTGGATGCTGGATTTGGTGGAGTTTGTGTCATCTGGTTCATTTGTTGCAGTTTCAGTTGTTTGCAGTGCTGGAGATGTGCCAGAGGAGTTCCCCAAGGAGGGGCAGTCGGGTGTTATGGACGTTTTGGTCGGGGTGTTGTTATTGTGCTGTCTCACAGTAATTTGTCGTGTCACCTCTCAGTGGGTGGGGTGTGCTCAGGGCTGGCCAGACCCCCGTCGGTGGCTCTGCTGTAGGCACAAGGATGAGGTGTCATAGCCTGAAGTGGCTGTGGCCGTGCTGGGTTTGCACACCTGGTGAGCCCCACTGGAATAGGTCCTGCCCTTGAGCAGCAGCAGCCAGCTTTTCCAGGAATCCTGCCTCTGGATGACACAACTGTGTTAGAGCCTGCTGCTAATAACACCAAGTTTGATCCCTGTATGGGCCGTTCACTTAAGGGTTGGACTCAATGACCCTTGTGAGTCCCTTCCAACTCAGAATATTCTGTGATTCTGTGTGATGATTCCCAAGAAACCCTTTACAATTGAGCCTGGCAAAACTCTTTTCCAGTGTTCATTCTACTGATGCTGCTGTGGCACAGAAAGAGGGTGGGCTCCAATGCTGCAGCAGTTCCCTTCAGAGTGGTGGGAGTTTGTGTGAGCTTGCTGGACCTTTGTAGCATTAATATTCATCGTGAGCAATGGGCCTTGTCCTGGTTCTGTATCTGTGATGACCTGTTTGCAGGAGTCTCTGTGGAGGTGGGAAGGAGAGGGGGAAATGATGTGTTTGTGGGTAATGAGTTTTGCAGGTTGGTTGGTTCGTAGTGGTGTGGGATAGCAGGTGACTGATCTCGGTATCTTGGGAAGAGTAGAGGTCATTTGGAAGCTCCTTGTGCAGAAGACAGAAGTTTGGAGGATGCTGATAAACACTGAACAGATGCAAGTCTTGGGAAGGAGTGGTGGGAGAGTTCTTGGGAGACAATTGGGGTGACTGGGGGATGCTGGCAGTGCCTGAGGTCACAGGGCACAAGAGGCTGAGGGGATGGAAAAACCTGCTTGTAGGGAGAAGACCCCACTGTTTCACAAATGCTTGACACTGCTCCAGTTCTTAACCGGGTCGGTGTGTGCACAAGGCTTGGGTGCCACAGCCCTGAAGGCTGTCTCAGCCAGCTGGCTGTGGTTTTCATGGCACTGGGTGGGGACAGAGGCTTATGTCACCACAGAGGCACTTACAGGTGACTTCCCTTTGCTGATCCCTTGTCCGTGCTGTTTGTACATTTGATCTGTGTGGTCTGATGCATTTATGTGCCGTGTTTCATGAATGGAGCACATTAGGTACATTTATGCCCATGGTGTGCTGCTGGGGTTGGGTTTGTGCTTCACTGCTTTGCCAGTGGGAACACTGACAACACTGGTTGGACATCCCCTGGCATCCTGTGAGTGTAATGTGAATGCCTGAGGTCTATGCCAAGTGCTACCTTCAGTTCTTGCCCTTGTCTAAGCCCCGCAGCTGGATGCTGATCCTTGTGGGCTAAGCAGGGCCAGGAGGTTTGTCTTTAACCACCCAGTGGATGGAAGAGAAGGTTTGTCTTTAACCGCACAGTGGATGGAGGAGCTGTGCCTGACAGGAGCTGTGAGTCCTGCAAGCAGGGCTTCCTTGGGTGGTAGTGGGACCATTTGAGATGGGACCGGTGCTTTATATGTGTTTTCATGGGCCAAGCCACATGGTCAAGAGGTCCTTGTAGTCATGTTTTAGTCATATATGAACTTCTCCAGTTAAGCTTCTTAACATGGCCAGAATATTTTAAGTGTTTGGTCTGAAATAAAGCAAAAGGTCCTTTAAAAAAAATTAAAAATTCTTCATTATGTTATTTTTATGCTAGAGACTCACAGCTGCTCTTCTGAGGACGTGAGTGCTGGCTTATCCTGTGGGTGGTCACCCCAGAGCTGTGTAACAGCTTTACAGATTCCTTGTGATTTCTCTTTAGGAAATGTCATGTTTTCCTTTGGATATTCCTAAGAAGCCTGTGTTTGCTCTTGCACTGAGCTTTGCAAAGTCAAGGTTTGCTTTGAAGACCAAGCTTGTAAGCTTGACTTCTAAATCTTTTCCTTATCCCATGGCTGGAAGTTGTGTATCCCTTTCCAGGGAAGTAATACCATCTCTTGAAAGCTGCAGGATAATTTAATTTGGTCCTTTCTGTGTTCAAGGAGCAAGTGTCACCGTAAAGCTGCTAACATCCCATCCCCTGTGTCTCCTGGTGTCTGCAGCTGTGTGTCACGCTGAAACATTTCAGTTCCCTAAAGTTAAATGTTAATTAAAATTACCGATGGGAATCCCTGAGTCCTCGTCATGCCTTACCCTCTCTGGGTGGGCAGGGTGTGCTGCTGTGTGCGTCTTGTGCTGATGATTACCACGTTGAATTTAATTGTTTTCCTCAGAGTATCTCATCTCCCAGTCACAACTTTTTCTTGGTCTTGAGCATCTCTAAGCTGAGGGTGATGTTTCTTCTAAGTGTTCCTTAAGTGTTAGTGGTGCTTAGTGCCATGATCTGGTAATCACAATGGGGTTGGATCGAGGGTTGGACTTGATGATCTCCAAGGTCTCTTCCGACCCAGTTGATTCTGTGAAATACACTGATGTATTTGAGAAGGAACAAAGGAGTGCAACCTTGTCTTCATCAAGTGGATGCAGCCAGGATTACATTCAGGTGGATCCTGCTCTTCATGGATTTTTGTACTTGGCTCACAGTTTGTTTTTGAGAGAAAAGTGAGAAAACAGAGGCTAATTTTGAAGTGGTGAATAAAGCCTGTGCTCCAAGAATAGCAAAATACAGTACGTTTGATATGGCTGTTACAAAACTATTTTTAAGGTCCAAGAAAAGTAGATCTTGCTCAAATATATTTTTGTTCTTGTGATTTTCTTACATTGTCTTTTGGGTACCAGAAGATACTAAGCTTTCCTAAGGGAGAACAAGTCTCAAGCCTTGCATTTGTTGTATACAGATGGAACTTGGTCATTCACAGGCTGGATCAGTTTTTGTGGATGGCACTTGATTTGATCGTTCATTGGTGTCTTTTCTTAAGTAATATAACTTGACATGAAGAGAACTAGTGCCATCCTGCGGAAAATCAATGACCTTTCTTGGTTCTAAATTCCACTGGTTTAAACTTGTCCCAAGGAAACTGGTGTCCCTACTGGAAGGTTGACAGGATGAGATTGCATTCATTTGAAATGATAACTTACAAAGTCAGTGTGCATGTTCATTTAATGTGAATAAACCTGGGATCAAGCCAGGGTCTGCTATGGGGTCAGCAACTCTTCTAGTCCCGTTATCCTGCTCCACTTATGATCTAGACTTGATGTTTTAAACAATTTAAAAAAAAATCCAGCCATGACTTAACTCCCTATTTCACAGAATCACAGAATCATTTCAATTGGAAAAGCCCTCCAAGCTCATCGAGTCCACCCTGTGCCCGTTCCCCACCTTGTCCCCCAGCCCAGAGCACTCAGTGCCACGGCAAGTCCTGCCTTGGACATCTCCAGGGCTGGGGACTCCAAACCTTCCTGGGTAGCCCCTTCCAGTGTTTAACAAAGTCCTTCTGCTGTTCAGCCTGAACCTTCGCTGGCACAACCTGGAGCCATTTCCTCTTGTCCTGTTACCTGGGAGAAGAGACCGACCCCCACCTTGCTACAACTGTATATTGAATTCAAGCCTACATGAAATGTGCTGCTGCTCTTGGATAGCTTTTATAGAAAGCTCAGGACTGGTCTGTGGAGACTGGAAATGACTGCTGGGAAAGAAACCCCAGCAAACCCAGCAGGGCACTTAACCAGCAGGCTGTGCTTTGTACAGATGGGCAAAAATGCCTTCCCGGCTCTTCACACAAGCAGCACCTCCCAGCACCCGTGTAACTGGACCAGGTAGGTGCAGGTAAAGGTAGATGCCACAGATCTGCTCAGGTATCACATCTGAAACCTGCCTGTGGTTTCAGATCTCCTGAAGTGTGGTAGTTTCCTACTGCAGGAAACCTGCAGTTTTGACTTTTTAAGTTTATCTGAGTTTTCTTTTGGTTTAATAAAGTTCATTTAAAATGTAGTTGATGTTTCTCATCATTGATAGTAAATATTTGCTGCTCTCTGAGATGCGTCTAGGAATGTCTGTCAACCAAACGTGCATCTTTCCTGGTGAAGCCAACCCAGTTTGCCCTAATTCTGGGTATGGCCACCCTGCTGCACTGTTGGCTGGAACGGTGGTTGTGACAGAAGGAGCAGCTTAGGAGGCATGTCCTGGTGTAACCTCAGCCTTGCTTGGTTCTTCCCTACAGAGGCTCCTGTCATCTCTGTGCCCTCGTGTTCGTCCTTCAACAGAATGCTCTTCTAGGGCAAAGTGAGGGTTACTGAACTTAGTCATAAAAGTGGAATTTTGGAATGAAATGTAGAAGGGAAAAAAAATTTTAAACTGTTCTGTTCCTTCCTTGGTTCCTGCAGCTTGTGTCTGGCACAGACAGGGACAGGGCTCTGCCAAGCCTGGCTGTCCTGCCCTGGGCATGCAAGACCGTGCCCATTGTTGCCTCCTTTCAGGAGGGGTGGGGTGTGCCCGGTGGGTGTGGGCAGGTGTGGCAAGTGTGGGCACTGCTGCTTTGGGACGGGGCTCTGCACGGAGAGATGCCCTCGCATCGGAGAGTCTCCTCCGCGTGCGCTTTGTGCTCCTTCCCCTGCTCGTGAGTGCACTTAGATGTCCTGTATACATAATTAACCTCTCCGCTGCGCTGGCAGACACTTTTATTGAACTGCCCATCATGACTCCTAAGTATTTCCCTCAGAGGATTGTGCAGGTTCAGAGGGCAGAGAGCTGGAGGAAACGCACACGAAGCTGAGTGACTCTTGGCAGTTATGGATGCGGCGTCCCTGATTTACAGCCCGCTCTAGGAGCAGGAATGTGCATTTGGGTCAAGAGGTGTCTCTGTGGTCAGGATGCCTCGTCATAAATCCCGGATACTGAGCATCAGGATGCTGGTGATGGATCTGTCCTTATAATGCCCATAAAGTGCTTGGGGGTGACGGAGCGCTCAGGCTCCTGTGTGGTGATGAGGTTCTCTCTCCCCCAGCACTGCTGGCTCTGGCAGCTGCTGTACCCACCTTGGCATCGTTTTCTGACCTGCTTGTAAAAGGGGTTTGTGTACGAAGGGGGAGAGGGGACAGTGCTAAAAGCTGTGCCATTAACACAGCTCCTGTATTACCTCCTTCCACTCGGGATTGTCCAAGCCATGTGGAGCGGGTCTGGAGGAGACTAAGCACTGCCTGTCTGACTTTGAGCTGAGCTTGTGCAAAACGGCAGCTGGGTCAACCATTCTGGGGCTTTTGGGGGTGTTACCAGTGATTCTGGGGTTCACCAGCCCTTGCTCCTCAGCTGGGGATGCTACAGGAGTGGCTCACTGGGACTGCTGAGCCGCATTTCTCCTGAAAACCGAACCTTCCCTGCTGCCACTGCTATGAGATTTTAGAAATACGGGGCAGGATTATTTTTGTATAATGCACTGTGTGAATCTTAACAGTGCCAGCTTTGGAGGGAAATTTTCAGCAGCCCTTTGAAACGATTGCTGAGCTCGATGGGTGTACCTTGCACCTGGGGGTGGCATGAAACCCAGCACAGTGAGGTGCCACTGCTTGGGAACCCCCTCGGTGTGTCTGTCTATGTGTCTATCTGTGGAGGGGGAGGGAAGGATGGATGCGGGAAAGGTCTGTTTTCAGGGGTTTTCCTTGAAAAAGCCTCACTGTGTGCACCTCTTGGAAACGTTTTCCTCGAGTGGTAACTTCTCCTGCTCCGGGATTTTTAAGAGGAGGGCGTTGCTTCCCTGGCAGAGATAGATGCTCTCCCTTGTGTGGAGGGCTGGTGTCACCACAGTTTGACAGTTTTCCAGCCTGGGGGCTGAGCTGGCAGAAAGGTGATAATTAGGCAGAGACTCATTCCCCTCTCACTTGAGGGTTGAGTCCCGCTGTGCCCTGTGCCAAGCTGGCATTCCTGGGTTGTCACAGGCATGATTAGTGGGGTTTGGTGTTTGTCATCCTTTGCAGCACATCACCAGTGCCTTGGGTGGCTTGCCCGGAGAGCTCCTCATTGCAGCGGCGCTTGTGGAGGGGGAAGTGGTTTAACATAAGCTTAGCTAACAACAGCCTAGCACAGCATCACTCTCCGGGCTTAATTTGGGCCCTGACCTTTGCGGACAGAGCAGCCTTTCGGTCTCGGAGCCGTCTCCCCGCGCCGTGCTGTTACCCTGGGCTGCGAAAGCCGAGGGAAGTTTGCATTTGCCAGTGCCCACTGAGCCGGATTTGTGAAGCATAAATGAGAAAACCTGCCCGGGCCTCCCTTTCCCATAAAAAGCTGCTCAGGTGGCTGAGCGTGGCAGGCTAATGGGGGGGGCGGAGGCGGCTGCTGCACCTGCTAATGCTTTGGCTGCGGCTGGTGGCACAGAGGCGGCCGCGAATTCCCCCGGAGCAGCAAGCTGTTCATGGCAGCAGCGCCGCGCTCCCAGGAGCGCTCCTGCCACGACAACAAAGAGCTCTTTGATCCTTTCCATTTGGAGACCTTAAAACGAGAAAACCAAACTACAGTAAGACCAAGCTGGGTCATAAAAAGGAGAGCAGGAGCACCAAAGCGCTCTGGAGTGTAATTGTAGAAGCAGCAAATGCTTTGGCACTTAATTCTGCTGTAGTGTCAGTTCAGCGTGTTTCACGTTTAGGACTGGAGAGCCTGTTGCCAAATGCTCTGCACAAACAACCCGGGGCTGCCCCTTGGTAAGCTCAGGGTGCTCAGAGAGCCCCTGGCTCCAGCACGGCTCCTTCGGCTGGGGCATGGAGTTGGTCCGTGCCGCAGCAAAACTGGAGATACCCTTTAGAGGAGGGTGAGCCTTGGGTGGCTGCTCTAACCCTGCTCAACAAAGAGACTGAGACCACTCAGGTCTGCTGCCTTGGCACTGGGCACTGCCTCACTGCCACTGGGACTGCTCCCCACCTGTTATTCCAGGAGACGGAAGCCAGCGCTTTGTGATGCTCAGGTTGTGCTTTCCCTGCCTCTGCACAGACCTGGGTGATGCCCCAGAACAGTCTGTGGAAGGTGACATTTAGATCAGGCATTTTATAAGCCATTTATCAGAAATTTGGCTAACAGAGGCTACATCTTCTCATGAGTGGTAGAGGTATGTTTAAACTAAATACGGTCTGCATTATTTCTCTGCAAAGAACTGATCTGCAAGGTGTCAGCTCCGTGGTGACGTGGCCTTGCCACATGGCCGGGCAGCAGCCCCTGGGAGTAACACTGGTGGTGGCTTGTCAGAGGTGCCAGGAGGTGTTGACTTGCAGAGAGCCCATGCCCTTTGCAGAAGTAGGGCTGTGCCTCTGCTCGGTGTCTGCTCGGAGCAGGGAGTGTGGCTGGAGCTGCTGCCAGTGGGACAGGGCTGGGGTGGGGCACAGTGGGGCACCCTGGGGCCACAGAGCCCTGTGAGGACATGGGGCTATGGGGCTGGCTGGGGGTCTCTTCCATCATATGGCCAGGCCATTGCACTGGGCCAGACGGCTCTGAGGCTTCAAGAAGTTCTTTATTGTAAAGAATCGGTTCAAAACATAAACCTCCGTGTTCTGAAGGGCGAGTGCTCTGCAAGGACCATCCTTGCCAGCACGGTATGTATGAAATGCGCCTTGGCAGCAGCTCCCAGCTGACGTCAGAGGGTGCAGCCCTGGATCGTTTGCGCTGGAAGCTCCTGGGGAAGGGTGAGCCAGTGGCTGGAGCAGGGAGGGATGTTTGGCCAAAGCTGTCTTCCTTTTCTCTTCCACCCCCCTCTCTTTGGAGGAGTGAGGGGATGGCTGACAGCCCCAAGGAGTGATTTGCTATGGCTTAAATAGGGACATGATTAAATTTTAAGTGATGAGCACCTGATGCATAAAAAGTATTGAAAACCCTTATAAATTGATTTTTCCCCTAATAGATTACTGTGGGTCCAGCTCTTCGTGGTGTAGGTAACATGTGCAAATGATTTATTCTATTGGGGTTTATAACAGATGCTGTAAAATTATCTTTTAAGTGTTTGAAAATCGTTTGTCTGTCTCTGACGTGTCTTAGCACATACAGGAATGCTCTGTTTGGGGAAGTGAGGTCCTTATCCTGATTTATCTCAAGGTACTTGTAAATGTTACTGTAATTTCATGTTATCAAACCATTTAGCTCTTCCTCTTCCAGAACGAAGTTATTTTATCTCATGCACCTTGTTTACTTCAAATTAGCCCTGAGGTTGGCCTGAAGTTGCACCTTGTTATTCCTCCACCTCCTGTCTCCGTCTTAGGCTCTGTCGGCAAATTTGAAGGTATAAGTAAATACTTTTTTGTTATTAATAGAATAAGTTTCCCCTCCTACACACATTTTCTTTTCATTCCAGTCTTCATTTTCCATGAGAAATTGACATTGCAGCACAAGTGGAAACCTCCCAAATTGCATGAAAAAGCCTTAATTCTCCTAGCAACAAGGTCAGGGCTCAAATCCAGTCCCTTTCCATGAGCATGGGGGGAATAGCCCTTCCAATTACCTGCTCCCCCTGTGGTATGGATCCGGTCGGTTCACCAGCACCTGGGTTTGGGTGGATTTGAATCTCAGCCACAGTATTGTTTAAAAATTCTCCACTCATTGGGGAAGGGTTTGTAGCAGGCTGAGCCCTGAGAAACCTGGGGCTGGTTTTATGGCTTCCCATTGAAACCTGGTGGAACCCCATGGTGTTGACTGATTTCCCCCTTTCCCACTCATGTGGCTTTGATCAAACCCAGAACTTGGAGAATGACCCCCCCCCAGGAACTGGAATCACTAAGCTTTGCCCGATTCTGCCATTCATTAAAGCGTTTGTGAGCTTCCAGTTGGGGATGGTAAAATGAGGACCTTTGTGCCTGTCTGGTCCTATGGCAGAGCCCCTGTATAGGCCCTGGATTAACATATTTGTTGCAAAAATTGCCAGAATTTTCTTTGCCCTCTTAATGAAACCTACCCTGGTAATGAAGCCCTTTAGGCAGGATGGTGCGTTACTGACTTCAGGGCAAACATCACATATTGTTGTGTGGATATCAAATGAAGCTCTGCTAAAGACATCAGGCCATGGAAGAATGGCTGGTCCTGGGGGCTGGCGATGACCAGCCATCCTCTGTTTTTATCTCTGTTGCTGCCTGCATGACTCCAGCCTGGCTCATCGTGCCTGATGGGTCCCGTCGTGCAGCTCTGTTTGTGGCTCATGCGTGGCTCTTTGGGGATCAGGGGTGCAGGGAAGCCTGAGCAGTGTGGCCTGGAGGGTTTCCCTCTTGTCCCACAAGGCCCTGGCCTTCCCACAAGCTGCACCAGACTCCGTGGGATTGTGCAGGACTCTGTAGGAAGGCTCCTCCTGAGGAGAAGGCTGACCTGTCCCTGGGAAGGGATACAGGGCTCAGCATCTCCTGAGGAGAAGGCTGACCTGTCCCTGGGAAGGGATGCAGGGCTCAGCATCTCCTGAGAAGAAGGCTGACCTGTCCCAGGGAAGGGATGCAGGGTTCATCTCCTCTGTTGTGCCCTGTGCAGAGCCTGGGAATGGCCAGCGCTCGAGGGCTGAGTTGGTCATGCTCCCCAGGATGGGAGAGCTGAAATGGCTGAAGGCTGAGAGGGGTCTGATACTGTTTGGGTGGGGACAGTTTAATAGTAGCCTGCAGTACTGAAAAACTCATTTGATTTGGATGATCCTCTCAGGTACATGATGTGACTCTTGGGGTGTCCAGTGCATGGCCAGGAGTTGGACTCAATGATCTTTGTGGGTCCCTTCCAACTCTGCACATTCTGTGACTCTGTGACCAGTGGGGAGCTGAATGGGACTAATGCTATGATGGAAATCCTCCTTGGGCTTTGCTGAGCATATGAAGTGCTGGGTGATGGCCCATATCACACTTATGCTGTATCTACTCCCTAATAGTGTTTTGTGTATAAACCCAAGTGCTGGTGTACATGGCAACATGTGACATTCTAGGGGCAGCACCAGCAACTCAGCGGTTAAAGGGCAAAATATCTTTTCTGGCAGAAGGTTATGGGTGAGAAGAATTTCCTCTGTGCTGAAGGACTTGAAGATGCTGTTGTGTGATGCTGTGATTTCCTCCAGTGCTGCATGTGCTGTGTGAGTGAGAGTCCTGAATGCAGAGCTCGATCCTGCTGCGTTCAAAGCCCAGCTCTGGCTCTGTTAGTCTTGATCTTCAAGCTGAGCTGAGCCCACTTTGCCAAAATCTTGAACCGGTGGCTCCATGGGGAAGGGAGTCCGAGTTGGTTGGGGAGCAGCAGTGATGCTCAGAAGCCTCCAGCTCAGGGCTAATCCTGTCTCCCTCTGTGAGGAGGAAGGTGCTTCAGGGATGTGGCTTCCTAAGCCAGCTCCTGGAGCTTTGGGTGGCCAAGTTTGAAAGGCTGGGGAAGGGGAAGGATTGTGTCCCCTGTGCCATGAGAAATGAAAACCCCTTCCAAACAAAAACCTGCCTTGGGAGACAAGAGGTGTCAAATCAGGCGCTGGCTCTCTGGCAGTGGAGCTGGGGTGGGTCTGGTGGCTGACAGCCACGGGCACAGCAGCATGCCAGTGGGATGCCATCCCGTCTGGGAAGCGTTCCGGCGTGGGAGCAGCCCCTTGCCCTGCTGATGTGGCTCAGGGTTGCCAGTCAGAGCCACGTCTGGGGTGTGTGAAGCATCTCTGAAATACCCACTGGCTTCAGGGCTCTCCAGGAGCCAAGGGCTGGCGTGGGCTGAGGAGCCTCCGTGCGTCTGGCACCCCTCTGGCTCACCCCTGGAGCAGCACAGCTGGTCCATCTGCCCGGTGTCACCATGGGATGTGGTGGGACAGGGTTTTCAAAGTTCTCTGAAGGCTCAGACTAAGGCTTGTAATGATGTTAGTGGGATTTGGGTAGTTACGGGTGCAAGCCCATAAAGTGTTCCAAAAACATACCTGAAGTAAGTGGTAGAAAGGGAAACACTGTTGTTTGGGCCATAGGAGATTCTGCTTTGGTCTTTTTTTATTCTGATTAAGTGTGATGTTTCCCTGGCATGAGTTCAATTCATCCTCTTTTCCTAATGGAAAAAAAGCAAAGCTACATGTCTTGCCTTCCTTGCAGGTGAAGGAGCTGGACTGGATAAACTTAACTGTTGTCTTTGAAAAATCTTTCTTTCCTTGGATGATAAGAGCATTTAAAAAAAAAAAGAGAAATTATGACCTCATGCTTTCATACTTAAAAAAAAAAATCATTTCTATTTCAGCTGATGCTTGTTACGGTTCCTATTAACAATGTTTGAACCAAAAAGGAAGTCCAGATGTGATGATTTTATTTATGCCAAATTGGGTTTTGGTCACTGAGCATGCATTTGGGTAATTCATTTTGTGTTTTCTTTTCTTTCTCCCTTTTTCAGCCTGATGGCACCAGTAAGGAGTGTGTTTTCATTGAAAAAGTCCTAGAAAACAACTACACGGCACTGATGTCTGCAAAATATTCAGGCTGGTACGTTGGATTCACCAAAAAAGGGAGGCCACGGAAAGGGCCCAAGACTCGGGAAAACCAGCAAGATGTACATTTTATGAAGAGGTACCCAAAGGGGCAAGTGGAGATACAGAAACCATTCAAGTACACAACAGTCACCAAGAGGACTAAGAGAATACGACCCACCAACCCCAGTTAAAAACACACAAAACCAGTGTCACAATAAGAAACCACAAAAAAGAAAAAAAAAACTGCACCAGAGGAATATTTTTACATTAAAAATAAGGAAGAAGCTCTATTTTTGTACATTGTGTTTAAAAAAAAAATAAAAATAAAAAAAATTAATAAAAGACTAGATGGCAAATGCTGGGGAAAGCTGTTCGGGATTTATTGTGACTTGAAAAACGAAATGAACTGCTCTATTTAAATTGACTTCTTGTTGTTGATGACACACAGGTGCTTATTTCGCTTTTTTGGAAAGGACAACTTCTCAAGCATATCCCCAGAGGNCTGCTAAATACATTCAAGTGACTACAAGATGACCTAGTACACCAATGATAAGGGAATATTTTAAAACCAGCTATATTATATATATTATATATATATAAGCTATTTATTTCACCTCTCTGTATATTGCAGTTCCATGAACCAAGTATTACTGCCTCAACAATTAAAAAAAATTATTTAAAACACATGTACATATTTTTGCTGTTCACACTTATTTCCCCTCCCTGAGTGGTGTGGGTTTTTTTATGTATATTTATCTTTTATGAGAGGACAGCAGGATATATTCGGGGTAGTTTCCCCACTATAAACTTTGTTGGTAATTCTGTACTTCCCCCTGTTCCTTCATGCTGTCTGCCTCTTCCTCTCTGGTTGTTCTCACAAGGAAGATGTCTTGCGTGGGGTGATGGTGGGCTGTGCGTGGTGGGACCCACACCGGTGTTTTTCAAGAGCAAGAGTTACATTTGACACTTTTCAGTCCAACGAATATTTCCTAAAGTTTGGCCAAGCAGAATGTGAGCTGGAAAATGAGCCTCTGACTCCATCAACACGTCCTTAGGTGTAGCAGGTTTCCTTCACTAGAGGTTTTGGAGGGGCTGTTGGTTTCAGCTGTTGAATTCAATATTGTACCTTTTAAAACTTACCCTCAACCAGACCAATGCTTCCCCTTGTCCTGCGTGGTTGTCCCAGCCCATTGAGTGCCTTGCTTCCCTGGTCAGGCCTGCCAGCATTCCTGCTGGGAGTTCTCTGTAGGAGATGGGCGCCGTGAAGTCACCCGTGAATGGAAAGTGGGGAAAAGAAGGGAGATGAAACAACTGACCTCAGATTTCAGCTGAAATGGCAACTGGGCCCAAGCGAAGTTTTCAGGAGGAGCTCCCTTGACTTTCCCCTTCTCCCTGTGTGCAGACATTGCTGCACTCCCCGGCTACAGCCAGGGCTGGAAATGCTCAAAGCCACTAAGAAAGCTTTTTCTTGTTAATCACCAGAATGACTCTCCCCAGAACAAGCTTTCTCAAGATAACTTTGGGAGCCGCAGCCAAATCCTGCAGATCAAAGCTCTTTGGGAGATGGTGCAGATAAGCGTGCAAGCTTAAGGATGCTTATCGGAACCAATCTCCAAACCTCCTCACAAGCCTAGAGAAAAATGAGCAGTGCGGAGCGGAGTCCCTGCACGCTGCTCCAGGAGAAGCTGGCCAGCTGTGCAGATGATGCCCTCAGCCCAGCCAAGCACAGGAGGTCGGTGGAGCAGCCCCTCTCCGGGAGGATGTGCTGGAAGCTGCTCTCCTGGTGCACCTGGAGACGGGCACAGGAGTGGGACCCCAGAGCGGGGTGGTGGAATTGGTTGGTGGGGGCTGGAGGGCTTTGCCAGCTTTGTCTTCGCATTGATTCGTGTGGGACAGGTTTGGGGAAAGTTCAGAGGAGTGCTGGGGGTGGAGGACTGGGAGTGGCTGGAGATTTGCTGTGTTAGCACCTCCAAGAGGACAAACCCAGTTGATATCCAGAGTGAGAAAGGATTTATGAGGGCTTTTTTTATGTACCATGGCCCTCATAGTTTCAGAGTGACAGGCTTTGTTTGCCATTGGGGCAGTTCAGAGGGGTGGAGAAGTCTGGGCAGAAGGGATCTTCTCTGAGGCTGAGAGCAACCAGACAGGACCTGTTCTCTGTCCTACAGTGCCTGCTGGGTTTGGGGTTGGCACATGGCATTGAGGGGCCATGCAATCGGTAGTTGAGGCCTCTGGTTGACAAGATTATTTCCTGTGAGTGAAACAGGTGAGTGAGACAGGCTCCTCAATGAGACAGGTTCCTCAGTGAGAGNCTGCACCAGAGGAATATTTTTACATTAAAAATAAGGAAGAAGCTCTATTTTTGTACATTGTGTTTAAAAAAAAAATAAAAATAAAAAAAATTAATAAAAGACTAGATGGCAAATGCTGGGGAAAGCTGTTCGGGATTTATTGTGACTTGAAAAACGAAATGAACTGCTCTATTTAAATTGACTTCTTGTTGTTGATGACACACAGGTGCTTATTTCGCTTTTTTGGAAAGGACAACTTCTCAAGCATATCCCCAGAGGGAAAAAAAAAAAANAGGCTCCTCAGTGACACAGGCTCCTCAGTGAGACAGGCTACTCAATGAGAGGCTCCTCAGTGAGACAGGCTCCTCAATGAGACAGGTTCCTCAGTGGGACAGGCTCCTCAATGAGACAGGTTCCTCAGTGGGACAGGCTCCTCAGTG
>VWZG01001742.1:172103-335680 GCA_013396735.1 Grallaria varia
TCTCTGGGATGCTGTGCTGTGTGTTTGGGGTGCTGTGCTGTGTGTTTGGGGTGCTGTGGTGTGTGTTTGGGGGTGCTGTGCTGTGTGTTTGGGGGTGCTGGGCTGTGAGCTCAGGGGGGCTGTACTGTGTGTTTGGGCAGTGCTGTGGTGTGTGTTTGGGGGTGCTGTGCTGTGTGTTTGGGGTGCTGTGCTGTGTGTTTGGGGGTGCTGTGCTCTGTGCTCAGGGATGCTGTGCTGTGTTCTTGGGGTGCTGTGCTGTGTGCTCTGGGATGCCATGTGTTAGGATGGGATGGAAGGTGATGGTGTGCAATAGGCCCTGGCCCGCGGCACGCCAGCCAGCGGTGCAGCAGTTCCTGGGAGGTAGCACATGTTACTTTGATCATATGATCGCATTTACATGAATCAGGATGTAAAAATCTTGGCTAGGGTTTACAAAGAAGCCTAGAGGAATGAGCTGCCTGTTTATCTGTGTATCTTGCACGAGCACCGAGTGAAAACTCTTCCACTCCTTCATGGGACTATTTTCCAACGAGAGACAGCTATGTGGATCTTAAATGTTGTTTACAGCCATGGCAGGCTTTTGGGCTGTGATCATCTCTGCTCAAGAGCTTTCAAAAGGATAAAATGAGCCTCCTATTATAAGGACTGAAAATAATCCTAAATGAATAACACACGTGCAGCTTTCACAGGCACACATTTCTGAGCCATTGGAAATGTTGGCACATGCAAACAAACAAAACCACATGTCTTGGGCCTCTGGTTTTCATAGATTTCTGCATGCCATGACATTTGGGGGGATGGCATTGCCAAGAGCTAACGAACCAGATTCCCAGGCTTGGCTTGCAGAGCTGCCTTGGTGATGCAGGGACTAAGAGGGGAGCCCTTTGGGCTGGGGAAGCACTCTGGGGACCCCTGCACCACAGGAGAGCCTTGGAGGGCTGCCTGCCCATGGGAGGACAAGGCAGCGGGCAGAGCTGCTCCCTCTGGAGCCAGGTGTGCAGTCAGGAGGCTCTGCAGCGAGGTGTGCAATGGAGAGGCTCCTGACCAAAGTTTAAAACTGGGAGGTTTTGGAGCAAGGTGTGCAGTGAGGAGGCTTTGGAGCAAGGCTGGCAATGGGAAGGCTCTCTGGAGGCAGCCTGAGACCAGGGATCTGCACCCACCTCCACGGGAAGGCAAAGAAGTGATGGGGAGCGACTGCTTATAAACATGCAGCCGATGGCAGCGCCTAAAGCTCTCTGGAGAGAAAGTCTGGGCGAGTTGCATGTGTACAACTCCACCTGATCCTAAAGTTGCCATGACAGGGACATTGACCAGAGCCAGGGGGAGCGTGGGTGATGGGGACCCTGTATCTGCCGAGAGCTGGCAAAGAGCTGGGCTTGCCCAGGCTGTGCCCTGCAGAGCAGCTGGTGGGACCCACGGCGCTCATGCAGCTCGTGTGCACCGTCCGTCTGCCTGTCTGTCTGTCTGGATTCCTTGGGAAAGGTAAAACACCATTTCCTGCAGGGTCAGATATTTTGGAGGGGGAAGAAAGCAATTTGTGGCTGTGTTGTCTGCCTGATCAAAAGTGTTACCGGACTCGGCTACACAATGTGCACTCTTTAAACCGGTCCCAATTAGCCCTTCTTGCTAATGCTGCGTTTCATTCCTGGGAGACTGCACTCAGAGAGCTGTTATGACTTTGTGATTGTGCACATACCTTTATGTGCTTTCATTCTTAATCCCCTTTTTGCAGAAGCCAAAAGGTCTTCCAGCCAAAAAGGAAATCAAAACCTTTTGTTGGCTGCTTCATAAGAATTAAGGGTGGGATGAAGGTTGTAGCAGGATCTTAATTAGCCATTGTAAATAACGAGAGCGGCAGTGCCTGCAACCATATACCACCTTGGGTTGTGATATTGTCAGACCACACAAAGCTAGGTGAATGGGCAGCACAATGGCAGATAAAATTCACCCCTGACAACTGCAAGGCAAGGCAGGGCGAGGAATAATTTGAGCTGTGCATGCACTCCGTCGGGTTCCACACTAATTGTAATCATTTATGCACATAAAATGAGCGCAATCATGGTGACTCTGGGGTCTTTTTTCCTTCTTGCTGCTGTGAAAGTAAAACAAAATATAAGGATGGTTAAAGAAAGGGATGCAAAATATTTCCAAAATCCTGTCTGCTCACAGCATAGGTCCAGAGGAGACCCTTGCTAATATGCTGAGCTCCAATCTGGATATCTGATCTCAAAAGGGGATATAGTGGAAATAATAAGTGTTCAGAGGCTGACAATGAAAATACTTAGAGGCCTGGTGAGAGAATGCTTTATGGAGGTATTGAAAGGACTGTGCCCGCTTCATTTAGAGACAAGGAAATAATGAATAGTCTAGACTGCAGAGAAAGTAAATTGGGATCTCCCACTCACCTGCTCTCCCAACACAGGGGGAAATTCAATGAAAGGCAGCAAACGTCAAAACTGCTGAAAGAGAGTGGTTCTTGACTTGGGGAAAATTAACATATAGCATGGAAATTAAGCTTTAGGTTCAGACAATGGGAGCCTGGAGATTGGCCTTGGCAGGGCAGGGTGCTGGGCAGCATATCCCCTTACAGACAGTACTTCATCATCCCACCCAGTGAAAGCCATTGGAGTTCAACCTTCTTTTGTCCATGTAAAATAGCTCTGAAGAAAGCACACTCCAGGTGTGCTCTGAGTCCTTACTCTGTCCTGTGTCGCATAGGCCTGTCGTTCTCACACTCCTGTGCTGGCTGAGAGAACAGCCAAGATGATCCGTGATGACCTCATAGGACACTTGTAGGGTCCAACCTGTTATGTTTCCATCTCCACAAGAAGCTCCAAAGCACCCCAAGGAGACCTTTGCCCATGTTGCAGCCACCCAGGTTGTAAACTCCCCCTGTCCTTCTCTCTTGGTGCTTTTTGGGTCCCCAAATCCTTCCCAAGTTGCACAGGGACCATCCATTTGCTCACCAATGAGGCAGTGCCAGTCTGAGCACGTGGCAGGGTTGTTTGGCCATGTGTTGTGTGGAGCTGGAGAGTAGAAATATCAACCCTTGCCATCACAGGGTCACCCAGATCTTCTCCAGCTCTCACTGCCTTTCAAATCAGCCAGACAGGCAACTAAGAGCAACTGGTCCCATTATGGGAGTGGGGAAGTTGGGTTTACTCCTTTGATCTCAAACACGGCAAGTTTTGAGCTCCGTGTTTCGCAGCCTGATTGTACAAGCTCCTCGCATACATTCAGGCTGAGATATTTCCTCGCCCGGAGGGTTTGGGCGTTCAAGTCCCATCCCTTTGTCATGTTGCAGCCAGATTTCTCCCACGATTTCAGGAGGAGGTCCATGCACACCGTGAGCCCTTCGCTATGGCAATCTAAACGGCTACGTGGCATCTGATTTGGTGGGAAGCATCAGAAGCAGGCGCCGGGGGGAGGCGAGCCTGGCTCCGAGGGCTCCGGGGCTCTCCGAGGGACTGGGTTTGGCGTGGGCAGCCCCGCGGCGGGCCCGGCTGGCGGGGGCTGCCAGCAGACAGACCGGCTGGGTGGTCTGAACCCGGCCCAAGGAGCTCTAATCTACCATCAGCTGCAGCAGCCAAGTGATTCAGGGCTGCGTGTTTGCTCCGTACCTCTTCAAGGTGGGAACCCGCATCGTGTCATGCTCTTGAAAGGAGACAATGAAAACAGACCCTCACTCTTCCCAGGTGGCTCCTCCAAGCAGAGGAGCTGCTCTGGGGTGGTGGGACTGACCACCCTCAGCTCAGCCACAAGGACTGGGGGAAGCCCTTTTTCCTCTCGGGGCATCACTCTCCAAATGCACGGGACGAGCCAGAGACCAGCTCACAGCCGCTCCAGGAGGCAGGGATAGCCTTCAATAAGGGACGGACTTGGCAATAAACCAAAACCCTGCCCTTGGGTGGAATTCATGACAGGTGAATTTATAGGTGACTTCTGTGTAGCGGAGCTGGGAGCAGTGATGGAGTGAATACCTTATGGTTTGTGCTTCATTAAACACCTTTCCACCCAAGCCAAGTGGTTCCTACACCAGAACAGCAATCAAAGCCTGTCCTCGCAGCTTCCCAGCCAGAGGGAAAAGGATCACACTGACCCCTGGGACACGGAGAAAGCTTTGGCAGCGAGCGGAGGGGGGCGACAGCTCCTGAAGCAGCTGCTGATGGAGTCTGTCCTGCACAAAGAGGTCACAAAATCATTGCTCCAGGAGAAATTACCCCAAGTCCTTGAAAGTGGCAGTGAAAATGGATCAAAGGAGTATGCAGAGATGAAAGATTAACAAAAGTTATTTGGTTTCCAAAGAAATGGTGGTGGGTGCAAATGAAAATGTGGCCGCAGCTCAAGGTTAGAGAATCAAATGGTGACCAATAGCTGAACGGGAGCATTTTGTTTCATTATCTAATTTTTTGGGGGTTATTTTCAGTTTCACGTCTGTTATGCAACTTCTCTGCTGTTTGGAAGGTGTTGTTAGTTCCAGACCACGAACTGCATCCTCCTGGAGGGAACAGGGACACCTGTTAGAGATGTTGGATGTGCTAGGATGATGGAGGGGGAAATGTGAGCTTCCATCTGCATGGGAAGAGTGCGGGACCTCAGGTATGGTCCCTCCCTCTGCTGTATTTCAAACACACCAGTATGGGTGCCCTGCACCAGTAGCAAGGGTAAATTGAGTCAATTAGCTCCCACCATCTCTGTTGAAAGTGGTACTTAATCCTTTCCTCTAAATCTTTTATCTGACATTAAATGGTCATTAGTTGAGAGAAAAAAGTTAAGCTGACTCACTTTCCAGCTGCAAAAACCTTTGTAAATGCATGGAGGGCATGTAGTGATAACATTGTTTTAGGGAACAAACAAAAACCATTGTCAGTTTTGTATTCATTATTTTTCTGGGTAAATGAAATAAACAAACACGATCACTGATTTGTAACTTGTGTTTACTATTAGACCTTCCTGGAAATTTCCTGAGTTAGAGGAAACATTTAAATGATAGCCAGCTACACATTTCTGGTGGGAATCTTTCCCAGTCATGGATAATAAAGTAGTCTTCAGGCTGATAAGAAGGAATTTGGACTCATCTCCCCAGTCAAACCCAGGAATCCAAGACCCTGCTGCTTTGGGTAGAAGGTCATGAGGTGGGGAGGAATGATGTTGGGGAGCCCAGGGATCAATGCTCAGGTGGGTGAGAGCAGGAAACCCCACTCACTCACCTGTCCTGCTCCATGGACTTCTTTCATGATGGTGTTTGCATCATTAAGCCTTTGCTCTTGGCTGGGCACCTACACCTACACCTGCACCTACACCAGCTGGAGGAGCTGAGGTCTTCTGCCAGGGCTTCTCTGGGATGTGTCACAGAGTAACAGGGTGAAAAGGACCTTAAATCTCATATAGTTCCACCCCCCTGCAACCATTATCCCAGGTTGTTCCAAGACCCATTCAACCCAGCCTTGGACACTCCCAGGGATGGGGCAGCCACAGCTTCTCTGGCCAACCTGTGCCAGGGCCTGCCCACTGTCACGGGAAAGAATTTCTCTCCAGTATCCAACTCCAACCCTGTCCTCTGGCAGTTTGAAGCCCCTGAAGCCAAGGGGGAGGAAGCCAAGCCTTAGGGACAGCTGGCAGGAGAGTCGCTGCTCTTGGCACCCCTTTCTGCTGTTGGCCATGATCTGACCTGGGACATGGGCAGGAGGAGCAGCCCCCGACCCCACTGTGCACCCAGTGACCACCACCCTGGGCACCCCGGGACAATCTCACCTGGGGCCTGGGCCTGGCCCCACTCTCAGGGGACACCCTTCATCAAGGCCAGAGCTGAATCTTGGGATGGACAGGGATGATTAAACAAGGATCCAATATTAAATTAGGAATCAGCTAGGGATCTGGAGAAATATGACTGGGGATTTTGTCATTTTTGCCTTGAAAAGTATAGCTAAAGGATTAAGTTTTGCATTTTTTAAACTTTTTTTTTTTTCTTGGAAGGTTCTTTGCCTTTCTCCAGCCTAGAAACAAAGCCTAAAAATATTGAAATGTGAAAAGAATGCATTTCAAGTCCCAGGTTTTCTGTTTTTGACAAAAAATACAGATTTCCTTCAATGCAAAGTTTTTGCTTTTCTGTAAATGTGTGGAGATTTCCAGCCAGCTCTGACACTGATTATTCAGTTCATATATTTTGAAATGGCAATGCTGAATTTTCCCATGGTTAGAAGCGCAGTGCCAGGACCTCTCTTCCTGTCCCCAGCCCTGTGTCACCCATGGCAGGATGACCTGCAGGCAGAGCAGGGCACATGGGAGGAGGTCAGCTTTGGGGTCAATCAGGGCTGTGTTGACATGGCCAATCCAGCTATTGCCATCCAACTGTTTCTGAGCAGTTTGTATGCGAAGCCCCAGAGCTAGGTGTGCTGTGACCCTGTTCCCAGGACCTGTGGGTATCCCTTCCAGAAAGCAACAGTGCTCCTGTTTGATTTATTACTAAATTATAGATCCTGTGGTCCACAAGGCACTGCACTGGTGCTGTTGAATTTACATGAAAAGGATAAAGTTTCTACAGTGAAAGCCCTCCTGTGGCTGTGAAAGGGCAGCTGTGCCCCACGAGGTCCTGCTGATGCCCAGGGAAGGTTTGTCACCAGGTGAGTGGATGGGAACAGACTCCAAGTGTTCAGGTTGCCCCCTGGATCTAGGCCTGGCACTGTTTTTACGTGCAGGCATTTCATTAATGAGCCACATGCCCCGGCTGTTGCTGCCCCATTGATGTTGAGATACGACACCTCAGCCTTGGCCATATTGACTACCATCAGTGGTCCACTCTGGACTCCAATCGGAAGACATGGAGACACACCATCCATAACGCTGCTGATTCCTTTGAGAACACACACAGGATCAGTCTGGAGGAGAAAAGACAACGCAGAAAGAGCCGTGCCTCGCCAACACCGCCCATGGAGACTTTCTGCTGTGCCTTTTGCAACTGGCCTTGCCTGTCTCGCATCAGCCTCTTTAGCCACCAGTGGACCTGCAGCAAGCGTGGGGAGAGCCCTGCCCAAATCTTCATTCGTGAAGCCCAGCCATGGTGTTGAGATAGTGAGTTATTTGCCATCATTTGAAGGTTTTGCCCTCCCTTGGTACCTGTGGCAATGCACAGGGCCAGCTGCAGCCGGGGGGCTGGCAGGGCCAAAGGCTGGGGCAGCTCTGCGTGTTCCCTCTGCCCTGCGTGGGGCTGTGCACAGTAACAGCCATAAAGCTGCCACGGGGACAGGGGCGAGCACAGCGCCCGTTCCGCCGCCGCCCGTGCAGGGATGCCAAGCTCTCCACGCCGGGCTGCGGGTCACCGAGGCCCTGGTTTTTGGGGCTGGAGGTTCTTCCAGCCTTTAGCAAACCAGGGTCTTTGCACAAGAATGGTGCTTTTAACTAAAGGGCAGGACAAAGCACGAAAGAAAGGAAGCAGAGCAGGAGCCCTGCTCTGTGCGCAAGGGCTGCTGCGAGGGGCTCCTGTTTGCATAACGAAGAGCTCGGCTTTTGCTGTCTGCCTGACTCATTTATGCTTTTCTACCGCTTCGAGCCCCAATCCAGCCAGACTTGACATTAGCAGATGCCAAATGAATATTTGCACAAATGTTCACCAGCAAGTTTTCGTGCCGCTCCCTCCCTCAAGGTGGCAAGTGTGGGTGTGGAGGGAGCTGCCCTGCCCGTGTTTGCGAACATGTCCCTTTGAACTCCCTGGCGGGGAGGGTGAAAGAGAGGGGAAGAGGGTTTCCAAGCAAGAAAATAAAAATGATTAATAATAAAAAAAAAGATTTAAAAAAAATCATCTGAACAGGTTCCAGCCTGTGTTATTTTGTTGTTAGCCCAGAAACCTGTGGATTATGGAATTTGGGAAAGGAGCAGAGGAATGGAAACGGACTCAGGGAGAGCAGGAATGTGGTCAGAAATAAAGCAAAGCCGAAAAAGCCTCAAATCATGATTTTGCTTTGCTGATATGAAAATTAGACACATACAAATTAGCTCGGAAATATCCTGTTTCTTTTGGGGCGTGGGGGGAGGAGAAGGTATTAACCTTAGGAAGGGAACTCTCGGGCCACCCCAGGGAGGGCGTGAAGTAAGTGTCGGGTGATGTGTTGACTTTAATGCAGGAAAGGAGGCTGCTGCCGAGCGCGGCCCCGCCGCTGCCCCCGCAGCGCTCGGCATCCCCCTCTGCGTCCCGGAGGGCAGCGGTGCCCAGCCGGCCCAGCCCAGGAACCCAGGGCTGCCCACCGGGACGCTGCCCACCGTGGGCACCGCGTGGGTGTTTTGCCACGGACGGGAGCTCTGGCGGCTCTGCGGGTGATGCCCACGGGAGCGGGACGGACCCTTCGCATCCCCTCCAGTGGCGCAGGAGCGGGGCAGGGCGCGGCCGCCCTTCGCAGACCCTCCGGTCTCCGGCCGGGTTTGCCGGGAGCTGGGAGCGGGCACCAACAGCGGCTCGGCTGAGGATGGAAGAGTTAAGCAGAGCCTGGCAGCGCTCCCCGGCCTCCCCTCCCCAAGCTCATCGAGCAGATGGGGGAAATACTAATTATGCCGAGCGAGCGGTAGCGGTGCGGAGAGGGCGATGCTGCCCTGGAGCCGCGCCACGCAGAGCCACCGCCTCGGGGGGCACCGGGACACCCGCGGGCACCGGCCCCGCACGGGGGGGTGCGGCACAACCCCGGCTTCGAGAATAACCAGAGCCACCGCCTCGGGGGGCACCGGGACACCCGCGGGCACCGGCCCCGCACGGGGGGGTGCGGCACAACCCCGGCTTCGAGAATAACCAGAGCCACCGCCTCGGGGGGCACCGGGACACCCGCGGGCACCGGCCCCGCACGGGGGGGTGCGGCACAACCCCGGCTTCGAGAGTAAAGGCAAGGACTGGAAATAGGCTTGGCTTTTCCTGCCTTGCTGCACCCTTGCTTTGGGCAGGCTGGTAGCCTTAATTCCTCCTGGGAATTCCCAAAAGCACAAGTTTAACCACTGCAGTACATCGTAGCAGGTAACTGGGAAGATGCTTTGTCAGAGACCGTTTCTTTAGAAAACAAACAAACAAACAAACAAACAAAGATCCGTGTATTTGGCGTGTGTGAGATGCCAAAGGTGCGCTGTCAGCAGGCGGTTTGTCCCTGGGCTTTGCCGGGCTGCGGGGGCTCTTCCCAGCTCTGCCCTTTGGGTGAGGGTCCGTGCATTCCCCCCCCAGCTGCCCTGCCACTGCTCCTCAGCGCTGCAGATGAAAGCTGCGTTCCAAACAAAGCATTATTGATTATTATCCCCTCGAATTTCAGAGCGGGCTAGCATTTCATGTGTATGCCACAGTCCACGGGCTTGCTGGAATAAATAACACATGGTAGCTTGTTCGTATGCCTAGTCAATAGGGAGCTGTCGGCTTTCATGCGATTTCACACATTTTTTTCAGCTAGCTCAGCAATCTAAATGCAAAAATCCAGCAAACAGGGACATCGTGTTTATTTCCGACGATCCCTGGAGAGGGCTGTATCCGTAAACCGATGAATGGATTACACTCATCCATAGATGATGGGGTTTTTTCCATCTGTGACAGATATTATATGGAAAATCTCCATTTAATATCTGATCCAAGAATAATTCAATACAAGTGAGTAATATAAGTTACAAATGCTGTAAATTCTGCTTAAGTCCTTCAGGGTGCAAGGCAGAAGCTTGTGGAATGATGCTTGCACATGGTGTCTGAACTCAGAGACCCAACATCCTTACAGCTCTTGGAAACTCAGGTTGTAACAAACTGATCAGGTTTAGACCCTTCTGAAGGGCATTCTAAAAGCCTGGTTGAGAAATGAGAGAGGGATCTGAAAGGCAGAGGTTGCAGGTAGATCTCGGTCAACGTTGTCACAGCAGTAGCTGGTGGAATGCTGGTCTTCTGGAATAGTCCTGAGTCATAGAATCATAGAATCAAAAAATGGTTTGGGTTGGAAAGGAACTTAAAGCTCATCTCATTCCACCCCCCTGCATGGGCAGAGACACCTTCCACCAGCCCAGGTTGCTCCAAGCCCTGTCCAACCTGGCCTTGGACACTTCCAGGGATGGGGCAGCCACAGCTTCTCTGGGCAACCTGTGCCAGGGCCTGCCCACCCTCCCAGGGAAGGATTTCTACCCAGGATCCCATCCAATCCTGCCCTGGCAGTTTGAAGCCATTGCCCCTTGTCCTGTCCCTCCAGGCTCTGGGAAATAGTCTCTCTTCATCTTTCTTGTTGGCTTCTTCAGGTCCTGGAAGGCCACAATTATGTCACCCCGAAGCTTCTCTTCTCCTGGCTGAACAGTCCCAGTTCTCTCAGGCTTTCCTCCCAGCAGAGCTGCTCCATCCCTCTCATCATCGTGGTGGCCCTCCTCATATCTGGATGGAGCACTGAATGGATGGATCAACAGCTGCAAAATAGTGCTGAACTATGAATATGTGGTCATCAGTTCAGAACAGATGCTTGTGGGTAAATAATTGCCGTGTGGGTTTGCAGTGTTGGCTGAGGCTTTGTCCCTTGGTGGCTGTTGGCACAGGGATGCCAGTGATGCCCTGCAGACCAAACTGGAGCTGTTGGATGAGGTTCTTGAGCAGCAAAGTGGGAAGCACAGAAGCACCCTGGGCAGACAGAGCTGAGGCTTCTGGTCAAAGGCTCAAAACATTGTGATTTTGGGCTCTGTGCACCAGCTCTTGCCTTTTGGGTCTTCCCAAGGCAGCTTCCAGTAATTCCTGACCTAGTTTGGTCTGGATGAAAGGGGCAATCCATGAGTAAAAGACTACAGACCGCCTCCTGAAAACTCACCAGGATGTCCTCGAAGCAGTGGGAGTGACTGAGACATGAGCTGGGTATCAGAAATGGAGACAAAGGGGATCAGCTTCTGTTCCCTGCTCTACTAGTGTGGCACTTTTAAAAATTAATGACAGCTCATTGCTAATGACCACAGATTAACAGGCTGTCACTGTGGGTTTTGGCTCATACAGCCATTAAGGAATAGTGGACCATCCCTGAGGTGCTCTGGTGCTGGGCGGGAGAAGCCAATACAGTCCTTGTCCCACACAGTCACCAAGGGAGTCAAAAGCCACTCTGGGGTGAGAAGCCAGCACTGCACCAGCCAAAACACGTGCAATCATGTCCAATGCCATGGGTCCAGCTGTCACCCTTTGCTTGGGTGAAACTTATATTAAAGGTTTTTCCCAGTCAAGGCTGACTTTCTGAAGGGCCCAGGGTCGGACTTTCTGTCCTGCTCAGGGCTCTCCATGGTGGCAGCTTGTTTTAATGATGAAAAGATCCTTCAGCCTTGCAGGCCAGCTCTGGGCAGTTGGGGCAGTGTCAGGGGCATGGCCCATGGTGGCAGGAGGTGCAGGAGGTGCAAGAGGTGCAGAGCAGGGAGCTCGGGCCTGTCCTACCCAGCCCAGCCTGTCTGGAGCCTCCATGCTGAGAGGAACGGCAGTGGGGACACAGCAGGAAAATTCAGAATATTGAAACCTCTGACCTCACAAAGAGCTTAGACAAATTCCATTATCGCCTGCTCTGTCAGGGCACACTCACATTGCTGTGTGTCTTCGGAGCTTCAGTGGTGGCTGGAAGCATCTCTGTAGGAAGCAAAACACTTCAGTTTTCCTTCTGGAAGAAGCTGCTCAAACAGAGCTTGCTCTGCAGACATTTTGGTTTCAGGGAAGTTCTGTTTTCTGATGGAATTTTTTTTCCTTTTTTTTCCACCTAGCTGGGAGAAACAAGGAACTGATTGCCAAAGGCTGGACCCCACTGAACACATCTAGATATAAATCAGAGAATCATGGAATCATGTCATAGCTTGGGTTGAAAGGGAACTGAGGCATCATCTAGTTCCACCCCCCTGCCATTAGCAGGGACACCTTCCACCTGCCCAGATTGCTCCAAGCCCCGTCCAACCTGGCCTTGGACACTTCCAGGGATGGGGCAGCCACAGCTTCTCTGGGCACCCTGTGCCAGGGACTGCCCACCCTCACAGGGACGGATTTCTACCCAGTATCCCATCTAACCCTGCCCTGGCAGTTTGAAGCCATTGCCCCTTGTCCTGTCCCTCCAGGCTCTGGGAAATAGTCTCTCTTCATCTTTCTTGTTGGCTTCTTCAGGTCCTGGAAGGCCACAATTATGTCACCCCGAAGCTTCTCTTCTCCAGGCTGAACAATCCCAATTCTCTCAGCCTTTTCTCACAGCAAAGTTGCTCCATCCCTCTGATCTTGGTGGCCCCCTCTGGGTTGTTTCCAGCAGCTCCATGTCCTTGCTGTGCTGGCACCAGGGCTGGAGGCAGCTCTGCAGGTGGGGTCTCACCTGAGCTGGGGGGACAGATGGGAAGAATCCCCCCCTGCCCTGCTGCCCACGCTGCTTTTGGTGCATGATATAGATACAGTGAGAAATAGAAACACATACCTGTACATGGCTGTGCATACATGTATGCACATACACTCATATGCATATATAGTCACATGCAGACACACACGTGTTATACATATACACATACATATCCACATCCATATCCACATCCATATCCATATCCATATCCATATCCATATCCATATCCATATCCATATCCATATCCATATCCATATCCATATCCATATCCATATCCATATCCATATCCATATCCATATCCATATCCATATCCATATCCATATCCATATCCATATCCATATCCATATCCATATCCATATCCATATCCATATCCATATCCATATCCATATCCATATCCATATCCATATCCATATCCATATCCATATCCATATCCATATCCATATCCATATCCATATCCATATCCATATCCATATCCATATCCATATCCATATCCATATCCATATCCATATCCATATCCATATCCATATCCATATCCATATCCATATCCATATCCATATCCATATCCATATCCATATCCATATCCATATCCATATCCATATCCATATCCATATCCATATCCATATCCATATCCATATCCATATCCATATCCATATCCATATCCATATCCATATCCATATCCATATCCATATCCATATCCATATCCATATCCATATCCATATCCATATCCATATCCATATCCATATCCATATCCATATCCATATCCATATCCATATCCATATCCATATCCATATCCATATCCATATCCATATCCATATCCATATATACATACATATACATATACACATACACATACATATAAACACATCCATATCCATATATACATATACATATACACATATACATATACACATACATATACATATACATACGTATACATATACACATACATATACATATGCATACATACATACATATACATACATATACATATACACATACATATCCATATATCCATACATATACATATACATATACACATACACATACATATGCATATGCAATGTGTGTGCCTCTCTGTCTTTGCTGTTCCCCCCAGCATCCCCAAGCTTTTGTCCTTGACCCCGGCCACGTGCGGTGCCAGCGCTGTGCACCCGAGTGGGAGAGGGAAGGCAGCAGATGGGTGCAGGCAGAGAGCGAGTGCAGGGAGAGCTGAGCCAATATTGCTCACTATGATAGACAGTGGTCTTAGCACACCAGCAGCCTAATGCAATGTTTTCTGCTGTCAATTTTTTGGTAGATATGCTGGCAACGGATGGATTTAAGGAGGAATGTGAAGTGGCAGGGCTTGCTGCTGTTTGCAGAGATCCTCCTGGTGTGGAGGGTGGGCTGGAGGAGGGCACTGGGCCCACCACAGGCAGTGGATATGAGCAGGCATGGCTGCTTACGGTGCTCATCGTCTGGCTGAAAGTCCAGCTGAATTCACCGTGTGTTCTACCTGTCTGGAGATTTTTCCCCTTCAGATAAACTGGGGATAAGTTCTGGAGCAGGCCGTGGGGAAAAAAGGGTGGGGAAAAATAAGCAGGTTTTGCTATGGTGGTGAAATTTTATGTAGGATAGACTTCTTTTACACTTAAGAGATCATTACATCAGTACATATATATATATATATATATATACATATATATATATGTTTGTAAATACAGACTATAATGGCAGAGCTTAGTATCCAGAAATCAAGACATGAGGGAATTTCCTCCCTGAACAATGTCCTTCTCTCAGTTCCACTCCTGGGCTCTGTGTGCCGGGGGCTCTGATGCGACCCCTCCCTCCCTGCCCATTGCTTCTAGTCCTGAGTGCTGAACCCTGGAGAGAGTCTCTCTCATCCCTGTGCATTCCAGATGCTTCATGGTTTTTACTTCATCTTTGTACCCTCTCAGTACTCTTTATCTGAGATTTCAGCGCTCTGGACCTTTTGGCTAACCCTTAAATGTGTTTCCTGCTCTTACTTCAGAAAATGGTCTCAGGACATGGAATTGCCCCCTGAGCTGGATTCTGCCATGAAAGTCTCCTCACCCAGAGGGAAGGCTCTCAGGAGCTCTCTGTGCCCTCCTTCACCCCCTTGGAGCTCATTCCCTTTAATACCTGCTGCTTCTTTGAGGTTATTTTACAGAATCATAGAATCACAGAATCATAAAATCACAGAATCAGAATAGTTCGGGTTGGAAGGGACCTTAAAACACATCCAGTTCCACCCCCTGCCATGGGCAGGGACACCTTCCACTGTCCCAGGGTGCTCCAAGCCCCGTCCAACCTGGCCTTGGACACTTCCAGGGCTGGGGCAGCCACAGCTTCTCTGGGCACCCTGTGCCAGGGCCTCAGTACCTTCTGAGTAAAGAATTTCTTTCTAATATCTCATCCAGCCCTGCCCTCTGGCAGTTTAAAGCCATCGTCCCTTGTCCAACCACTATCTGCCTGTACAGAAAGTCCCTCTCCCTGCTTTTCATAAACTCCTTTAGGCAATGAAAGGGGCTCTAAAGTGTCTGTGAAGCCTTCTCTTCTCCAGGCCAAACACCTGCAGCTCTCCCAGCCTGTCTACAGAGCAGAGGAGCTCCAGCCCTTGGAGCATCTTCATGGTCTGCTCTGGACCCACTCTAATTAAAGTCCGTGCTTTCCTTGTGTTGAGGAGCCCAGACCTGGATCCAGTACTCCAGGTAGGGTCTTCCCCAGGTTGTGCTGGCCTCTGGTGTCATTTCAGAAGCTCTTTCCACCTCTTGTCCTCGTTGTCCTGACTGCATGCTGGTTTGGTTTAACAGCTGAGCACAGATGCTGTCATGGACAACAGATGCTGGGTTCTGTTCTCCCCTCACCTCCAAACCCTTCATTAATGCTTTTCATCTTTTTTCTCTCTCCTGAATCCTTTTTCACACCTTCCGATTTCAGTGGCACTCAGATGCATTTGGTTGGGGAACATTTGCCCTTTTCGTCCTGCCCCACTTTGTTTTGATATCTCCGTGTGCATCCTACCTTGTCCTGTCAGGCATGGACCGCAAATGACTATGAAAAATTCAGGAATATTTTGGAACATATGTTCCCCCACCTCTCCGGGGGCAAGTATTTCATGGTTTTTTTCACATGTAAGGGAGGAAGTAGTTGATTAACACATTCATTACTCATTTCTGGTACAGCACAGTCCAAACATCTCAGGGATAGCCCACAGTTTTTGTGGGGAGTGCCTTATAAACTCACCAAGTAACAGCTGGTGCTGTGTAGAACTTGGCTTTTGAGAAATGAGTTCAATTTTGTGTTTTCCCAACATCAAGAATTATATCATCATTAGGGTTGTGGAGATTTGGATAAACCTGCTGCCTTGAAGATGCTTGTTTATGGTTAGAGCCCTGCTGACTCTGGTGTTGAGGTTTATGGTGCTGTATAATGTTTGTGTGTGTCCTTTTGCTTTTACTGTTCCATCAGTGAGCAAAGAAAGAGGAAATAAGATTTGTTAGCAATAAAGCAGTATACAATAGCTATTAAAATAGGGTAATTACATAATTAGCACAGTAGTGGTAACTCACCCAGCATGAACAACAGTAAAACAGACCCCTGTTTCCCTCGGTCTGACTTGAGCCGGGACTCTAACAAAACTTCCAAAAGGGTTATTTAGTTGAAACACACACGAAAAACTTAAAAGCCATCGTAAAACTGAGAAAGGAGGCCCAAAAAACCACAGGGAAGCCAAACACTTTCAAAGAAACAATAGTAAATTAGGTGTTAAAGATATAAAAGCCTGTTCTCTAACAATTTAATTAGGTAGCATGTCTGTTACAGACATTATGCTGCTAGTTTTGGAACCCATGGCAGGGCCTCACAGCCCTCAATTCACACCAGCCCCCAAGAGAGGAGTTTGTTATGAAGGACTGATGTTTTTGCTGTACAGAAAAGTGTGATGGTAATCAAGTGAAAATGGAAGGTAGCACAAGAAATTACTATTTTTCTTTGCAACTTTCCTTGACATATATTTACAGTAATTAAAAGCCCACTTTGACGAATAGTCCTGGTTTTAATTAGCACCTGCTTCAGTTTCATCTGAGCTCATTCCCTTGAAGAAGGATCAAAACAACAAAACTCTCCTGGAATGGGCTTGAGTTTGGCCAGTGTGAGATAAGCCTGCCCCCAGCTTCTGTCCTGCCTTCTGGAACGGGGCGTAGCAGGCAGAGGCAGCAGCAGAGCCCCTTCCCTGGCTATGTGGCCTTGGAGGAGCTCTCTAACTCCTCCTGCAACCGCTCAGCATCTCTTGTACCTGGAGGTGAACCTCTTCTTGCCCATCTGAGATCTGGCTGGTGGGGCTCTGACTCCACCAAAGGAAATGAGAATCCTGGTGGTTTTCATAGAATCACAGTTTTGCCTGGGCTGAGCCCACCAGTAGTCACTTTTAAGATTAAACTTGTGAAGTGGAACTGGGGACAGGAATGGCAGGGGAGGGATGGGATTGCTCGTTAAGAGGCTGCTGTTAAGTTGAAAGGACAGTCCAAGTGCTTAAGTGCTGCTCAGAAAGTCACCTCATCATTAAATGCTGCGATAAACCCTCTGGAAAGGCTGGCGTTTGCCTCTGAGGCTCAAAGATGCAGGTTTTTCTCTTTAAAGATGCTTGCAGTTAATGGCTGCTGTAGAAAGAGTGGGATCTTGTGGGAAGGCTCTGCCTGACCTCTTCTCAAAAGCAGGACACTGAGCAGCAACTCCTGCTGTGCTCAGGGCAATTTTCAGGGATAAAGTTTCCATCAGAGTGTTACTTGGCTTGTTCTTCCATCACCTCCCAGCCATGTTTATACCCAGGAATGGAGATGCCATCATGAGCTGAGAGGTCATTTATTTTTAGCAGAATTTCTTTGCTAAAAAATGATGTCACATTCCTACGGGAATCAACCGAAACAAGTGGAGAGGTCCTCACATAATCGCGCTGTTGGTTTGCAGGCTTTGTCCTGATGTTCAGTCTGATTTGGCCCGAAGTTGTGTCAGGGCAGGCTCAGGTGGGATCTCAGGACAAGGCTCTTCCCCCAGAGGGTGGTGGGGCACTGCCCAGGCTGCCCAGGGCAGTGGGCACAGCCCCAAGGCTGCCAGAGCTCAGGGAGCCTTTGGATGATCCTCTGGGGCACAGGGGGGGACTCTTGGGGCTGGTCCTGTGCAGGGCCAGGAGTTGGAATTGGTGATCCCTGTGGATCCCTTCCAACTGAGCATATTCTGTGGTTCTGTGGCTCTGTGATTCCATAGCACCTTGAGGAGGAGCTGCTCCCTGCACCCAGGTGTGGTCCCTGTGAGCCTGTCCCCCCTCACTGGGTTATATGTGGACAATGAGCCTGGGCTAAAGTGCCTCGCACGCTGCAGGACCCGGGGATGCCCCCACGGAACTGCAGGGAAGTTGTGCGGGCAGAACTGGATCTCAGTGGTGGCAAACAGTGCGATTGTATGGAGAGGATCTTCTGAGCCCATGTCAGCCACTCAGCTGAGCTGCAAAGCTGCAGATGAAGAGTAGGGATCCAGTGACTTTTCTTACTCTGGTATCCGTGTCCAAAATTTTCTCCCCAGGCCACCAAGATTCCACTTCTCCTCCCAAAGTAGCTGGCAGCAGCTCCCCTCCCTGCGGAGCAGAGGCTCCTGCATTTCCATGCTGTTGTGTGTGTTGTTTGCAAAGGGCTTTGGAGTGAAATCTTTCTCACAAGACTTTTTTTAAAATTTTTTTTTATTAGCACTTCATTGTTTTTTCAGGGCTGGAAACATAAGCTCAGCCATCCCGATGCTATTTTGGACCTCACACCTCTACTTGACCTAAGAAAACTAAGGACAGCTGCAAAAATACAAACAAACAAATAACTTAGAGCATTGGATATGCTTTAAACCGCTAATGAGCTAAGCATAACAACCCCCCTAGGAGGCATATGTTAATTTATATGTTTTTATTAAGTCTAGTCTTCAGCCTCCCGATTTGTCTGTGCAATGCACAGCATGGCAGGGTCCTGGGTGAGCAATGGGGACAGCGGTGGGATTGAAGCCTTGTCAATCAGAGCGTTTTCTGGTATTAAACATCTGCTTAAAAAGAACACTGGCAGTGTCAAGGCGGTGTGATGAGACGTTCTGGTCACTTCTTGTGCACATGCATGAAGTGAGGCTACAAAGAGCTGAAGGAACGCAGATACTGGTGAAGAGCAGGGCGGAGCATGGCACAGATGTGTGCACTGAGCCACCACTGGCCAGCCCTCCCCGACACCCAGGGCCAGGCTCTTCCTTCTGCCACAGCTGCAAACCCCTGCCCATCCCACTCCACCTTATTCCAGCTGAGCTCAGATTTCCCACACTCCGGCACAGAAATTGGGGGAAGATCAGCCATTCGAGAACGGGACGGAAATGTTCCCCCTCCTTGCTTTGTGGTGTTACTCGATGTCAGCGGTTCTGGCATAAACACCACGTTCCCCCTTCATAGCTCTATTTTCCAGCTCGTTCCCGTGAAGCTGCAGTTATTCGTGACTTCACTCCAGATCTGTTGCTCTGGGATTTGGGAAGTGCTGCCACTCCCTCAGCCCACATGGCCGCTGTGGGGTGGGGAGAAGGAGGAACGGGCCATAAACAGGGCTGTCACCTTGCAGGGAGCGGAGATGGAGCCTGGCAGTGCTGCCCAGCCCAGCCGCAGCTCATGGGGTCTGTGACCCAGGGCCGTGGAGGAAGCTGGAGGAAACCATCTCCTCCATGTCAGAATAGCAACATGAAATACTCCCACGGCAGCTGCACAGCACTGCACATATCCGTGCCCTGCAGCTCCTCCTCTGGGGTTCCTGGAGGCTGACACTGCTGTTGGGTGGTGCAGCAGCGGGGTCAGCGCCTGGTGGGGTGATGGAGAGGGCTCTGCTGCACCTCCAGCTGCCGACCCTGCTGCAGGTCCTTGTGCTCGCCCTGCGCCGCTTGACTCGGCAAGTCATCCCAACTTGCTCCCCTTACACAGGGCAGATGTGTCCACTGGGATTCCTGGCCTCTGTGGTCTCACCTGTGGAGGTGACACTGATGATTGGGAGGGTGCTGAGGTGATGGGAGGTGTTGAGATACCAACAGGGTGTCAGTAGAGAGGGGAGCCATGAGGTGATGGGGAGGTGTTGAGATACCAACAGGGTGTCAGTAGAGAGGGGAGCCATGAGGTGATGGGGAGGTGTTGAGATACCAACAGGGTGTCAGTAGAGAGGGGAGCCATGAGGTGATGGGGAGGTGTTGAGATACCAACAGGGTGTCAGTAGAGAGGGGAGCCATGAGGTGATGGGGAGGTGTTGAGATACCAACAGGGTGTCAGTAGAGAGGGGAGCCATGAGGTGATGGGGAGGTGTTGAGATACCAACGGGGGGGTGGTAGAGAGGGGAACCATGAGGTGATGGGGAGTGTTGAGATACCAATGGGGTGGTGGTAGAGAGGCCAGCCATGAGGTGATGGGGGGCGGTGCGATACCAACGGGGGGGTGGTAGAGAGGACAGCCATGAGGGGATGGGGGGTGTTGAGATACCAACGGGGGGGTGGTAGAGAGGACAGCCATGAGGGGATGGGGGGTGTTGAGATACCAACGGGGGGGTGGTAGAGAGGACAGCCATGAGGTGATGGGGAGGTGTTGAGATACCAGCAGGGTGCCGGTAGAGAGGGGAGCCATGAGTGCCCCCTGGCCAGGCCCACTGCAGGCAGGAGAACACCTCCAGACTCTGGTGCTGTTGGTGCCAGGCAGCAGAACAGAGCCCACTGCCTTCGGATGGCTCTTTGGTTACAGAGCTGAGATGGGTAAAAATAGCAGTTTACTGTTGAGGAGAACTGCCCCCTGTCTGGCCCTGATTCCATCAGCCAGGCCAGGACCCACAGGCTGGTCCCATGCCCTGCCCTCTGCTTGCACAGGGTCATCCATGCACAGTGCTCCCGGTGCTCCCGAGGGGCCGCCAGCCCTGCAGCCTCTGCTCGAGGGTGCCCAGCCTCCAGCATCCAGGGCTCCACGTTGGTCATGTTCGAAATGTGTCGTTAATTTACACTGAAATTGCCCTGAGAGGTTTCCTAGCTCTGCTAGGGAGTTCCCACCCTGTTCTACTCACGATCTGACCTTGCAGTTTGTGCCCCGTTGGCTGGGGGTGGGCACCCATGAGATGGGAAACTCATTGCCCTGCTCTGTTTGGGCAGTGTGTCCACGTCGCAGCTGGACTCAGCTCCAGTTGGATGACAAGGGGAAAAGGATGCAGGGCCCTCAGGGAAGTGGAGAGAAGAACAGGCCATAGATGGGACACATTCCTCTTGAACGTGACCCAAAGACTGCAGCCTGCTTAGGTGCAACAGGTGGGTGTAGAAGCAAAGGCTGAGGGAACTGCAACAATTTGAACAAGATCAACCTGGAATTAGCTTATCTTTTAAATTGTCTTACAGGCAAGGTTCTTCAGCTCCTAGAGCAGCAACATCACCTTTGGTTTGCCTTGTTGAGGTGAGGTCTTTTTAGAGGTTGCAAAGGGTTGACTCTGGCCAGATTCCAGGGACCCACTAAATCATCTCTGCAACAAGGCAGAGGAGAGAGGTAAAGATAAGAGCTGGGAGAGGTCACTTATTATCTTCACGGGCAAGACAGACTGAAAGTGGGATAACACTTAAGTTTATTACTAACAGGATAAGAACCTAAGAGTGAGAAATAAAACAGTCTTAAAAACACAAACACACTTTCCCCTGCTCTGTGGGGTCCCTCCCATGGGAGGCAGTCTTTAATAGATTTCTTCAGTGTGAGTCTATTCCTTGGGCAGCAGTTCTTCCACATCTGCTGTCCTGAGGGTCACTCCTCCATAGTGGTCAGTCCTTCATGTCTAAGATGTACTGATGTGGTCCCGCTCCCCACAGGGCCACTGCTCTCACTTGGGTAAAACCTGTTCCAGCGTGGGTCTGCCTCTCCACGGGTCCTGAGGTCTCCTGCAGGACTCCGCTCCATCCTGAGGGTCACAGCCTCCTTTCAAGCATCCACCGGCTCCAGCACGGGCTCCTCCATGGGCTGCAGGGGTGTCTCTGTGCTGCAATGGTCCTCCATGGGTGCAGGGGTTTTAGCTCAGAGTCCTCCTCCTGCTCCATGAGGTGCCTCCTCCCCATCCTTCTGCAGTGACCTTGATGTCTGCCTTGTTATCCCATGTTCTCACTCTCTGGAATTTCTTCTTCGCAGCAACCCTCTATTCTTAAATATGTTATCACAGAGGCATTACTGTGATCTCTAATTGGCTCAGCCCTGGACAGCAACTGGAACGTCCCTCCTGGAACCGATTATCATTGGCTCCATGGTACAGGGGAAGCTCCTAGCAGCTTCTAACAGAAGCTACCTCTGTAGCCACCTCCCCGCCCCCACTAAAATTCAGCTACAGAAACCCAGGACAGAGGTGATCTTAGAAACAGCCCTAACCCCTAGAACAGGATTTTCTAAGACAAACGTTCCCTTGGGTACTACTGGGTTTCTGGGATGGCTCCTCTGGAGATATGTGGAACCATTGGTTTGGACCACATTTCATGCTGGCAGCTCATGCTCCCTGTGTCTTCTTGCAGACAATTTTCAGTCCATGTTGCAACAGCCTGTGTGGTCACCCACCCTCTCCTTCCCTGCACCATCAGGTGACCATCAAGAACGCAGGAAGAAGGTACATCATCTGAACCCAGTGAGGCTGAGCAGATGGCAGATGAGTTCCAGCAGTCCTTAAGGCACCTCTAGAAAGAATGGAGCATCTCTGTCCAAGTAGTGCCCATCTGGAAGACGAGAGTCTGCTTGAATCTTGCCCAGATCTGAAATTCTGCTCTGGGTGGTCTCATGTTTCACAAGCACTCGTGATGTGACTTACACCAGGAAGGGTTTCCTCTGCTTTTTGGTGGGATCTGATGTGGGTTCTAGCTCCTCAACCAAAGCCTGTGGGGAGGCTGCCTAGTCACTGTCAAATGGTGTTATTACTTCTGTGGCCTGAGTTTCTTCACATTCCTCTATCATCTCCCTCATTTTTAGCCCAACTACATTCAGATTTAATTTCCTTCTTCCCATCTTAGGGGTAAACTGACTCTGAGGATTTGTTCCACTACAATTCCACTGCCCAGAAGAATAGTAGATAAATATTTTAAGCTGTATCTGATTTGGTTAAGGTCTTGTTTCTGTTGATGAGGGACATTTTCCTCGCAAGGAGGACAGGCTCCATCAGAGCCAGGGGATTCACTGAGTTTCACAAAGGACTGGTTTGCCAGTTGTGTTGTCCGGCTTTTGCTGGACTTGTGAACGAGATCTACGTTAGACCTTCCCACAGACCCAAGGGCTTCTGCAGGGCAGGCTAAGGGGAGCTCGTCAGAGGGTAGAACTTCTGCTCCAGGAGAAACTCTGCGACTAAGCAGCTCTTCTTGTTATGAAACAAGATAAAAAAGTGAAATTTTGATGTTTCTCATGAAATGTAAATTTAGAAATGGTTCAGACAAGAAAGCCTTATTTAAATGACTTGTTTCTACTTTCCTATTATACAAAAAGAGGAAAATTAAGATATTAGGCAGGGCAAAATCTGAAATCTCTATGAGGTTTGAGTCAATATTCAACTATGTGCAGCAGTGGAAGCAAAAAGACCACAATGAAACGAAGCACGTCAATGCCATTGAGAAGAACCATTGCGGTGGTGATGAAACACCATGTTTTGACATTCTCCTGTTGTCAAATTTCATTGAAATTGACAAACTGCTGGGAAATATTTTGATTTTAGACTAGACTTTACTGGATGAGAAATTGCTGTGTTGAAAAATTTTCAGCTGGCTCTCTTGCAAACTGAGTCAACAGCTGATGAGCAGACCATGGTGTCTGCTGGGGAGGGCCTGAAGACAGCGAGGCAGAGATGTGGGGGTCAGACCCTGAGCGTTTCAGCAGTCACTCATCAGAATACCATTCACTGGAGCAGGAAGCTGCACTCAATGAGAAGGACAGTGTTTGGCACTTTGGGAGTGCCCCGATGGCCTAGTGCTAGGTGCTGGCTTCTAAGAGTGGATACTGCCCAAGTTGTTATCAAGGTGTCTCACAGCAGAGACTGACAAGTCCGAATGCCTTTGTCAGGAGCCAAAGTCAGGTCCTAAATCAGCCTCTAAATTTCAAGCAGATGTAAGATGTGCAAGCAGTAGGAACAGGCTCTCTGGAACGTGCACTCCTGTCCTCTGCTGGAGTGGCCTCTGCCAGAGGACAACGTGGGTCCTGAGGAACTGCTGCTTCACACTGACACCCCATCTCCTCTGAAGGGATGTCATGGACACCCATGGCACATGAATCTTAACTATCTGGTAAGTCTGAAAGCCCACTTTGTTCTGTTGTCAGCTTCAGAGCAAGAGCATACAAACAGACTGAAATCCACAACTGCCTCACTTCCTCTTAAACTAGTTAAAGTGTATACTTGAAGGGCTTAAAAACGATAACAATTCAAGAGTTAATAAGAGCTGTCAGTCAGAAAAGTACGTGCCCAGGTTTTGGTTACATAATGACATGCTGCTTTGTCTCCAGATGCAAAAGGGAGCCAGGCTTAACCCAACCCGAGGAGCTGCAGCTGCCACCCGTACCCATGTGCACAGCAGGATCTGGCCACGGCTGCACTGGAAAAACGTAGGAAAACAACAGATACGGAACAACTCCAGATTGGTTTCCTCGACTGTCGTGCATTCAGACTGTTATATGACAGGAGGATTTTTCTGAAGAGCGTCACAGCTGGGAGATGTGCGTAATAGATTTATGGTAGTAGAGAAGACCTTTTTTGGATGCCTGAAGAAGGTAGAATACAACTCTGAAGTGACAGAAGCTGTGTTGTTTTGTGAAATCCTGACACACCATAACGCTGTGATCCCCAAGGACGTGTGTTTGTGCCAAAGCTTTGCTATTCCCCAGGACGGTGCACAGGGGCTCCATAAATCAGGATAGGGGGATGGAAGGTGTTGCCTGCTGGTTACATGTCTTTGGCATCAACACTGAACAAAGGTATTCTAGCAAATGTTTGCTCATAGCTTGCATTTCAAAGGGGAAACCTACAAAGCTTTGCTCTGGTTTGCAGTAAAATCCAGTGGTTTGGCTGCCACTGATCCTTGGGAAGTTCTCGATAAACAGGTGCTTTATCACAGAAGGACAGAATCATTAAGGCTAGAAAAGGCCTCCAAGACCATCCAATCCAACCTGTGCCCGATCTCTGCCTCCCTGGGCAACCCTTTCCAATATTGAACAACCCTTGGTGTGAAGAAATTCCTCCTGCTGTCCCACCTGCCCCTGCCCTGGCCCAGCCTGAGGACGTTCCCTCTCCTCTTGTCCCTGTTCCCTGGGAGAAGATCCCAACCCTCGCCTGGATCCATCAGGGATCTGCAGAGAGTGAGAAGGTCCCCCCTGAGCCTCCTTTTCTCCAGGCTGAGCCCCCCCCAGCTCCCTCAGCTGCTCCTCACAGGACTGACTCTCCAGACCCTTACCCAGCAATGTTCCCTTCCCTGGACACGCTCCAGCCCCTCCGTGTCTCTCTGGGAGTGAAGGGCCCTGAACTGGACATAGGACTTGAATGAGGCCCCACCAGTGCCCAGCACAGGAGGACAATCACTGCTCTGGTCCTGCTGCCCCACACTGTCTATGATACAGAAATCAAACCATTATCAATTATCATCTGCTTTGATACTCCCAGCTATTTTTTTTAAATTATTATTATTTTTATGCTGATGTGCTGCAAACATCAGGGATGGCTTCTTCTGATTGCCTTTCGAGGTGGATTAAGGTTAGGGGTGGCAAACCTTTCTCCTTTCCCTGAGATGACTCTTACCTCTCCACAGCTCCAGGTATAGGAAAAGCACCACTAGCTGCACGAACTGGGTGGGTAATTTGTAATGAATAATTTATGTGAGCAATGCTGCCTTTATTCCTGTATGTGAGTTGTCAGTATGAAAAGGTTATTTTGGAAGCATTTTTTTAAACAATCTCCAAAAAGAAAGAAAATCTTGGTCTGTAGCTTATTAGTGAGTTGTTTGTTGTGTTTGATAGTCCAAATCCAGGCTGTCTTGCATGCATGCACACAGATCACATGGGCGTGATTAAAGTCTGTCTAAAACCAGAGGGAGCCTTCCTGCTGGCACTGCCAGTCCCTGGAAGACCCCTGACCTCCTGATCTGACGGGTGCAGGAAATACTCAGGAGCAGGTTTCTCCCATGTTGGCACCTGGCTGTAGGTATCCATCATGCTGAGACTCTTCAATATTGGCTTAACATTTGCCAGTTCAGGGAACAAATCTCTCCAGTAACTCCTCTGGCAAAAAGCCTGAGTGAGCTTTGGGCAGCATCCTTGTAAGCTTAGAATTTAGCAGGAGATTTTTTAACAGGTTTTGTAAAAACAGCTTCCTGGGAAAGGGAGAGAAGACAGCCTGGTATTTAAAGGACTAGAATTAGGTGGGATGAATTTTTTGAAAGTGCCTTTCTGGTTTCCAAGCCCAGTTCCTACTTTCTTTTTATTCTCTTTCACCAGTTCTGACTGATTCCAGCTCTCATTCCGACTTTATTCTCGACTCCTTACCCTTGGCAGTACCACACTGCCCATCTCTCCCCCAAAGCAATCACGAGCCTGGGTGGGCCACGGGTCCCACCCATCACAGTGAGATGCTGGGACTTGCTGGGAGTGGAGCTCCTGGGCCATCGCGGCCCGTGCGTGCTAACATTAGTTCCAAGGCCTAGAAACTCATTTATGAACTCCCAGCTGGATCTTTCTTGTATCTTAAGGGACCTTTGAAAGTCTGGTTCTGCAATGTGAATTCCTTGGACTGTTCCCAGGAGCACTCAGGCACTTTGAATATCTCCCTCGTTCCCACGTCTTTGTCTGATGGGGCTTCAGCTGATGGAGTATGTATGGCCCATAACCCAACGGCACTGGATACCTTCTTAGAGCATGGAGGTGCTGAACAAGAGTGCTCCGAGCAGCTTCTTGAAACTGTGTAAGCACTGAAAAAACAAGCTGCTCTCTGAGGGAGGAAAGGGGATCCCTCGCATCCCAAGGAGGTTCAGTGGCTGGTTTGATGGGTCACACAAGTCCCTTCTGCTTCCCGACCTTTCCGTCACCTCTGTGGCTTGGTTGTGAGTCTGGTGCTCACCACATTCATGATTCCTGATTCTGGCAGGAGTGTCCTGCTTCGGTCTCATGATGCAAACTCTGCCATTGCTGCTGCACCCACTGCAGCTTTCTCCAGTAAATCCTGTCCCGTGTTCCCCAGGCAGCTGCCCCCTCTCCCCACAGTGGGTCCAGCTGGCCTGGAGCACAGGAGCAGGACAAGGTCTGCTGCCCCACAATACCCTTTTTTCACACTGGACTGCATCTATGAAACAGCTCTGAACAAGAAAGACCTGTTTCAGCCTTTGCCTAATGGCAGACTGAAGGTCTGCCCTGCTTTCCACAGCACCTCTTGGGATCCAAACCCAAGCCCATCTGTGCTGTATCAGTGTCCAACTCTTCCAGAGCCCAGCTTTTGTCTCCTTCCAGGCTTGTCTGCAAACAGAAGAGAGAGAAGGGATGATGAGGGAGCAGAATGGATGATATCTTTTAAAACAGAAAGAGATGAGTTTTTTTGGTTGGGTTAATGCATAAATATCCAAGGAGGGACTGAAAAACAAGAAAGGAAAAGAGCCCAGCCTACATAGCTGTGCAGATAGCCATGGGTTAGCCAGCACGGAACAAGAGCACTAAGCCATGACAGGAGGCTGGTGTAGGATCATCTGGGATTATGAGTGCCTCTTGTTTTATAAGCGAAGTTCTGGGGGAGGAAATATGTGGTGAAGTGAAACTGGTGATTGTACAGGCATGCCGGCGATTAAGGTTGCAGTGGGTGGGCAGTCTGTGGGGGCTGCTGTGTTAACTCCAGCCAAGGAGAGGCACATGCTTTCCAATCTATGCTATCTCAGTTTCAGTGCTGCAGACACCCATCAGGGTGTCATTAACAAGCAGTTACTCCGCTCTCGTTGCTGCGCTTTAAGGAAATATGTCAAAGGCATTTCTGGTGAGCGAGGGCTCGGTGCGATCAGATTGCTCCAGCCTTCTCACAGCATTCCATTCAGATTATAATACACAATAGTTCAGACCCTGCTGTGTCCCATTACTCAATTATGAAATTGCTTTAGAAGTTGGAGCTTACTGATTGGCTCCGAATGATTTCATACCCATCATATTTCTGTGTGTTTGTGCTCTTGGGCTGATTGCTCCGTCTGGTTGGTGCAAGCTGTTTCACTGTTCTGTTTCATGCACTAGGATATATTTTATACCTGTCTGTATCACTAACAAAATCCCTCAATATGTTTTGCATCTTCAAATCAGGCTCCAAAGTGCAAATTACCTTTGCGGTCCAGTCCATTGTTGTGGGGATGGAGCCTTCATGTTATTGGCCAAGAGCTAAGAGAGGTGGGCAAGTATAGTGAACCAAAGTCCAACCCCACAGCGCAGGGCTCCTCTGCCTTCCCTGCCTGGCAGATGTTCAGCTTTCTGTGAAGGAGCAAGATGGAGGGAGTATGCTGGGATGGCAACTGAATTTATTTGTGCAGCTCCCACCAGTCACACTGAATCCTAAAGCATTTGTCCTCTAAGCATCACGACCATCTAATCCACTACACATCACAACCAGAGTCTATAAAATTCAACTTTGCTCATGAATTACATGCAAGAGGCAAGGACAAAATGCTATTGATGGTTGGTGCAGATATGACCTACTTGCATGTGTCAGCTCTTCATGCAGCTGTTTGCCTTCATGGGGTAAACATTCGTGAGTGGTGGGAGACTTGACGGAGAGAAGCACTACTGCTTTATGTTAAGGCAGGGATTTTACACCTCTTGGAAATAAACCCCATGAAACTTGAAAGGATATGGTTTGATTCTACTGAATGAACCAATTTATCCCATCCTCCATAAAAGGAGAGCGAACAAGAATGAAGCCAGAAGGACTCAGCTTGTGCATCTTTAAAACCATCAGTCCTGTTTGAATTCACCCATGCAAGAACTGAAGCAAGGTCCTGTTCTAAATTAAAATAGTGCTATGTGCTCTAGTTTAGAGAGCCAAAATAAATTTGGGCTTTGAACTCTTCTAAAATTACTGCAAGTATAACTTTGAACACCTATTGTTAATAGCAGCATTGACTCTTGGTAACATTTTGTACCACCCAAAGCAAAAGAGCTGAGGCTGATAAACTGATAGTACCATGCGTTGCCAGAACCCATTAGAATCAAATTGTTGACATCTTCTAGGGAGATGTTGAGATTACAAAAAAATTCTGTGTAAAAATGTCCTTGGTATGCAATTAATATTCTTCTTTCTCTTTTAATAAAAAAATGTGATTCAGAGTCAGAGCGAACTGCTCAGGGGGTTGCATGTATTTAGGAGCCTGTGGATGTGGCTGAGGAGCTGAATGCCATTGACCTCATGCACAAGAACCTCAATCTGATGTTCAAAGGAGAGAGATTTCTTAATAAAAAGTGGTCCCTCAAGAGCTTCTCTTGGGTCAAATCCCGAAATCCTCTCTTGGTTCAGACCTTTAGTACATGCGCAAATGAAAATGAATTCAGGACGCTGGATCTGTCTGGCTTGTTTTAAGGAATAATTTCTTTCCCAGAATCAGAATTTGGCATTTTGTTGTTCCTCTGGTTCAGATTAGACCACCAGCAGGTTTGTTTCACCCCCTAGGTGTTATCAGGGAATTACTGGAAAGCAACATGACTTTCTGTACCTTTGATGCTGTTAAAATGATAGTCCATTCTGCCTACACAGGGATGTAGCTAGAAGGTCTTTGAAAGGTTTCAGTGTACGTTTCCAAGATGAGTTAAGGCTCTGGCAATGGCAACAGGATTCTCTCACCTGCCAGCAGATAAGGATCATCATGAATGTTCACCATTCTGAGTTATGCTGTTCAGTCAATTGAATACTCAAAAAAAAAAAAANTGTGCCATCTAAATTTTTCCCTTTCAGACTTTCCACTGGATGTGATCATTCTGACAATCTGCCACTCCATTAGCACAGAGGTCCTTATCTTGCAATGTTATTTCATGTATTTATTAACTCCTTGTGTTTACTTATTTAAATATTCTCTGCAGATGAGACATGTGGCAATTGCTGGCCAGCTTAGTCTCAGCTGCTTCTCAGATCCAGCTGCTAATATCATTTCATAACTTGGCTTGTGCAGTTCAGATCTGTACCAAAAGACTCTGTTTTGAATTACCATTATATTTGATATTAATACCAAGCATGCTCACAGCTGTCCTACGTTGCTGTTTCCACCCTCCCTGGAATTCGGCTCTCAGACAGAGGACATAACACTCTTGTATGTCTGCCTCTCAAGCTTTTAGATCTGTCCTGGACTCGCAGTGTGTTGTCTACAGCAGGGAAGATGTGCTAATTGCCACTGCAGCACGCTCAGCTTATGAGCTTGATGGCTGTTTCAGGGTCAGACCTAACTCAGTCCTAACCTGAAAAGTTTTTCCAGCATCGCAATAGTGACCTGGGCAACCCAGGAAAGATTTATGTGCAGACCATCCAAGGTCTCTGATGGTGTTTTGGATGGGATTTCAGAGGTATTTAGTCACCTAGAGATGAGGAATGGTACCGGGCGGGATTTTCCAAACCACATTGGGCCCTGACCCTCAGGGGTGTTTTGTGTCTTTGCCTAAGGAAGTCAATAGAAGTTGGTCACTGAAGCACGCTGAGGGTGCAGGTCTCCATGCCCTTGGACACGTCTGCATTTGGAGGAGCACCTGCAGCTCTGTGAGCCTGGTGATGGTGAGCCCCAGCCAGAAACTGAGCCCGTGTCTCTCCCAGATCCTGGGAATGGTGTCACCTCTGGATCTCGTTCTTCCAGATGTGCTGAAATGAAACATCCCGGCTCGCCTGTGTGCAGCTCCTGTCTGGGGAGCCCATGCCCACCCTTGGCTCAGGTATGGAGGGTGGCCAGGACAGGCATTTCCAGCTCGGTCTGCCGTCTGAGACTGCACAAATATCTGTCATCTGTGGGAATGACACGTGGCCAGTTGTGTGGCCCAAAGAATTTCTTTTTCCCACAGAAGTAGAGTTGTTAAGGAGGGGGAAAACATCAAACAGTTGGATTATTTGTGCTCTCTGGATCCTGGATGAGTGACACTCCGAGTCCACAGCTGCTGATGAGACCAGAGCACTGTTCCTTTAGTACACCAGAGCAGAATGTGGCCTTCTACTAATGAACAGGTCAGCTCTTTCTAGAGAGGCCACGTGCTGTGCCTGTACTCACCGAAAGCTAGACATTTCTGTTGGTGACAAGCTAACTTCTCACCTTTCATGGGCGAAAAGAGAGAAAAGATGTGCATCCAATGTAAGTCCTACCCTCAGCAAGCCCCCTGGGAACAAAAGGCTAGAAAGCATCTTGGGTGACTTTCACGTTTGCAGCACGTTGGCAGCCTCGGCACGAGCACGTTGAGGTCCACAGTGCTGCAGCAGGAGCAAGTCTGGCCCCAGGAGAGAAACGCCCTGGCCAGACGTGGGTTTGAGGTGCACCTCACCTGGGTGTTCTCCAAGGTACACCAAGACACATGCTGTGCAGCTGAGAGCCAGCTCCTCTCCCTCCATCTTCTGCCTTCTCCTCAGAGAGGATTCAAGTTTATTTAATCTCAGATTTCTCGCTGAAAAACGCTCAGTGAGCATGAAATGCCTTTGAACTCCGGGAGTATCGCTACTGCCTGTAACGGGGCTGGGAGCAGGAGACAGCCGCTTCCGTAGCTGCTCCAGACACATCTGCACCACGCAGGAGGCACCCGAGGAGCCTCCCCAGCCTTGGGAGCACCTTGGGAGCACCTTGGGAGAGGTGGAGGGCATGGTCTGCGACCCTCGTGCCCTGCTCACCAGCCCGCACACAACCCGCGGCGGGGGCACAGCGGCCAGCTGCATATGAAAGTATTTCCAGTCCAGACAACAAACAGCTGCGAGGGACTTGGAATCCATTAGAAAGTGGATAGCCAGGAAACCCTTTCCATGAAGTGAAGAGAGGATTGAGTTGCTGAGTGCTGCAAAGATGCATACATTTTCCTAAAAAAACATGCGCGGTGCCAACATGAAGATTCAGTGCATTGTCAAAACAAGCCAAGATTCTTATTAAAACCAATTGCTTTGGTTTGTCAGGCTGCTTTACTGTGGTGCTTCTAAGCCAGCATATGTGTTTGGGTTTAGGAGAGCTGTTCCAGCCAAGCCTTAGGTGGCTAGGAATGACTGTGAGCTGAGCAGATGCAGGATATTGTTTGCCCACGGCTGTCCTGAGGAGGCTGTGCCATGGCCCGTGGATCATGCTGTGTCAGATGTTGGCTGTGAGGAGGCTGTGCACTACAACCACCCAAGAGGCACAGCCAGTGCTCTGGGAATCGTAGGTGCTCCCCATTTCCAGACACAGTAATGGAGCAGAAGAAAATAAGACAAAAAGCACATGCTATTGACTGTAATGTCCATTTCATTTGACAGAATCCATGAATAACAAAGACCATTTTGAAGAGAGAGGTGATACCTTTTACTAGGCTAAGTGTGACAATACCAGGAAAGCAGAGGAAGCCCTTGTACTCTTGAAAGCTTGTCTGTTTTTCCAGCTCTGTTGGTATAAGAAAAGCCCCTCGTGGCTCCAGCATAAGAAATGAATGGTGGGTGCTTCTGATGTGCAGTTCTGCTCTTCATGGTTGTTCAGGGTTGTTCCACCCAGGCTGATGAAGACATGTCATGTAAATGAAACTGGACGAGGCCTGCCATGTCTCTGATGAATGTCCTAATACAAATATTCATTTACTACCTAAGAAAACAAAGAATCCCTTGAAAAATCTATTGAATCTATTTGAAGCTTGAATTACTAGTTTTCACTTTATTCGGAATGTGACACTGGAAGATTGGCTCTGTTTTAACAGTGCCAGCCAAACAAAGGTTCGGACTTTTGGTGGAATGGGTAGAGATGGCAAATCCAATAGTAAAATTCATCAAAAATTAGGAAGCTGAGAAATAGGAATTCTTTTCCTGCTTCTTTATTGAGCCTTTTAGTTCCTCCCGGCTCACATCTCTCTTGAGTCAGTGCTAATGTGCTCCCTCAGACACCACTGTTTCTGTGGCACAGTTGCTGCTGCTCTCACCATGGCAGACACTGAAGGAAACTTGAAAGCTCATGTTTGGGAGAGACCGGAGACGGCAGGTTGTTTGGTATTTCAAAACCAGCAAGATGAGAATCAGAAACTGCAGTTAAAAAAACATTCAGCCTCTGTAGAGCTCTGTCTCCATAGCCCCTGTGTGTGAGTTTGGCTCCTGACTGTCCCTTTCACATACTTTTGACCCTGACCCATCACTTTGTGCTGAGTACCTATTTCCCAAAGGGATTCAAACCAATGATGATGCCCTGAGTTGCCTGGAGGTGTGATGATCTGGGCTGGGCAGTGGCTGGAGCTGCTCAGAGCTGCCCCGGGGTCAGCAGTGTGGGAGCGCTTCGATTCCAGGCATTCTGAAGTGGAGCAGAGAGTCTCCAGGGGAAGATGTGGTTTGCAGCACGGAAGCATTTGCAGGCTGTGGAATAGTGACCCTCTGCTCGGTGTCCTCCATGTGTCCACGTGTGCTGTGAGACACGAAGAGCTGACGCCAGCCTGGTGAGTGTTGCTCCATCCCTGGCAAGCAAAGGAGGTCAGTGCCTGCTGTTCCCACGGGATGCTGAGGGGCACTCAGCTTTTTAAAAGCAAGTACCTGCAGGAAGTCCCAGATTCCCATGAGCAGAGCAAACCCTCAGGCTCAGCCTGCCCTCTGTGAGCAGTGTTCTCTCATCTGAGCCTCAAGGCAAGCTCCCAGCCGAACTATCAGACTCTTGGCAGTAATTTCCACACCGGTTTGTTGTATTTGGACTTGAGATTCCCCCTTGACCCCAAAAGTCACACTAAAATGCTAAAAGTATTTTCTTTGCTTGCTAAAGAAAACACAGAGGGCTTTATTTAGTTATTCAGAACTCCTCAGCCGTTTTTCAGTCACTTCATGATTTCCAGAGATGGTATCTGTGCTGTTGTCTCCCCGCTCGGGTCGCTCGGAGCAGCTCGGAGGGGAAGGAAAGCTGTTACATTTCATTGTCCTCAAAAGAGGGGAGAAAAATCCGACTCATACTCCCAACCCAAACAAACTCCGCTGCCTCGCGCATTCTTGACAGCCAGGAAGGCTCCCTTGAAACTGTCTGTAGCCTTAAACTCCCTTCTAAGAAGTTGGCCATTTCCATAGAGATTTTTTTCTCCACTGATTTATAAACTTTAATTTATATGCAAGCCTGGAATACTTGCTTTGGGAAGAGTTCTACCTCAAGCCAAGCAAGTGCTGAGGTGCACAGCGCCTTGCGTGGTATGGTTGGTATTTTCATGGCACAGCCTGTAGCAGCCCCAAAATACCCCAATTTCAGAGCAAGCCTGGTTGGAGGTGGTGCCGAGCACTTTCCTTCCAAGCCTGGCTGGGTCAAAGAGTTGTGTTACTGAACTGAGGGGATTTAAGAGGTTTGGGAAGCCTCTGCCTGACCCAGACAGGCACAGCCTGTGAGTGCAGAGGCGCTGCTGTAGCTGGGGCTCTTGTGCAGCCCATACGTGGTCTGGGACATAGTTTAACAGTGTTCCAATGAGCGGTAATGGGATTTTCCAATCTGGAGCTGATTTGCTGGAGCCTGGGTGTAGGTAGGATTGTGCTGACTGCTGTTTCCTTTGGAAGTGTTGGAGAATATTTGGCCCTTCTTTGCATCAGGTCACTGATTTATGGTGACTGGTGATCTGCACCCTGAGGCATGGTAGCATCCCATGTTGCTTTGTGTTTGTACCTGCTGGGATGATCCAGACTGCTGCTATTGCATCTCAGCTGAAGGGTGGTGCCTTCTACATGAAGGGTGGTGAATTTTGTATAAGCTCATCACACCTTTCTACAGCTGCTTCCCCCTCAGGGAGAGGAGTCCTAACCCTGCTCCAGCACGAGGTCCCTCCTTTGGGAGAGAGTCCCTCCATGAACTTCTCTAAGCTGAGTCCTTCCTCTGGGCTGCAGTTCTCCACGCGCTGCTCCAATGGATGTCCCTCACACAGGGTGAGTCCCACAGGAAAAGGTTGCTCCACATGGGTCCTTCCACAGGCCCACAAGTCCTACCAGGAAACCTGCTCCAGCGTGGGTCCATGGGTCCTGCTCCAGTACAGGATTCCCATGGGATCACAACCTTTTTATGAGCATCCTCCTGCTCTGGCATGGGACTCCTCTCTGGCCTGTAGGTTGGTCTCTCCTCCCCTGTGGACCTTTATGGGATGCAGGGGCACAGCTGATTCACCAGGGGCTGCTCTGGTGCCTGGAGCACCTCCTGTCCACTCCTTCTCCACTGACCTGGGGTCTGCAGGGCTGTTCCTCTCACGTATTTTCACTCCTCTCTTCACTGGACACAAATACTTCCATGCAATAATGTTTTTTTCTTCTTACATGTGTTATCACAGAGGTGTTACCACCACCTCTGATGGGCTTGACCTTGGCTAGTGGTGGGTCTGTCCTGGAGCCGGCTGGCATTGGCTCTGCAGGATGTGGGGAAAGCTTCCAGCAGCTACTGGAGGCTTTTCTGTAGCCCTGTCCCTACCAAAACCTTTCCACACAAACTCAGCACAGGAAGGTAATTAGACCTGAGGAGTTTGGGTTTACCCCTGAGTGCACACATGGGTTCCTTGGTGAACCTTCCATCTGTGGTAACAGACCATGGGCCCTCCAGGGCTTTGTCCAATAGCACAGCCAGAAGCCATGCAGAAAATCACTGAACTGCCTGAGCAAGTCCCTCTATGCAGAAGAACACATACCAACATTGGAAACACATCTCTAAATGTTTTTATAAACACTGTGGCCTTAGGCCAGGATCCTCCAGGATATTCAGCTCTGTGATTCCCACTGATCGCTCTAAATACCTTTGGAGGCTTGAAACTTGACTGTGGTGGAAGGAGGCGTATGAAGGTCCTTGGGTTGGTTTCACTGACTTAGCTCTGGCTGGTGATGCTTGCACAATGTGGAGCGAGTGAGACCTGTTGGCCTGGTAAGACACAGAGCTGTGAGCTTGCAGCAGCAACAGATTTCCATCATTGTGGTTGCTGAATCTTGACTGCCTTCATTCATTTACACCAACTTTTTCATAAGCCTCAAAATGCTCCCCTGGCACACTGAGGTCAGGGTGTTGCTACCAGCTGTTATGCACCTCCAGCTTCGTATGGGAATAAGGAGACAGTGCTCTGAGGTATGCTCTGCTTTAGGTAAAACTGGGAAGGGTTGGAGGGGATGGGAAGAGCTGTTGTCTTCACAGATGAAATGGTAAGGAGTTCACCCAACAGGTTTGGTTCTTCGCAGCAGGTTTGGTCTGTTCAATGCCCAACAGTTGGTCAATGCCTGCGTCACCACCGTCCCTAGGTGATAGAATTAATAACTGATCAATAACTGGGTCTGAAGTTTGTAAGGATCCTGCCACACTTGAGGACCTCCTTTCATCTGTTAGATAGATCCTCTGACTATTTAGCCCATGGGAGCCCACCGGGTTACCACTAACTGCAGTGGGACTCTTGGAAGTACACCTGGAAGGTCTCCTATGGAAAGTGGTGTGGGGTTTATGGAACAGTCCATGGTGGGGATATATTCAAGTCTTGAGGACGCATGTAGGTCTGAATGGAATAGCGTGATGGACATCCCAGGAGGCTGGGAGTGTGAATTTGGATCCAGGCACCAAGGCTTACTCACCCTCTTATGATAAGATGGCTTGGGGGAGAGGCATTGGATTATTTATCTGTTTGGCTGTAGACAAGGCAATAAAAGGTGATCTTTTAGAAAGTTCAGTGTAAGGAAACCTGAGTCAGAGACAGCCTCAGCCTCCTTTGCTGTTATCTGTGTTACACTAAACAGGATAATTCATTGCTCTCTCTGGCTTGTGTAAAATTGCACTCTTGGATGCGACCTCCCTCACGAGACCCACCCCACCCACCAGTACCTCCCTGACCTCATCTCCCCTCTCCCTTCTCCACCCGGCGTCTCCCCTGCAATGCCTGTCCTCTCCCCATCCCTGCTCTCAGCCCCTCACAGCGTGGGGCTTGCTCTTGCCAAGTTTGTCGCTTGTGTGGTTTTCCATCTCCACCTGGGAGTCCCCTCCCCTTGCCGGTGCTCACCTTACACCTACCTTCCAGCTTTAGTGCTCCACCGCTTCCTGATCCTCCCTCTAAAAATAAACACTGTGGTTTGGGAGTTTCCAAACAAACAAACAAACAAACAAACAAAAACCAGCAGGAGGTTGTGGTTTCCGCTGGTTACCTCGAGTGAGAAACCACCTTTCGCACAAAGTCATTGCTGAGCGTGGCACAAACCGAGGATGGGGGAGCACCCGGCAGGCAGGGCATGTTGGCACAGTGTGGTGGGTCTGGCTGAGCCAGAATTTGTTTCCCCATAGGAGCCCTCACAGTGCTGTGCTCTGCGTTGGTGTCGATAACACACCGATGTTTTGGCCGCCACTGAGCACAGCACTCACTGCTCAGTCAAGGGCAAGATCCTGAGAGGGGACACAAATAGGCAGCTGACCCGCACTGACCAAAGGGATATTCCATCCCATATGATGTCAACCCAGATATAAAAGCTGGGGCAGGGAGCAGGAAGGGCAGGCACTCATTGTCTCCGATGGCTGCCTGCTGACACCCGACACACACGTAGGGGCCCTGCTTCCCAGAGACGTGGCCCACCATGGCTGCCCATGGGAAGCAGAGATCAGTTGCTGCTTCTGCTTTGCCCACGTGCACCCTGCTTTTGCTTTTGCTTTTGCTATTTGTATAAATATAAACTGCCTTATCTCAACCCACGATTTGTGCTGGTTCTGTTGTTTCCACCCTTATTCTCTCCCCTGTCCAGCTGGGAAGGGGAGTGATAGAGCGGCTGGGTGGGCACCCAGCATTCAGCCAAGGTGAACCCACCACACACAGCCATGGCTGGGCGCCACTTGAGATGGTCCTTGCAGGACAGTCTGTGAAAAGCCTCTGCTTCTGTTCCATTCTGAGTTACAGCAGGGCATGAGCTCTGCCTTACTGGTAACGAAAACAAACCCCAGATGTGGTCACCAGAGGAGCTTCTCCATCCTGTGAGGAACATTATACTCATCAACTAAGTCAGTGTGGCATTAATTGAGCACTCTGGGTTGCATTTGTTGTTGAGAATCAGTTAAAATGTTCATTGAAACGCTCAGGAACTAAAGCTGTCTTCAGCGATGACACCTCCAGTATTTGATCAACAGCTGTCTGGTGTAAAGGTCTCAAAAGCAACAGCAGCAATACAATCTAAACATATTCGTATGCATACAAATATAAATACATTATATCTGAGGAATATAACTTGTCTGATATTAAAATCCCATAGTCTGGATCCTGGCAGGGTCTGTTCTGATAGCTGTCTCTCTGCCTCTGGGTGAGGTGGGCAAACAATGGTGTCTCAAGGACTATACTGGCATGACAAGGTGCCACCTCTGCTGTGGATCTGGAGACTTTCATGCAGGAGGCAAGCAGTGATGGTCTCACTGAACAGACCGAACCTCACTCGCCTTATCAAGACCCTGAGTGTAGAAAAATCGGTTTGAATATATTGATTTGGAGTTACTGTCTGATCATGATTCCCTGTGTGGCTGCCCCAGTTATTAGGTTTCTTCTGCCATCCTTTTTGCTCTCTACAAGTTCCACAGCACTGTAATTTCCTTCTCCTCTCAGCCTTTGGCTCTAGGTCCGTGTCTGACAGGGATGGGTTCAGGTACATGATGGCTGTGCTGGTGCTCTGGGTCATCAAACCCTCCAGGCATTGCTGCCATTCTGTGGTCTGCTCAGGTGCTTTCCTCAAGGAATCTGCAGCCCAGAGTGTGCTAGCAAATGTGGTGAGTATGAATGGGGTTGTGCTGAGCGTGTGTTTGTGCACAGAATTGATTGTCCTGCTGCAGTGCTCAGGGCTGGCACAAACTGCTGCTCTCTTGCCTTTCCCAATGTTGGTTGATCCCAACCTGCCCAAACTCTTTGTACCAATAAACCCAAAGAGCAGCCCACAACCATTTGTGGTATGAGTTTTCCACATGAATTACAAAGATTTCAAACATAAACCAGGCTGTAGATCCCTGGAGACAACACATGCTCCGGACTGCCTCCCTTGTGGATGTTCCTCTGCTCCTTGAGGTTGATGTTCACTTACAGGGAAAAAAATGTTTGAACTGGAAGGACAGATTTTCTTTCTGGGTAAGGGGAAAAGGTTAAGAACCCCCCTGTCTAAAGCATTAGCAGCTTTGTTCCCATCAGAATGGGCTGGGGCAATAAAACACCAAACTTTTCAGACAGAATTAGTATCCTACATGGCTGTCGTCTAGACCCAAAGGCTTGGCATGTTATTTTCATTGACATCAGTTTATCTGATAGAATATACCACCTTTATCTCCACTGAATTTTCTCTCTAGAAAGGTACACTGCACAATATCTGTAATTTCTATGGACTAGGAGATTAATGGAGCAACCTTTGATTTGTGGGAAACCAGCAAGGTATTGCAACACCCCTTATTACATTCTTGGTGTTCCAGGGATGGAGGCTGAGATATAACCTGTACATGATCCTCCTTGTCCATATTCCTTCTTTGCAGCTCCTGAAGTCATAGAGCTGCATGTCCTGGGGTTTGATTTTCTTTTTTATTTGTTTGTTTTGAGGGTTTTTTTGTTTTGTTTTGTTTTTTTCTTTTTTGCATTTTGCATCAGAAAGAAAAAGTCCCCAAAACCTCCATTCAAGAAAACTGCTTCCCCCTCTTCCTTTAACTTGGTGTCAGGGCTCTGAGTTCCCACTCTGCCGCGGGAGCTCACAGGTGACAGTGACTGAAGCATCTCTGTGAGCTGAGAGTCAAGGATCAGTATTTAAGGGCCACTTCACTGTGAAATGGCAAAAGAAGGAATTAGAGAAAGACAGAAATGATGAAGAGACATATCAGGACTTTTTTGTTCTTGATAAACCAGCACTAGTCTGGTTTAGCTAGAATATTATGTTGCTTAAAGGATCGTTTTTATTAAGATGGGAAAAATATAAACCAGGCTTGTCCCTGCCTTAAATTTTGCCCCTTGAGACCAAAGTAACAGGAATAATCTAAGATGAGTTTGCCACTGTTTAATCAAGCTCTGAACTATACTGGCTTTACATCCGAACTGTGAAAATTAAACATATTGAACAGAAATCGGTTAATTTCCCACGAAACTGGAACATACTGGAGCATCCACACCATAGTCGTGTTGTGCTGGAATGTCCTGAATGATTCATGGTTTTGAGGAGCTAATTTGCATACACAGTTAAAGCAGATTTGTTTTCTTTTCTGCAATACATTATTGAGTCATGTTTTCAGCCACTGGAGATGATGCTCTGTTTCAGAGCAGGAGGCAGCAGTGGTGCATGGCCATAGCTGTGTAAGTGCAGCACAAGGGAAACATAAAATGAAAGTTTACGTGTTTCAGAGAGTGGAAACATAAAATGAACTGCAAGGCAAACTGGGAAAGAAAAGGGTTAATCATTTAGAGGATTGAGTCAAACAAAATATATCTGTTCAAGAGTCTCCCCAAGGAAGTGGCTGAGACCACATCACTTGGATCATTTAAAATTGGACTGTACACAGCAATAGAGAAAATTCAGCAGGGAACAATCCTTCACTGGCAGGTGGGATGGACTCGATGACCTAATAAGTCTTTTCCATCTCTAACTCTGCAAGATGAGCCTGTAACTAGTGCAATATGGTTTTGCCCAGAGTTCCCATGTGTTGGCTATGAACAGAGCCAAGCTGCACCAAACTGTGTCTTGTTTAACTTAAGTTTTTATGTGGTTCTTTTGCCCCACGCTGGTTCCTTTTTTAGGAGAATCCTTCCCCAAACAGATGATTCTTTTATACTCACTTCATCTTTTAGTATGTAAAGCATGTTAAATCACATATTGCGTCACGTATTGTCCTTAAAATAGAGCACAAGAGCGAGAAAGGAATCCTTTTGCCTTCAATTTCTGCAAGTGACCCCCAGATTCTCATCTGGGGAAGGATTTCAACCACCCAGATCTTGACCTATTTGTCCACCAGGCAGTTCCCAGCAGCTCATCAACCACTTGGCAGAGAAATACCCCTTTTTCTACACTTCTAATGTGGCCCCGACTGGAGCACTGCAGGTCCTGTGTGGCACAGGGTCACCCTGCCCAGTTCCCAGCACTCCGGGGTCTCAGAGCTCAAGGGGCATTTTCTTTTGCCCTCAAGGGATTGAGTTTGGCTGGATGAATTCAAAGTCTGTGACGTCTGCTCCCTGCACCAATCCCTCAAATCCATGAAGGGAAAGGCACTGGGAATGTGCAAGTGGCAAACCTTGGACTTGTTGGTGCACTTGCAGGAAGGGGATTCAGCCTGCCAATAGTTGGGGGGAGCTTTAGGGTCTCTCTGCCCCTCCAAGATCTTCTGTGGACAAACCTGTGGCCCTGGCCAGCCCTACCTCGCGGAGGGCTGCTCCTACTCCCACTGGAGAGCAAGTGCTCCAGACTTTATATTTGGTTCCAGGCATTTTTCCTTCTCCACCTCAGGAGTGTGTTGGCAGGCAGCAAGTTTGGATGGGCTGTGAGGTGATGGAATGGGCACATGACCAAAGGGTCGCTGTTGCAGATCCTGTGGCTGAATTTGGCTTTCTGCAGCTCCACGTGCCAGTCCTGACTGGGAGAGGTTTGGTGTCTCGTGTCCTTCCCCCTTGTTCCACAAGAGTCATTGACAAACTGGTGTTAGGCAGAGATATTGTTTTGAGCCGTGCCAGAACTGGGTGGCTTCAGGTACTTCAGGGTGGGCAGGCGTGGAGCTCATCAAACTGCAGCGACTCCTTTCTCCTGCTGATCTCAGTTCCTGAAAGCCTCATCCCAACCCAAGGAGACAAAGCAAGCTTCTCCTGTGTGCCAGGTGTCTTCCTGGGGGAAGAGGGAAGGAGATGTGACCTTTCTCGGGAGGTGTGACATATCGGAATGCCTCGCAGTGTGTAATGCCATGTGTCTGCTGTTCCTGCTGCAGGAAAGCACCTTCATCTCACAGACCTGACCTGAAGCAGCTGAGGGTTACTTTGCTGGTTTTCAAAGGTGACCAGGACCTCAGGTCCTTCTCGCTTCAGTGAGTCAGAGCAGGGCGCAGGCCCACCTGAGCCCCCAACAGTGCCTGCTGGTGGTTAAGGATGCTCAGAGAGGTTAGAACCAGCTGAAGTGAAACACTGAAGTGAGATGTGAGTGGTGGCATAGGCGCCTAAACGTGTCCCAAAGGCTCACTCTAACTGCTGGGTGAGAGATGCCCAGGGACCCTCTGGTCCATCAGGGAATCCAGTTTTTCCTGGCTGGACTTAGGACCAACCAAGCTGCCTGGACAGTCTGTGGCACAGTTTGCCCTGAGGAAGGGGAGCTGAAATGGAGACCTGGAGATCCAGTAGGAGCCTGGAGTCCTCCTTCCTCCTCCTTGCCCCAAGGCAAGAGTAGCTGGGTTAAATCAACAGCAATGTGTGATGTGCCTAGATGCAGCAGGAAATGGGAGCAGGAGATAAACCAAAACCTCCTCAAATTCCATGCTCCTCCTCACCTGTCTGACTTGAAAAGTAAATCAGATATAATATGGAGTTGCTTCTTGTCTGGACCTAAGGTGGGGGTGGCTGGTGTGCGACAGGGGCATGGTGAGCATGGAATCCACGTACCCTCCCGACCTGCACAGTGCAGTGAGGTCTTGGGAGCACAGCCGTGGGGAGGAATTCAGCCTCGCAGGATATGCCATGCAGGAGCACGCTCACCCCTTCCCAGGGAGCGGGGGCTCCCTTGGTCCCACACGGGGACCCGGCAGAGCTCACTGCCAAGGAGGAGATGCTTTCCATGGACGTGGTGGTCACTGGAAGAGGCTGTGGTGAGCAACACTGGATACTCCCAGGCTGCCTGGGCTGCCTTCAACACTCACACTATTTATTTCTCCTGGTTGCTCAGACATGGAGCTATTTTCCTTTATATCATCCCCAGGCTAGTAAAGATCCCTGCTCCTTGCTGGGGCAGCCTTGCTGCTTGGCCTTTCGCTCGCGTGCTGCTGTTTCCACGTCTGCTCTGGGAGGGTGTGCAAAGCTCATCTTTCACTGCTGAGCAAGCAGCTCTTTCTAGAGCTGCTGCCTGCACCAATATCTCATCCTGCTGCAGCCTCTCTGCTCTGACAGGCACTCCTGGAAGGGTTTCCACAGGGGTAGGAGTGGAGGGGAGCATGTGGTGAATCCAGCTCGTTGTCTGATGCTCCCCACAGAGCGACACCTCTCCCTAATTCCTGTAATTCATGATCCTGGGTATGATTTTGTGGAAGGTGCTCTGTGGTTCTTCAGAGAAGGAGAAATTACCCCTGGATGCAGTAACTCTGCCAGGACTGGGCTGAGCCCCCAGCACCAGCAATGGTGGCCATGAACACAGAGGTGAGCTCACACGAGGAGGTTTAGCCCAGTGGGCCAAAGAAGGGTTTGGGCAGTTTGAGTCAGGGATACAAAACTGCTCCGGCATCACAAGTTACCTCTTTGGATGCTCCAAGTCCATATTTTGGGACAGTGCCACAACCCACATGACCTGAGTTCCCAAGGCTGTGAGGACCCCTTCTCCACCAGGTATGTGTTCTTACCACGAGGTTTTTAAGGGTTGCTGAGGCTGTTGTCTTCTGTGCCCATCCCTATGAGAACACGGTTATCCTTACTCTTTTAGGCTCTAGAAAAGACAAACGCAGTGGAAATCTGCTAAGGATAAAGGTGTCGGTGTCACCCAATTGGCCAAACCAATCTTTGGTTTCTTCCTGATCCAGTGTGTGTGTTGGGGACAGGGATGCAGAGGGTCTCTCCATCCACCTCATCTGAAGCCCAGAGCTGAGGCAGAAATGACTTGACTGTCCCTGTACTGCCTGGGATCTCACTCACGACTGCTGCACTGCTCTCAGGCCTTGGGCAGCAAAACTTCTGTCCTTGTTGTTGCTGTTTTACAGGTTTTGTTGGAGAAAAATGCTTCCTGACCATCTGGAGGCAGAGCTGAGGGAGGAATTGCAGTGATGGGATTACACAGAGCACCAGGAACAGGCCAGTGGTTGGAAAGGGCTCAGCAACAGGATTAGAAAATTCAGATTTGTACCAAAATCTCCATGTCCTGTCTCCCTACTCCAGTTCATGCCATGATTGCAAAAAACCCACGGTTGTGTGAAGTGTCTCCAACGTGAGTCATTCATGGCAGAGCTCTGTTGTGTGTGGAGCAGGCAAGGCACAGGGCTCTCCTAGGAAAGAAAATTTCCCTTCACAGCTTTTTAGACCTTTTAAATATTTGTTGTGATTGCTGTACTAATTAAGTTCAGCTGTTGCAGGTAATATAACTCCTGACAGCTTTTTTTTTTTTTNTCTGCCTTTTAAAGGGCAAGTGAGCAGCACTTAAAGGTATATGGTCTTTCCACTGGGACGGCTGCTGGCAGAAAAGCAGAGCTTTGCCTGAACCCTGAAATCATGGCTTTAAACTGTGCCAGTTTGCCTTCACCCTGAACGGGGAGGGACACAGCACAGGGCTCGGGTGGGAGGGCACAGGCCACCTCCTGCCTGCACCTTCCCTTTGGATCTGATAGGCTGGGAAACTGTGCCTAAGGTGGGAATGGAGGGCATCCATGGGGTGAGCTCTTCCCCAGCTCGCTCTGGGTCTTTCTGGACCTTAGCAGCATCTCTTCATCTCTGGAGCAGGCAGTGCAAAACGGAGCTCCCCCGCCACCTTCCTTCAGAAGGGTTATCCAACATCTAAACCTCCAGCAACGTGGTTCAGATTTGCTGGCAAATTGTGCAGATGAAAAGTCAGTGTCTGACAAGGAAACTGCATTTTTGTGGTCTTGTTCCGATGCTGTGCTGCACCGTGTGTGGGGTTCAGGGCTTCCAGCGCTCACCTTTCAGGTTGTCAAGGAGAGTTGCTGCTTGTCAAAAATGATTCCAAGCGCCCTCCCTGTGTGTCCTCCAATGTTTTGAATTTTAAAGAGTAGCCCCGGGGCAGTATATTTAAAACATGATCTCAGGGAAACTGGTTCATTGCATTTGTAAGCCTAAAGAGCAAGAATGACAACGATAAATAGACATTAGGGTTTGCGGAGTCACACCGAGGTCAGGCGCTCCCCCTTCCAGCCTCCTCCCGGCCCCATCCCCCATGATTTGGGGCAGTATTGCATTTCCTAATCCAAACCCAAGGCTTTTTCTTTGTGCTTTACAAGTGCTTATCCCCCAGCTCTTCCAGGGCAGCCACAGTGGCTGCTCGTGGCGCAGCAGGCGCGTTGGAGCCCTGGTGCCCCAGCCTGGGCGCGGGGCTGTATTTACCCATCTGCACAGACCTCCTTGATCTTCAGAAGGCTGAAGCACCTGCAAGCCCCACTGCTGCCCGTGGGACCCGCGAGCACTCCCCAGCCTTTGAAAAAATCAACCCGCTGCGTTAGAGACTAGAGATGGGGATGATAGTGGGTGATTGAGTTATTGCAGCTTAATGAGCCGCTGCTCATCTGCCAAGCCGCAGCAACCCTGTGTGTGTGCGTGCACGCACGCTCCCATTCATCCCAGCCTGGGCTTTGGGCTAAAACAGTTCCTGTGGATTTGCACTGGTTTGGCAGCAATCCTGAGGCCACTTACCAGGCACTGAGGAGACGACTTAACCAGCGGAGTTTAAAGCACTTGGGTTTGAACGTCCCTGCTTGAAACACAGCGGGGTATTTTGTGCTCCCAAGAGCAGAACTCAGACGTGGGGATGGGGAGTGGGTACAGGTGGTATCTCGATTAGGTGATCTGGTTCCTGGTTTGTTCCGAGCTTTGGAGTAAAGCAGTGAGCTCACAGAGAGGTAGAGTTACTCTGGGAACGCGTTTGCATTCAGCAGAGTGCCAAACTGCCCTAGAAAACCCCACTGGGTATTTGAATGCCCATGAACTGCAACCTCCAGGCTTCCTGCAGGTGCTCCCAATGCTTAGGTTTACCTTTAGAGTGTTAATACCCCAAGAAGAAGTGGGAGGACTTTTCTGAGGATTGGTCCTGATTCCTTATTTCAATATTCCTTCAGTATGGCTCTTAGCTTTTGGTTAAAGAAGATCCACTAGTAAAATGGTAAGAAAAAAAGCATTCTGGACTTGCTTTCAGGTCCCTGCAGTGCCGGGCTCTCCGGCAGTGGTCTGTGATTTAGCCACCACCCAAAGAGTCAGGGATAGAGGAACCTGTCTGGGTAATAAGCCATCAGTTTGTCCCATGCTTCAAAGAAGATTTCTGTGCTCTGAAGAGGCCAAACAATATTTTTTCCCCATATTTTTTAACTTTGAGCACCTTTGCAAATGACTCTTCTGGCTGGGATGGAGCCCCAGAATGCCAGAATACCATGGGAGGAGGCTGCTCTGTGATGCTGCCAACCTGAGCAGGAGGAGGAAACGCTGGAAATCCCCTAAGCACGCCTGTTTTCTTGAGATTCCCAACTCAATTTTGCAAACTCAGAAGATTTTATGTAATTTCGTTTAGTCAGTTCAGAGGTTTAAGGCACTTGGCTACGCATCTGGATTGCATCTTGGGGGTGGGTTATCCAAAAAAGAACTTAGGCAGAGCAGTTGGAAATTCAGCCATTGCTAGAAAAACCAAAGGAAATAGGAGCATGGGAAGGGAGTTTCTTCTTAGCTACTTGGTGTGCTGGACTCTGGATTTAAACCTGTGATTTGTACTTGCCTGAGCTATCAGATAGTGGAGGCAAGTGAGCACCTCAGACAGCTAAACTTGCCACAAGCCCCCATCATCTAACCTGATACCCTGGCTCATGCCAGTGAAGGAAACCTGAACACCCTCTGTAATGAGCTGCCTGTGCCACCTGAGGGTCTTTAGAGCAAGAAAAACAAATTGATATATAATTTCTAAATGTGCAAAGAGCTCTCCCATCAGTTGTGCAAACGGAACAGGCGCTGCTTCCTGCCATGGTGGTTTCTGCACAAGCACCCGAGGGCTTTATTCAGGCTTCCCAGTCTGCAAGTGTTGGCCTTAAAAGGCCCCGAAATGAAATATTTCAAGTTGAAAAGTCCAAGCCAGTTCAAAATAGAAACAAAGACAGTTAATTTTAAAAGCCCTTTCATTTTTAGCCCATAAAAGCTAAGAGAGTTTTGTATTGATGAGACAGTGCCTGCAGACAAATGGAGCACAGCTCAGCACCCTGCTGCGGGTGTTGACTGTCCTCAGGTCTCCTTGGCTTCAATAACTGATAGGGATCAGCACCTCCGAGGTCTGAACCTTTCACCATTTGCCATGTTTTGCCCCACAGGCAGCTGCACTTCAGTGGTGGGTGAAACGATTCCTCTTTGTCTGAAAGGGCAAATTCTTCCCGTTGGATGTTTGTGCTCACCTCCCATTAACTTTGGTATGAGCTGAGCTCACGCTTCCAAGAGCGAACCTTGGCTTATAATTTCTGCATGCTTTGGGACCCTTTGGGTGCCATAGAAATGCAAGATACTGTGATTCAGTGCTAAAGAGCAGAGAAAACGCAAACCCACAGGAGACACCGTAAGAGAAAATCACAGAGAACTTTGTTTCAAAGGAGAAATTAAAAAAAGGGAGAAGATTAAGAAAAACAATTGAGATTCATTCCCAGGGTGATTTCCTTGCAAACCAAGGACTAGAGTGTGCATCTCACGTGGTCACTTCTGTGACTCCGGTGTGTCAGGGACCGTCGGATCAGGCCGCAGTTTTGAAGGCATTATTGAAAATGTCTTACCTCCTACATTTCCTGGGTTTTAATCAAACTCACTGCACTGCCAGAGGTGTTTCATTTACCAGGAGAGGGGTCAGCGAGACAGCCCCGAGCAGCAGGAAATAGCAAATGCAGAACAGTTCCTCCATGTTTGGAAGCTCTCCGAGGGCAAACAGTGCTTGGATGTTCATTCCTATCTACCTTTGCTGCCCTCCTCACAAATCTGTCTCCCCTGGGGGGCAAGTGGTGTATGGGGGAGGAATCAGAGGTCGCTGGGTTTGGGAGCTTTGGTTATTGTCTTCTGATTTCACCAACCAGCTCTCTGCCAGTGAAAAGAGCTAACAATGCATATATTTTATCATTTTATTTTCTATCTGTGACCATTTTATACTTTCTTGGCTTGTTACAACTGTCATAAAATTACTTTATTATATTTTCCCATCTGTTACATTTTCCCCCTCTTTATGGGGGGACATTGCATGATGCACATGGGCTAATTTAGCTTTAAAATTATTGTATGACTGCTGTTTATGGAAAACGAATGCTGCATTTGTGGAACAACATGTGGCTTCTCTGTAGCACCAAGGGGAATGTATGAAGTCTGTAAACACAAATGTCAGCAAATGGACATGGCTGCTCCCTCCTCTCCTACCCCAGCTTCTTGGCTTTCAGTTGTGATCTCATCTACCTAAGTCAGAGCTGTAAGTGCTCCGTAATTCAGTCCTCCACTCTGCACTCCCAGTGCTCTGCTGAGGGATTCTCCACTGCAGAAATGCACTGCATTTGCTGCTGGTGGAGCCATCCAAGCTCTGGGGGCAAAGTAACCTGAGAAGAACTGATTTCACACACATGCACACACAAAAAGGGACAGACAAACCATCAAGTGGATTCACTGTCCTTACCTTGCCTTTCTTCTGTCATCTTTTCTTGTTCTGTTTCTTCTGTTCAATTTAGTCAAAGCCTCTTGGTCTGTCTGTTCTTTCTCATACCAAGTATCTGTTGGGGAGGATGAGCCACCTCCAGTCTTCTGCTCCCACCACAAAAACTGGGTTGTGATGTCATGGTCTGGGTTGCAGAAAGGCCAGGGAGTGCTCCAAGCACACACTGGGACTTTAACAGGGGTTTCTGAAAGTCCTTCTCTAATTTTTTTGCTTTTTAATCCCCACTTTTTATTGCAATTTGCACCATCAGACCATGTTTTTCAGTGTATTATGAGATGTATACAAAAGACTTGATACTGCCAAATTATGTGTATTATTGGATGAAAATGGATGTTTAAACTGGCGATTCGGTGATCCCAAGGGTTTTCTGAATACACAAAATCTTGTCTTAAGACAAAAATAGATAGTGATATTTCAAAGTTCTATTCATGTAAAACCCACCCCTCCTTTACGTCTCCTTCCTACCCCCAAGGGTAATACATGATATTTTTTAAACATAATTTTGTCTGTGAGAGAGAAAACAGAGAGAAAAGAGTGGGTGAAGAGAGACTGTTCCCATCAAACCAGTGACCAGTGGCTTCACTGGAAGGCAGGAGAGCACTTATGGAAGGTACCAAATTTACGCTGAAAGGCTTCAAGCAGTGATGTGAATGTCCTGTCTCCACCAGGGCTTGTGAATAACACAGAATATCTGTTGTGTGTGATTCAGTCCATGCCTGTAAAATGCATGGATGTAGCAGTCCCCTGTGGTAGTTAGTTAGCAGTTAGTTATGTTTGGATTACAAGTGTCTAACTGGGAAGTCTGGGTGCCTTTTCAATGTCTATCGTTGCCCAAGTAATTAATGGCAACTTTCAGAAAAGGAACTTCAGGTTTCCCATTTAGAATAATTTTCATCTGTTGATTGTGGTAAAAAGGTTAAAAAATCATCAGAGAAGATATCACAGAATCACAGAATACACTGGGTTGGAAGGGACCATCAAGTCCAACAATGATGGATGAGTCCAACTGGTGGCCCTGCACAGGACCATCCCCAAGGGTCACACCACATGCCTGAGATGTGAGGACTGCATCTGACTAGAGCAGTGCCCGACGCCTCTCCATGCCTCCCTTTCTCTGGCAGAAAGTACTTCTCTGGTGGATGTCCTGCAGGTTAGGAGAGGGAACAAAGAGAGTTACACCCAAAGTCCCAGCTCGTACCGGGATTAGCTCGATGAAGCCCTCAGACTGAACTGCCAAGTGGGTTTGTTTTGAGCCCTGCAGCCTCTATGCTCAATTCTTTATTAACGTTTTCAATATGTTCTGTTGCACTCAGGCAACAATATGGGAGCTATCTTGCAGCTAATTTAACACCTGTAAATTCCCAGGGCTGGTAATCAAACACTGTATAGGCTAGTGGGTGTAGCATTTGCTTCATATATCAAAGGTCATTAGTTCAGTGTTTGTTAACACTGTAGCTTTTATTAAATTTTTTCCCAGCTTTTTTTGCATTGGTGTACTTACAGCCTGATTAATTCTTCTGCTTCCCAAAGCTAAATACAAAAAATTAGTATCATCTGACCCAGAACATTGGGGCTAAATTCTTTGTTGAAATCTTGAATTAGCCAGCTGGAAATGATACTTCCAAAGCTGCTCAGACATTTAGTGACGTGCAGATTGGGAGGCAGTGTGAGAACAGGGGAGGCGAGCAGCGCAGCATTGTTCTCGCTGGCCTGGTGCCCATGGGAGAAGGGCAGGTAACAGTTGTGCCCAGCTTAGCATTTATATCAACTCCAGACCAGACAACCTTGTGGTTTTCAGGGTCTGAATTAGTAGTCTCCACTTAGCTGACACAATTCCTTATGTGCCCAAAGCTCAGTGCATATCTTGGCTGAGGTCCCAGCAGGTGCCATCCCAGCAGCAAGGAGCAATGGCTTTAGGTAACTCGTGTGCCTCCTGACATTTGAATTAATTCTCTTTGTGGCAAATCAACAGCTAGACACCTCTCTACTGCCATGGATATAGTTTTTTATTTCCTGGCTTTCCCATTTTTGCTTGTTTTTTGTTAAGGTCGTTTACGGTTTTGGACTATTAGGAGGCAATTCTTGGGAGACAGAAGGTGGTGAAGAGGAGACACAACCCACCACAACCCAACCAAATCATCTGCCAGTAAGTGATAACCCCCTCAATGACCTTAGACACGCTGCCTGGTGCTGGGTGGGGTTGTGAATGCCCCTGATTTAGGGATGGTCTCCACTTCCTTGAGTCAGGCTGGTTGGTCACACTTAACACAAGTCCCATCACTGCCTTACCTTGTGTTGCTGGTGAAAGCACTGTTTCCCTCTGCTGAGCATGCTGTGTCATCACTGCTGTGCTGCCTGCGCTAAGAAGAGCTGACACAGTGAGCTCTGAGACCCACAGCTGGTCTTTCTGAGTGTTTTGTGTCCAAACTGACCCTTTCTCAACCCTGGCATGGCTCGGGTCCACCACAGTAGCCAACCTTTCAAAACACAACCAGCACAAAGCAACACTATGAAGAAACCAAGCAGCTTCTGAAGATGAAATCACATGGATTCTGCATCCAAATGTGATGCTGCAGCTACTGGGAAGTGCTGAGCGTGCGCTTCTTCACCTGGAAAGATCTTGGCATGTGTGCTGTTTATCAAAATAATAACTCATTGAAATACAGCTGAAAGTATTGCCAGAAACATTGAATGAGCCACTGTTGTTTCCAGACTACCGTGGTCTCCAGTGGCTTTTCCGAAGAAGGGAGATCAGTGGGCTCAGGGAATGAACCTGGAATACAGATCTCACCCAGCTGTCTCCTGTCCACCTGCAGCCAGTGCTGCCCCACCTCGCAGACCTTCCACAGAGCTCAGATCCTGCAGTTCCTGCAAGAGGGTCACCTCCTCCTCCACTCACCTCCACAGTGACTCTGGACACCCCATTCAACAGTGGGTGCCACTCAGCAAGGCTCCCCTCCCAGGACATGCCATTTAATGCTCTCTGTTATCAACAGAGAAAAGAAAATCTGGATGCATTCCTGAGACTCCGAATTAATTTAGTCTGAAATAAGATGTGCTTTTAATTAACATCTTCATGCTGCAGCATTTTATAGAATATCGGGTTCTTTGTAAGACACACGTGCTGTTTTATATTCTTATCTGTGTCTGCCTCAGAGCTGGCCTTGTGATGCAATTCATTAATTCACAACTGAAATGTCTTTCTCATTCTACACCATTTAGATGCCAGATATTTTCTATTAAATGCTTATTAAAGCATGTTTTGTAATTCATCATTCACTGTACTACCAAACAGTCCCATCGATATCTTTCACAGGAATATTGAGCTTGCAGAGTAAGAAAAACAGCCCCTGAGGCACACATCTATTTTAGACAAAGGAAAAGATAATTAGTAGCAGGTCAGAGGTGCTCTAAAATTATCAGCAACTTCTGTCTGTATTTTGAATTATCTAAATAAGATTTGCAATAGCATATATGCACAGATAACGCCAAAACCCCTATGCTCAGATAGTAAGCATCATTCTAGAAACATGACTACTAAACCCACTTTCCCGCTAAGCAGCAAAACAGGCTACTTGGGTGAAAGGCTCAGCTTTTCACTGGTGTGGGCCACTACATCCATCAGCTTTGGAATGGCTGCCCTGGGCCCCCCTGTGCTGATGCCACCCTTGCCAGGGTCAGACGTGTCAGTGGTTGCACCGGCAGCCTCAGCAACCTCGACTGGTGCAGCAGCAACAGCTGTGCAGGTACCGGGCTCCCGAGTGCACCCTTGGTGTGTGCTTGCTTCAGAAACATGGCCATCCCCACCTTCTCCTCACCCTTCTTCTCCTCCTTCTTCTCCTCTCTTCCTCTGGTGTCAGTCACGTTGGAATGCCCAACACCATGATCCAAACTCCCTGCAGCTGCAGGAGGGAAGTGTCAGTGTCCAAACACCTCCTGCCCTGCCTGATGGGTCATGGGAAGGGTGGAAGCAAGAGGGGTGTGTGTGCATGGGCATGGGCATGGGCATGTTCCACGGGACGTTCAGCTGTGACATCAGGAGAAATTTCTTCACTGAAAGGGTGGTGGAGTTTTGAAGGAGCTGCTCAGGGCACTAATGGAGTCCCCATCCCTGCAAGTGTTCAAGAAACAACTGGATGGGGCACTCACGGCTCTGGTCTAGTTGACCAGGTGGTGTTCAGTCAGAGGTTGGACTTGGTGATCTTGGAGATCTTTTCCAACCTTAATGATTCTATGATTCTATGTGTGCATGTGTGTGTGTACATGTGTGTGTGTGTGCACGTGTGTGTGTACATGTGTGTGTGCATGTGCGTGTATCTGCACGTGTGTGTGTACATGCGTGTGTATGTGTGTGCACGTGTGTGTACATATGTGCGTGTGTACATCTCTGTGTGTACATGTGTGTGTGTGTGCACATGTGGGTGCACATGTGAATGTACATGTGTGTGCAAGCACATGTGTGTGTACATGTGTGTGCACGTGTGTGCACATGGGGTGTGTGTGTGTGTGTGCACATGGGTGTGTGCGTACACATGTGAGTGTACATGTGTGTGCACGCACATGTGTGTGTACATGTGTGTGCACATGTGTGCACATAGGGATGTGTGTACATGTGTGTGCGCACATGGGCGTGTGTAAGTGTGTGTGTGCACATGTGTATGTGTGTACATGTGTGTGCGCACATGGGCGTGTGTAAGTGTGTGTGTGCGCATGTGTATGTGTGTACATGTGTGTGCACGCACATGTGTGTGTACATGTGTGTGCACGTGTGTGCACATGGGGTGTGTGTGTGTGTGTGCGCGCACCTGGTTGAGGCGGCCCAGAAGATCCTCTGTGCTGGCTACAGGGAGCTGCAGACACTGGTAGCCAAGAGGCAGCTGAAGGACAGGAGAAGGTTTTCGTCCCGAGCTGTGCACGGAGCAGCCCCGCGGTGCCCAGCCTGCCCCGCACTGGCAGCCCCCAGGCCTGGGTACCAGGCAAGGCACCGGAACGTGCTCAGGAGCAAAAGGATGCACTCAAAGCCTGGGCAGCTGTGAGTGCATCTCACTCTGTCAGCACGTCATTCCCCCCTTCTCCCAGCCCTTCCTACCGCTGTCACAAGAAGGAAGGATGCTGCGGCCAGCACTGGTAGCACCAAGGTTGGTGGCTTGACCAGCAGGCAGCAGCTCACCCCCAGGGCAGCGGGTCATGCTCTTCCAACAGCAGCCACAGCGAACAGCGCTTTGAGGCTCCTTTCAGTAGAGTTAACCTTGCTGTGGCTGCCATTTCCCCATCTGTGTTACAAAAAGGCCTGACGTGGTAGATGCCAGTCCTGCCACCTCTCCATCAGCAGGGCCAGGGCTGCCCAAGCATCCTGGGGTTCAGACAGTCCCTCGCCCTGTGAAGCTTTGATGTGGAGCTTTCAAAGCATTTAAACTGAGGTAGAAAACTCTTATTTGACAATGTTTCTGTCTGTTTGATTGAACTTCTCAGATCCCTCCATTTTTCTTCAGACGTAGGGAACCCGTGAGAGAAAAGCCAAGCTTTTTCCACAGCTTATATTCCTGTAAAAACAGCTCCAAGTACACACATTCTGCTCCTCGCTCCAGTCAGGGCTCTGCATGCCCAGTCAAGTATTTATTTTCATTACTTTTGAGACCACCAAAATTAATGTATCTTTCAGACAGGAAGAATTTTATTTATTATGGTGGATTTGAATCCAAGAGATGAAAGAAGAGCAGCGTGCATCTCGAAAGCAGCAGAGGCTGGGAGCAGGAGGAGACGGCGTGACCTGAGCTCCCCTCCCTCTCTGGCACCAGCCCCCACCAGCCCCCATGTGTTTCCATATGAATGGCCCACAGCTCCATGAGTCCCTCCAAAACAGCACCGTAAGTCCTGCCACAGTTCCAGTAGCAAGGGCAAATGTCAAGGTTCTCACGAATTGCCCGTGTTCTGAAGTTGCTGGTGCAGCTGTTGATAGGACAGGCTGCTGGAGGAAACCTGCTTGTCCCTGGGCAGTGTCATCCAGAGAGAAAAGAGAGTATTTTTTTCCCTTTTTCATGTGCAGATTCCTGAGCTCTCCCCTGAGGAGACACGTGAAACGAGGTGAAATGGCCAAGCCAAGCCTTGTCTTCTCGGTGCTGGCTGCAAACCCACCAGTTGTGTCCTTTGATAAGCTTCACTCAAACTGCTTAAACTGGGATTTCAGCACCAGCCTGTGGTGCTGAAGGAGGATGCTGAAGCATGGTGGCCCAGCTGCTGGTATGAACCCAGATCCTTTTGAGGTGGTGGACCTGATCATGTGTTTCAGGTTATTTTGAACCCCACCTGCCCCACCTGCTCTGGGCTGTCCTGCAGGCTCTGTCTCCCCAGGCCGGCTGCCCCTGGGAGGACACACACTCTGGGGGCTTTGCTTGTGTTAGGCTTTGCTTGCAGGAGGAACATGTCACTTTTTACTGGGTGGATTGCTCTGTTTTAAAGAAACAAATGAATTATAAAAAACACAGTCAAAGTCTGGGCTCACTCAAGCGTTTCAGCCAAGCCCTTGGCGGCAAATTTGGCTTTATGCATTCTGAGAGAAATACCCACAGAAAATGAGAAGCTCCACGGATCATGCAAACAAGTCAGGTACTTGGAGGCTCCTGGTCCCAGTGTTGGCTTTTCATCTCCACCCTCCTTTTGTTTCAGTGCTGTGGTGTGCTCCATCAACAGGATTTCCCAGCGTTTCTGTGCCTGGGAGCTTCTCCTCACCCTGCTGCTCACTGAAGGAGTCTCACCTGTGTTCCACAGGTGGTGTCCAGTATTCTTTGCTGTTTGTGCCAGTACTGTCCTTTGTGCTCTCCTCACCAAACCCACCCCAACCCTGTGGCACTGGGAACTCCTTGGTGCAAAAGAGTGAGAAGCTGTGCCCTTGGACTGGGCACTGTGTTCTCCAGGGCATTTTCACCTATGAAATCCATACCCTGAAGTATTTTGCCTCTATTGCTTAATTGTTTTGCTGTGGATTCCACCATGAGCTCCTCTGAAAATGTAGAAATGAAATCTTGGTTTGTTAGAGGAAAAAAATGCTGCTGCTGTTCCTTTCCAGTGTGCCTGGAGTCCCACCACAATGTTGCCAAAGCCATCTTGCCCATTAGGAAGAAAATAAACTACATCTTCTGTAACAACTTTTTAGAAAACATCACTTCTAGACCAGAGCCAGTCTGAAGATGGGTTGGGCTGGTCACTGATACTGGTAATTTATCTGGTAAAAATATCCTACTGAGAAACCTCATTAATGCCACTGCACTCAATTCTCTCCTACAGAGAGGGGCAGCTGAGTTATGTCATGGAGATGGGAGGAAGCTGTGGTGGCACTGAAAGGAAGCCCAAATCCAAGAGAAATTAGACTGGGAAGTTCAGCATCTCATACAATGACTTGCTGCTTCTTCCCACTGAAGCTTCAGACGTGTCCTAATTGTGTTAACAAGGCACGTGGCCCCAGATGTCCTGGTGGAAGTCCTCAAGATACTGAACCAGTAGACAGTGTCAGATCCCTTCCAGGCTGTATTAGGTATAATTTCTCTTTGCAAAACCTCAAGTGGAGCTGTAATGTTTAGTTGCTTTCATCATCTCTGATAACACCTCAGTCCCGGGTCCCAGTTCTTTAAGAGCACAGAGGAAAAAAAAAGCAATGTATTGGACACCCAATAAAAGAGAATTTGTGTTATCCACAGTTAGTTTGAATTCAACTTAATTGTTTATTACTCTGAGATCTCTGAAGGATAAAGAATATGGAATAAAGTATTTCTATCACCTCAGCCTTTGTGAAAACATTCACAACCTGTTAAACACCGGGGTCACTAACTTTGAAATGATCTCACAATTTGATTTCATTATATTTTAATTGCAAATGATATATTGCAGGGTTCGTGGAGGGTGAGAAGCTGGGACTAAGGGAGCATTAAACCCCTACTTTTTTAAAATTCTCCAGCCAGATGTACTGCAGGCAGGTGCAACACAAACTCCCAAATACCCTGCTAATGTAATGAAAGCCTGACCTAGAGGGACCGATGTGAACTGGCTTTTCAGCCTCGTGCTTATTCAATTCTGCCTGTGGAAAGGCTGCCAACGGGGGACGCGCTGCCAGAAGCGTCGTGGTTTTTTTAATGCAAAGTTGCAAAACCACAAAACTCATTTTTACTAGTGACCTTCTTACCACTAATTGTCAAGGTACTTAAAAACAAAAAGAAAAAAAAAAAAAAGAAAAAAATGAAAAAGAAAAGAAGTTACTTTGGTCAGGGCTGAGATGACATCCCAGAAATGCCGCCCCAGCAGCTGCTCCTGCACCCAACTGCTGTTTTCCCAGTGTTTGCATCCAAACTAGACTGGCTCCTGCTTGGATGAGTCAGGCAACTTTTTGGGTTGTTGTTTTATTTTTTTTTTCTTGCAAAGCAGCTTTCAAATGTGAAATAAATTACAAAAAATATAGCTGGAGCTTTGGAAAAGAGGAGCAAAGAGTCAGGGGTGGGGGTACAGACAAGGAGGGCTCCAGGGCCATGTCTGCACCAAATGCTGTGCTAAGGTAGTTGCTTTTTTCCCCTTATTTTTGCTATTTTTTTCTCTCTAAGAACACACAGGACTATTTTATTTTATTTCTTAAGTTTTTTTATATGCAGACTACTCAGTAGCTACAGCTGGAGTTGCTGTCCCTATGAGAGTTCAACCAAGTTTTGATCTCCTTTGCCCAGCTTTAAATATTGGTTGGTTCCCTAATGTCATTAGAATTGGCGACATGTAAGAGGTGCGTTTGTGAGCAGAGATTGACCTACTTTTCCCACCTCCTCTGCTGAGCATTTCACAAAGGCACTAAGCCCACGCTCAGCTGGGGGCAGTGCAACTCTCAGCCAGGGGACCTTTCAAGGCCATCCAGTTCTGCGCTCTCCACACACCTTCATGGAGAATCTCAACTGTGAGTGAAAAAAGGAGACCAGTCTACTTTATGAAGTTCCAATAAACTCTAAAAACTCCATGTTCTTAGGCTGCTTTGTTTATAATTTTTCCCATATTGCAGTTCTATAGAATTTTAAGGGTTGGAAGGGACATCTCATTCCACTCCCCTGCCATGGGCAGGGACACCTTCCACCAGCCCAGGTTGCTCCAAGCCCCGTCCAACCTGGCCTTGGACACTTCCAGGGATGGGGCAGCCACAGCTTCTCTGGGCACCCTGTGCCAGGGCCTGCCCACCTGCACAGGGAGGAATTTCTTCCCAATATCTAATCTAAATCTACACTCCTTCATCTTAAAGCCATTCTCCCTTGTCCTGCCCCTCCAGGCCTTTGTCCCAAGTCCCTCTCCAGTTCTCTTGGAGCCCCTTTAGGCACTGGAAGGGGCTCTAAGATCTCTCTGGTACTTTCTCTTTTCCAGGCTGACCAACCCCAACTCTCTCAGCTTGGCTTGGGTCTTTCCTCCCACCCACTGTCCGAGAGCACAGATTCTCACATCAGGCATCTGTTGTTGTTTTTACAGATAGAAAATAGAGACATTTCCCACTTAAATGAGAAAGAACCAGAATTTTCAAGAAAGCAGCTGATGAATTGTGGCTTGGGGTTTGTGCCTGTTCACATTCATGTGATGAAGGAAAACTCCCTTCTGCCGAGGGATTTTGACATTACTGGGTCCGTTTGTTATTTTTAGCCTTTGTCTCTCAGTTTTTTTCCTGTGGTCCAGAAGTCCTATGGTGATTTCCTCTCCCACTCCAAAGCTCCACCTTCCCTGAGCGCAGCACTCACTGCAGGACAGCTTGGTTATAAACACAGGGCAGGAGCATTTTCCTCTGGGTTTTCCTTCTGTTGGCAAATCCCAATTTTCATGTCCTGTTTCTCACTTCCCAGTATTTATAATTCTATCCAGAAAATACTCTTGCCTTCCACACACCCAGGCTGGTTTATAGCCCTGCTCAGTGCTCCAACCCAGCGCTCTGGAGCGGTGGGCGGGTGGCTGGGACACGCGGCAGCTCCCTGGTGGCTGAGACCAGCACGATGGGGTCCAACGGAGCACAAACCCACCTGCCCCAGCAGCTGCTGAGCTAGCACTGGGCAGAATGGGAGGTTCTGGAGGGGCAGGACTGGCATCAGAGGGGCAGGACCAGCCCTGTGTGAGCACCCACCTCTAGGCTGATTTCATCTCCGTGCCCATCACATCGTGTCTGTGCTGGTTTAAAAGTAAACTGGCAGGAGAAATGAATCCAGCTCAAAAGAGTTTAGAAGTCAGAACTACAATTTAATAAAAAAATTACAATAGATACACTGATACAAAGGAAAGTTGGTTTCAGCCCTCAAAACCCAGTTGTCCAACCCAGTCCCCTGGGGCACAAACGGTATGGTGCTCACCAGCCCCTGTGCTGAGCACCACGTGGTCCCCCTGAGTCCAAAACAAAAAGAAAAGGAAAACCTGTTTTCCTTCCAGAAGGTTGGTGGTTGCAGTCTGGTAGTTACAGTCCTGTTGAGGTTCTGGCCCTCTTCTCAATCTGACAAGTGAGTGAGTGCCTCAAGTCCCCAAACCCCAAGCTATATATGCTTGGGTTCAGATAGGAACACCCAGTACCTCGCCCAGGGTGAGGGGTTTCACAGTGGGCAATTTACTCAGTGAGTCACAGGATATTTTGGTCTACTTGATGGCCCATTAGCAGACATGACCCCTCAGGTTGGGTATGAAGGTGTTAATGATTCCCAGAGGGGAGTTATCGCACCTGAATCATTGGTGTGAAGACAGGGAACCTTCTTATCTCTGTTTTCTCATGTGCCCAGTTCATAGCCTGAGGTGTCAGGTGTGTCCTGGGCAGCTGTTGCAAACAATGCAACATTAACAGTTCATGATAAATGGCAGAGAGGGTATGGAATACACAGTTCCAGTTACATTCCCACAGTGATAAGCTGGTCCCAGCCACTATAACTAGGACAGTGTCGCGTCTTCTCGCACTTGCTCTTGGAAGCTCTTTGCTTTTGGGCACGTGATTTCAGCAGTAAACAGTTTATTGGGTTCTTTACAGCTCAGTTTGCTGAGCAGCCCACTGGAATACTGGCGGAGTGCTGAGGTGTGCGTTGTCTGTCGAGTGTGGGCAGCAGGAGAGAAGTCTCCTTGGAGTTTTTTTGTGCATTTTGTACCCCTCTCCTTCCTCCACTCCCCAACCATCTAACCAGGAGCAATGAAAGCCAAACACACGGGAAAACTGAAGCTTAGAAAATGCTAGGAATTGCAGAAATGCAACAAAAGAAATCACAGAATTCTATGAGGTAACCAATAATTTTCAGGGGGGTTTTTGTTGGGGTTTTTTTTTTGGTTGGTTGTTGGTTGGTTTGGGTTGGGTTTTTTTGTTGTTGGTTTTGGTTTTTTTTTAATTATCCATACTTGAGCTCTGCCAGAAGCCTGGGTACATTGGCAATTTGTAACTCCATGCCACCACTGCTGAGTTCAGAGGGAGAAGCTGACAATGCAGGCTCCTCATCCCACACCAGCAGCTGTTTTTGCTGGGACTGGATTTTGAATTTCACTTTTATTACCTTTGAGCCTGATCTTTTTTCAATGAACCCGCAAAATCTTTGAAATTTTGCTCTTATTTGAAGGCAAGGAAAGTTTTACCCTCAGTTCATGTGAGTACAGAGCCAAGAGAGCCGAAGGCAGTTTGGAAACATGGAGTTGAGAAGGTCTTCTACGATCTCTGCCATGGAGTGGGGCTGCCCAGAATTTCCTGGAGAACCCTGTCAACCTGGGGCTTACTTTGTTGACATTTGGTCTATGTTGCCCCATCAAGACACAAGGCCCAGAGCTGCCTCTCCAAAGCGCGACTGAGGTTCCTTAGACCTCAGACCTTGTGGAACAGATGTTCCCTCGGTGGTGTGACAAATCCAAAGCCAGGGAGATACGGCTGGGCTGGGTGAACTTGCAAAGAAAAGTCCTTCAGGCAGGATGACAGCGCGGTGCTGGCTGCAGAGGGCTGGGGCAGCCCTGTGCCAGCTCCACGCTCCACATGCAGGCACGCTGGAAGCCCAGCAAGGGCAGGCACTGGGCGCTGGCACGGCAGCCGAGGAGCAGCAACAGCAGCCAAAGGAATGAGGTCTGCAGGCTCCCTGCAGCCACAGCCACCCGGGCTCTGCTGGCTCTGCTTGCCCTGGGAGGGGACACAGGGACGCTCAGTGACTCTGCTGGCCACGCGTTGTTGGATCAGTGCGGGTGACTCATGGGCTCCGGTTCCCTCTCGAACCCACCTTGCTGCTCAGTCCAGCGGGGCTGTTGCCCTGCCCAGCTCTGCCTGGAGCACAGCACGAGGTGCCAGCGACCCCAGGAACAGTCTGGCACCCGCAGTGCCTGCAGAGCCTGCCAGAGTCCACCCAGCCGGCTCCTCTGGTGCTCTCCAAGACTCACAGCATCCTGGGCGAGCCCACGGGCGTTACGGAGCCAGGCAGAGACAGCAGCCCAGCTCCCCAGCTGGGCTAGGACCAGGCATCGCTGACATTAACGGCGTTGCATCAGATGTTGCCAGCTGTGGATACCGCCCACAGCTGTTGTATGTGACCTCTCCTCCTTCCGCCATCTGAGTTTGCTGGGCTTCGAGCAGGCATGTACTCATCTAAACAAAACCAGATACAGGAGGAGAGGAACCTGTTTGAGATTTGAGATGACAACTCTGCCCTCAGTTACACTTTCTTGAACAAGAGCAGATTTGGTTCATAACAAGATACAGACCTAATTCTGAGTATTTTTACACCAGCAAAGCCCATGACTCTGGGAGAAGGAGAAGTGCTTTACACTGGCACTGGTGCAGCACCAAACCACCACTGCTCTTTAGTGCCCTAGATATTTTCTCTGCAATATGGTTTCAAATGCTTGTGAGAGCAGAAAACAAAGAAATGAAATACCAGCCTCATGCAGACTTTAAAATAAAAAAAGAAAATGTCCAGGAAATCCCTGCAAGGTTTTGGACTGAACAGGAAGATACATTACAGAACTTTTTCGACATTTTTTTCTGTTTTTCAACTTCCAAGCAGCAGAATGCCAAAATGCTAACAGGCAGGGCAAATTGAGCAAAAATAAAATATTCCGTGGACTGGGTTAGAAAGTAAGGCAGTGTTTATTTTTTTATGCTTTACACTTTGGCCAGCATTTATCCGAATGAAGGCAGCAAATGTTATTAGATTTCATGGAATGTAAATAAACAGTTATTGGTAAATACATTTTGGTGGTCTGCTTGTTACACTGCATGTCAGGAAAACTATAGGGAACTGGCAGGAGTTCAGACGTCTTCAAGGAACAGAGAAAACAGACATATTTTACTAATTATAGCTAACAAAAACACTCTGAGATTACAGTTAAATTACATTAAAACATAACTTGTTGGCAAAGGCTATGAGCATAATGCTCTGCCTATATCTTTCTGTATACGGTTTCATCGGAATGGAGCAGGAACGTTGGGAAACTCTGGCACAGGCCACGGCACCCTGGCCCATTGGGGCTGGGCCACCTGGTCACTTGGGGTCCTGCCACAGTTTCTGTAGGTCCAGTGGGGTTTCGAAGAGGACAATGACCTGGATTTGTCTCCAGCAAGTGACCTGATGTCTTCCTGGCCATCTGTAGGTAGGGAGGGAAGGAAAAGAGGCATCTGCCAAGCTCCTGCTAAGGAGCAGTGGCAGGTGGGGGCTGTGTGGCTCTGTGTCCTAGCAGGAGTTTCTGCACCCACAGCACCTCGCCTGGGTGGATGGAGCTGCCTCCAGCCAAGTCCTCTGCAGGCTGTGAGCAGGTGTGTCACAGCAGAGCCCTCCTGCACCCTCTGCTTCTGCCTTCTGGGGCTTCCCTGCAGCACATCTCTGCGACAAGGAGAAAGAAGTGACAGCTCTGGTACAGAGCGTGCTTTGGCGGTGTCAGTATGCAGGGACCTCCAGCAGCTGATTGCGAAGTTAAAATCAGAAACACACCCTGACCCAAGCCAGGAATTCCCACATTTCCATGAACCTACTTCCCTGCTTACAGATGGAACAGGGCTGGCTATTCCCATGCACCCCATGCCCAGGCACTGTTCGTGGCATGGCTGTGAAGGGCTGTGACAGCCTTGCTCATACCTGGGGACAGTCTTTGGCTGTTCACTCCCTTACTGCTCCCCAAAAATGCCCTCCCATTACTGGACCTGGCCCATGGCACTGCTGCTCCATCCCCAGAGCAAAGCATTTCTGCAGGAGCCGACCACAGGCAGCAGCTCTTCTGCAGAAACTCTTATTTTTTAACGATGTCCAGTGTTTTCACAACGAATGAGCTGTTGGGAATGTTGTCCCCCCACATACCCACAGCAACAACCCACTCTGTGGGGCATCCATGGAAATCAGCTGCAGGGATTCTTGCATTACACTGAATTAGATTATAAACTACTAGCTTCATTTTTGAAGCACAGTTTGCATGAAATAAGTCAATTAAGAAAAATGCTCCAAAGCGTTGCATGTGAGCAGCATTTGGGGTGCAAAACCCCAGGCGCAACGTGTTGTTCTGTTCTCCCATGGTTGTACATCAGGACATGACATTATTGTTGCTTTACAGAAAGCCTCTAAACTCAGAAAATTTCCTTCCTTCTGCTGGTGGGATGTTAATCCTGAGGCAGGGCAACGCAGTGGGGCTGGAGGCTCAGCTGTGCCACGATGGTTATCCCTTTTAAAACGAGGTAAATCCAGGTAGTCATTTAATCTGACCCCACTTTAGACTGTGAGAAAAACATGAATCATTTTGTCTGCTATGTAAATGAAAGGAGAATATAGAGGCTAATCTCTCCAGAATATTAATAACATTCCTGCCACTGTGCACCACTTTAGAAACACGCAGTTCCCGTGGCTTGGGTTATTCTTGCATCGCTGCCCGTGTGTAAAGAAATCCTGTATTGAAATCGTGCTTCACGATTACCCCATGGTAATCTCTTCACTTAGACTGTCTTTATGTCACATTTATGGCTCGTTCTTTGCTGGGAAGATTTTTACAGGGGATCTGAAGTTTAAAAGAAGACAGATGACAAGCTGTGATCGCGAGGAAGAGAGGCTCACCATATGGAAATAGAAAGCCCTGGCTCCCTCCTCTATCCCTCCTCCCTCCTCCCCTGCCGAGTTTCTTTACTTCACATGATGCTATTGGGATTTGAAGATCAGAATACAAATTAAATTATTAAATGAGGAACAAAAAAATAAATAAAAAAATCTTGGGTCTTTCCTCTCCATCCTTCCATGTGATCAGTAATTAAAAATCAAAGTGGGGAAAACAACCCCTCTGGAAGCTGGCATTTGGGATACAGCCCAGTTGCCTGCAGAAGGCTATAATGCTCGGGCGACACGTCTGTGCCTTTGCATGCTATGGGGGTTCAAGTATGAACTGGTCCTACAGCTAAGAAATTATTTTAATGGCAGACTTATTCACGGGGCATATTTATAGCATTATTTATTATTTACTTTCTGGGAAAAGCAGAAGCACCACCCTCAATTCCATGTGTATCTCCAGCACTGGACTCCTAGTCACCAAAAACCTCAGAGTGTCCCCAAAACCAGGACAGCTGAACCCCCATCAGATGCTCTTTAGCCATTAACCCCTACAGCCCTAACGTGTGGCAGCAATCCTTTAAAGCCGGGCAGTCAAAGAGAAATGAATGAATCCATTTCCACCGGACAGAACCTGAGATGTGGCAGTTTGAGAGTTTATTTTGAGGTGACAAATTTCAAAAGAGCTGGTGATGTGGCCCCACTCCACCCGTGGAGAGCATCTGACCCAGCTGAGTGCAGCCAGCACTGGGACAGCAGGGGCAGCACCCAGGGCAGAAGCCAAGCTGTGAGCCCAGGGGGGACCCTCTGGTCGTGGTTCTGCTCCCAGCCCTCCCACCTGCACCCCCAGGGAGCTACTGGGCATTTTGCATTTTTGAAAAACCCCAGGCACTCACTGTGGGCCCTGAGATTTGTAAAATCTGGCCCCATTTTCAGCGCTGGCTTTGCGAGGCTCCAGCTCAGCCGCTGGCCTCGGTAGCCAGGCTGACAAAATAAGCCCTTAGTCCCCTTAGTGGAGATATGGGCTATGGACATCCCGTTTAGGCACCCATGTTTGAACACTGGCTCCTTTTAGCCAAAATAAATAGTTGAATCAATGCTACATAGAGTTTAATCTAAACACGTAATGGAGTTGAACTCAGATATTCACTGTATTCCATCGGCAGGTCCTGGAGATGGCAAACTGAAGCCTGCTTTTATAGTGTGCCAGCTCAGGGACCTGTTCCCAATTTGCAGATTTGGCCTGTTGCATTCTAAAAGATGTTTAATATACTCGATGCCTGTTTGTGTTAATGTTTACCATTGAAGTTTTTCATTATTTGATGTTATATTTGGCCATAGCATTAAAATTCCATTGGAAAGACTAAAATCTAGCGTCAAATAAAAGCCAAAGAAACATCTTTGTGATGGACTTTCAGCTCCCATGCAACCATATTGAAAAAAAAAAGAAATCTATTGTAGGTGTTTTCTTTGTAGCTTTTCTTCCTTTTGCCAGAGAAACAGCAAACAATTTATTTATCAGCTGCTTTTTTATATGCCCAGCTCTGGAAGAGCTGAGCCCAACGCCATGGGAAGCACAAGCTGCTGTGCCAGGAGGGCACAGCTCCATCCTGTGCCTGAGTGAGGATGTCTGTCATCCCCCCCGAGCCCTTCCCCAGGCTCCTCATTTGGGACAGCAGGATTTCCTACAGCCCTTCCTACTGCAAGACTGATGCACCTTGGGGACAGCTGGTGGACTTCACCAATTCTTCCACTGCTTGCAAATGGCTAATTGTTGTTTGGAGCACAGAATCACAAAATCACAGAAAGGTTTGGGTTCAAAGGGACCTTAAAATTCATCTCGTTCCATCCCATGCCATGGGCAGGGACACCTTCCAGGTTGCTCCAAGCCCCGTCCAACCTGGCCTTGGACACTTCCAGGGATGGGGCAGCCACAGCTGCTCTGGGCACTCTGTCCCAGGGCCTGCCCACCCTCACATGGTCAACGTTTGAAGCCCAAAGTAAAACCCATTTCCCTCTGTGGCAGACCCCAGAGCTGCAGGGAGAGCAGACTTACCCTGAGAAGCCCAAAGCCTTGAATCCCAAACTGCTTAAGGACGTGTCTAAAATGAGTCGCCTGTCCTGGGACACGCTCTGAATGAGGTGCCTGCATTAGCCCTGCACATCAGGAGGGAGCCCAACCCAAGCCCTGCCTCTCCCTCCTGTCCCCCCTCCCACCACAGAGTGCAGGGAGGATTTTTCATGGATACTCAACGATAAAGGATGTGGGGGGTCACCAACCTTTGGGGGATGCTGACGACCCTCAGCACTCACAGCCCTGGAGCCTGCAAGTCACACACATGCTCACAAAACCCAGCAAGGCCAGAGCGAAAATAAATGAAGGTTTGCCTAGTGCTGATGTTTCTGAATTCAAAGGGACCTGGAAAATATGATGGCCTGGATGAAAAACTGGGAATCGGCATTTAAACTTAAAGCTGTGAGGGTAAGTTTGAGAAACAGGGAGCAGATATTCTCTCAGCCACTTAAAAGGGCAGCTCTGTGAGTAGCCCATTCTCCAGTCCACCAAAGAACTGCCAAAGGGTCAAGGATGTTCCAAACTGTGTTCCCTCTCCAGAATATTTCCTCCAAATTTTTTGTCAAAATTAAGACACTTCTCATTTCAGTGAACTTTTTCTTTTTTCAGGATTATGGGTTTTTTTCATTTTAAATATTATAAATTACATTCTGTAAATGTCATCTTAGTACATATGAACATTTATTTTGTCAGTATCAAATGGCATATTTTGATTAATGAAGAGTTCCCGCTTTGCTCCAGACTGGATTTCTTTCTGAAATGGGATGAAAAACTTTGCTCAGCTTTACTTAAATGCTGAGACACTAAGAAAAAAAGATCTGCAGCATTATGGTGAAAAAAGTGTTATACACCTATAAAATAGAGCAGCAGAGCTCCAAATCCTGCACCACCCTGGGAGTACTCACATGAAAATGTTTTCTTTTAGAGGTACACAAGAAGTTGGACATTTTGGAAAAATGAAGCCATGTTTCTAAGAAGTCCCAATGGCCTGAGGCCACTGAGATGGCCTTTGATGGGGTCAGATTGAGATTTCAGTGTGCAGCCCCTTAGCTGTGTGTATTTGGGCATATAGACCTGCTAATCCTGAATGGCATCATCTTAACGTATCACTCTTGAAGATCTGATTTACTAAAAGCCTCTGAGATCTCTGTTACTTTTTGAGAGGTTGCACACTCCTGGTGCAAAAGTGAAGCAAGCCAGCTTTCTCCCAGCACTAGCACTGGTTGTAGTGAGGGGGTTGGGGTGGTTTAACCACATCTTCCCACATCAGCATCCGATTTTTTATGTTTCTGCAAAAATATACCATCCAGTGGGATGAATTGGTTAAGGTTACCTTTATGACTTTGTTACTGTTGCTGTCTATATTGCAGCTAGAAATACGTTAGGATTTGAAAGTTCAGTAAATTGGTCCATTTAGAAAAAAGAAAAGTTTGACGTTGTACTTAGTCCAGGTGCAGAGCTGCTAATGCTGGTGCTGGTGCTCAGGGAGAAACTTCTCCTCTCACCATCACTGCTGTCACCTCCTCGTGACAGGTATCTCATTTATGGCACCTCATGCCTAGAGCTGAACCCCTGGTGGCACCTCTGGTGTCACCCACCAGCCTTTAATGCCATCCCCTGGCTTAGCTGGTGTCATCACTTGGTTTATCTGGTCCCATCACTTGGTTTAGTTGGTGCCATCCCCTGGCATAGCTGGTGCCAACACTTGGTTTAGTTGGTACCATCACTTGGCTTAGCTGGTGCCATCACTTGGTTTATCTGGTCCCATCACTTGGTTTAGTTGGTGCCATCCCCTGGCTTAGCTGGTGCCATCACTTGGTTTACCTGGTGCCATCACTTGGTTTAGCTGGTGCCATCACTCAGTTTAGGGGCTGACCACTTGTAGTTGAGTCTGTTTGAAACCACAGAGCACCCTTTTCCTCTAGTTCCCTCTGTATTTGCCCAGCATGGGTTTCAGTGCCAGCAGACACTGTCCTGTTGGACAAGGCAAGGGCAACAGAACCAACTGTCCCCTTCCCCTCAGGTTTAGGAAAAACTGGATGATGGAAGGGGCATTTCAAGCAACAAGGTGTCTTCACTCTCTACCAATGTCAATCCATTTTGTAAAAGCACAGGCTGCGTGGGATGGGGGCAGAAATTCTTGAGTTCTAACAAACAGCCTTGGCCACCACCAGCTGTGTCACCTTCTGTACTCTCAGACTGGAAAGCCCACCTCTCATTCATCGCTGACCCCAAGGGCTGTTCCTTGCTTGATGCAGGCAAGAAGAGAAGGGCAAATGCTGCTTTACAAGTAGAAGGTGTTCCTTTCCCCTTTTAGTAAAAGAACTGCTGTCCTTACAAGGGGCTTGTAGCAGCTTCTTGCTCGGGTCAATAAGATCAAAGAATCATAGAGTCATATGATCATTAATGTTGGAAAAACCTCCAAGTTTCACCAAGTCCACCCTGTGCCCAATCCCCACCTTGTTCCCCAGCCCAGAGCACTGAGTGCCAAGGCCAGTCGTTCCTTGGACACCTCCAGGGGTGGGGACTCCAAACCTCCCTGGTCAGCCCCTTCCAATGCCTGACCACCCTTTCCAGCAAAAAAATCTTCCTGATGTCCAACCTGGCACAGCTTGAGGCCGTTTCCTCTTGTCCTGTCCCTTGTTCCCTGGGAAAGGAGGCCAATTCCCAGTTTGCTACAACCTCCTGTCAGGTAGTTGTAGACAGTGACATGATCTTCCCTGAGCCTCCTTTAAGCAAGACTTAAGGACTTGGATTTGGCCATTACAACAGCTGGGCCAGGCTCGTATGTGTAAATTGGATTGTTCCATTGGCTCCATTGAGCAAACCCAATTTTATTAGCAGAGGATCATAATATCAGTGCTTGCTGCAGCTATCCCAAGTCATATCAGTGATGGATCTGGCCTCCAGACACAGTTGTCACAGCTGCCACTTCCAAATAAAACGGGCTTGTTGTATCGCTGAAATGGCATCAGAGGAAACTTGCAGTGAACGAAATATGTTAAACATTAATCAGAATGCTCACAGTCCTAGAAAGGTCTGATAAGCCATGATTAAACTTAATTATGGATTATTTTATATTACCTACCTCCAAGCACTGTGGAAAATTGCTTCCTTTTAACTGCCTTGGCGGCTTTCTCTGACCATGCACATACTGGGGGATATTTTCCCATGATTGATGTATTTGTTTACCAAGCTCCTTGCTCAAATACAGACCGATTCTCCCTTTAATCAGAGGTGTGAATACCTTAATAGTTGTCAGAGCCCACATTAACCTCTTGATTAAAAGACATCCTCACACTTACCATTAAAGAAATACATGAAACACATCAAATCTGCATTCTCTGTATAAAACTCAAAATGATTTGATGTTCATTTACTCGTCCCGTTGGTATTTCATCAAGTTGTGTTTTACAACAGAAATGTGGGTTTTTTTCTTTTTTTTCCCTTTCTTTTACCAATGAGTGGAGGGAAGGGTTTTGGTGGGTTGGGTTCTTATTTTGCATTTGCCTAAGGGCAAAAAGCTCCATGAACATCAGTTTTCACTAGACTTCCTTTGACTGCTTATCTACACTGGCTATTATGCTCTTTCACTACAGCAATATTACCAATAAAATAAACATGTCAAAATTCAGAAGCACAAACAAGTTCATCTGTGACACTAATTTTGCCTGGCAAATAATTCTCCTTGTTTCTGTAAGGGCTTCAATTTCTTGTGGATTCAAAGCAAATTCAGCTTAAATTTGATGCCTCAGTCTTATTTTTCTTTCCCAATCTCATTAGAGTAAAAATAGCACGGATATCCATATGATTAAAGACTTCATGTGCAAGAAAGCAATCTGGTCATAGTGCTCCTTAGCTTTATGTACTTCTTTCTATTTGACAACATTAATTTGCCATCTGTCAGCTCACTTACATAGTTTACTTGCTGCTTGCTTGGCGTTCACCTCCCCCATTTTCGTTGTCAGCTGTTTCTAATAGTTTGGCCTCCTTGAGTGGGCCATTTATGCAGATTTGAAACAGGAGAAATCCTAAAAACTGACCATATGGGAACCCACTTTGTACTCCCCAGGCTGACATAGCCATGCATAGACCTCCTCCCCCTTCTGTGCACCCCCAGCACTTAGAAAACCAAATTTTTCCATACGTCCTTAGCACCTTCCATCTGGGGTACTCCAGAGCATCACACCACAGTCAAAACCAGCCGAATTTTGCTCTCTTGGGCAGGTCAACTGAATTGTACAAGATTTCCTGGGCACCACATTCAGCCCTAAACATACAATCAAATAAATGGAAGGAATCGTTTAGGTCACAAAGAAAGGGGGCCAGGACAAAACAAGCTTGGCTAGACAACCCTTCACACAGGGGGTCTTGGGGACCATGTGCTTCGCTGCCTGGTACCATGTTCCTTTTTCATCTAAAAGCCTTAATTCTAGAAAAATAAAAAATAATTCAGGTTGCCCAGAGAAGTTGTGGGTGCCCCATCTTTGGAAGACATCAAGACCTGAGCAGGGGAAGGTGCCCTACCCATGACTGGGTGTTGGAGTGAGATGATCTTTAATGTCCCTTTGAATCCAAACCATTCTGTGGTGATTCTATGAAAAAAAAAACCACCTGGGAGATGCTGAGAATTGGGAGATTGTATTTTGCTACTGAAATAAATGGTGTTTTGGAGATTGGTGGGAGCATCTAGTTCCCAGCTCCCAGCTCCTTCCAGACACCCAGCAGAGTGACAGAAAAACAGCAGACTTCCACCTGGAAAATCTGATTTTTTTTAAATTCTCCCCAAAACTCTAAAATTTTCATCATCTTCTGTCAGGGTTACTTTGTCATTATTATTGTCCATTTAGTACATGTCGTCTCTGCAAATGTGTGCTTTGTATAATATTTTAAAGGCATCTTGCAAATACTTCAGCATGTCTAGAAAAGGTTTTTTGTTATAATTAATGTCTTCTGTCTTCCAAAATCCACCATAGGGAGTGGAGTCCAGTGGGCAGTGGCTCAGCCTTTGTGTGACCAATTTTATTTCCCACTTGATGAGGCTGAGAGGGTAAAAGCTGAACACTCACCCTTTTCATGGAAATGCCCTGGTTTTTGGGACAGGAGTCTTTTAGCCCAGAGCATCTGGGACAAGGGCCTGATGTGCGAGGAGAGCTTGGCCATCAGATCGACGGGATTCCATCGGCAGTTTTTTCCAGATCCCAAACATTTAAAACTCCAAAGCTCTTTTCTGAAGTCAGGAATTAACACTTGCAAAAGGAGATACATCAGCTTATGTATCTGAAATCACACTAATTTATTTATGTACTAAAAAAGAAAAAAACCCCAACATCTATTTTCCCCCATGTCTTTCTTCTGCCAGTTGAAGAGATTCAGAATACTCATGGGGACTGAGATGAACTTTCCTCCTGAGCAGAAAGCCAACGTGGAGACTGATTGTTGCTTAATTCAAAGGGGAGAATAGAGCTGTGCACACACAGTCAGTGCCCTGGCCAAGGGCTCTGTGGCTCGTTAGGGATGGGGAGGACAAGAACTGCCCTTTGCTGCTCAGAGTGGTCTGTGATCCTGCTTCTCCAGCTGACTTGTGTAGGAGGAGTGGACGTAAAAGGATTTTCATCCTCAGGAGTAGCTAAATTACCTGCAAGTAAGAGAATTAAGTGTTTTGTATTAACGTGAGAATTCACTAGTCTGCTTTGTTTATGCCTCCTTCCAGGAAAAAGGGGCATTATCAGGGCTGGTGAGTGATTTGCACTGGTGGTTTGCTGGTTTCTTTCCTGGTTGCCTTTTGAAAAACTCAGTTTTAAGTGATTAGAGAAAAATGTAAAAGCTTAAAACCTTTTAAAAGACAGCAGCAGCTGTAGAACAGTGTCTCAGGTCTGGGTAGTTTAAATGTGAAAGGCCCAGATTTACCTTCATGGCCATGCAGGGGGTGCTGGAGGTTGGGAGGAGATGCCAGTCTGGGTGCCCTTCTTTGGGCCAGTCTGGGGCAAGATCAGCCCAGCATCCAACACAAGGGTTGCATAAGGTCAGCAGAGGTTGTCCAACCTCGGGTGGCACCTGGAGCTCAGCTGAATGTGGTCTTGCTGGTTTTCATCCACACCCTGGGCAGAAAAAGAGGCAGCATTGGGGCAGGTCCTTGTCAAGGAATCCTAAAGAGAACTGCTGATGCCAGGGAGACAGGATGACCCTGCCTGGGGTGGGCTGGTCAGTGAGTTCAGGCATGGAGGAGGTTGACAACACTTCTCATCAGGATTACTATTTCCTGCAAAGGAAAGATGGAAAAGGTTCCCCAGCTCTGATAGCCCAACCCCTGCACAGGCAGCCATGAGAAGTCACCCCAGTGAAGGGAAGTGTGAGTGTCTGACAGAGCCAGAGCAACACCTCCAGCCCTGCTTCCCTGATGGGAGCCCAGCCGGACGAGTTCCTGCCCCTGGGGCTGGAGCAGTCCCGTAATTCAGAACAGTCCCCAGGCTGCTCTCATTTACGCTGGGGGCCAGTGCAGAGCTCCCTGCAGACAGAGTTCAAAGGCTGCCCCGAGCCTCTCTGCACAGGGGCTGGCACCCCGGCCAGCAGCTGGGACTGCCCACTCGCCACATTCACCTTCCAGCCCCAGGGCTCTCAGATCCAAATAGGGCTGGTGAGCACCTGGCTGCTTTAATGGGCTGCCCAAAGGTCCATCACACCTCCTCGAGATAACCCTGGCTGGTCCTGTTTTGCATCCCCTGCCTACAATGTACGGGTATGCCCAGATTCAGGCAGGGTGCAAAACCACAGTATGGCAAAGCTATCCCAACAAGGGGTTAGGCTGGCAAAGCTCATCCCATCACTGCCTGACAAAGACACTTCACTTCAACTTGGTACCAAAGGTGGCTTTTCATAATTCTGGAACATGATCACTGCTCCAAACATTTCCCAGTATCAGCACATGTTGGATTCAGCTATCCAAGTAATTAAGAGTATCTTTGGGGGCACCACTGGCCAAACCCTGCCTTGTGTAGGCAAAACACTGGTGTAGATGATAGAAGCTATAATGGCAAAACAAATCCATCAACATTTTGACCCAAACAGAAACAGTGGAAAAAAGAGAACATCAACATGATATTGGCAAAATGGGTCTGAAATATTCAATTTAAGGAAGCTGAGCCATTTCCATTTACAATAAAGCCTGACAGCTCTCAGGACACACTGTCTTTACAGAGACTGGATTCATTTGAGAAGCTCATTCATTTGCATGGGGTTTAGTGAACCAACCAGTCCTCCTCCTTCACTTCTGGTAAGACTCATTAGCTACAGGGAAACTCAGTGTGAACAGGAGGTGTGTGTGAGGTAAGGGTAATTACAGAAGCACCCCTGAAATAAATCATGAACTTACTGTTGATATGACTGCAAACCTGGAACTGATCCTCGTTTGAGCCTGGGAGAAGGTCTTCAGCAACACTCTATAAACTACAGAGAAAAGAAAAGGAAATTGACTTTAAAAGCAAATTGTAATAAGACTGAGGTGTTGACAAAACTGTCAAAGAGCAAAGGAACTCCATCCTACGGGATGGACCCACTGCTTGGGAAGTGGCTCCTGGCATCTGCTTGGAGCTTTGTTGGGAACAGTATTTCACCAGCTGAGTGACTCCTGCTGTCCCCTGTGTCTGCAGAGGATGCTGGCATGGAAAACAGGCTGCAGGGACATATAAACTGGTACTGGCCAGGACACTGACTGCTTTAAAATGCTGCTGCCCAGAGGGAGCAGTGCCAGAGGCAGGACCACCCTCACCCAAACGGGCATCTGCTGAGCCGAGGTGCTTCCAGCTTCGTGAGGTGTGAAGGGGCAGGTCAGAGCTGGTGTTGGTCACAGCGAATCCCGGAGGGAACTGGGAGTTAGCCACACTTGCCTGGGTGGAAACAGGAGCACCAACTGCAGACCTGCTGTAGTTCATACACTCGGAGTCCTTCACACCCGAGGGGCACCAGCCCCATGGTGCAGACACTGCACTGCGTGGTGCTGCATGCAGGCACTATTGACACCGGAAACATATGAGCTCCTGGTCACACTGCATGTCCCAAAATGTACTCCAGGCCCCTTCTGGATTTCAGCAGGCCACCTGACATCCAGATGTCTACAGAAGAAACTCAGTGCCAGCGCTAATAGGGTCATAGTGGTGCGGGTGGAAAGGATGGATCGGTGAAATTCCCCCCGGTTACACCAAAACAATTCAACACTGGGAGGTTCAGGATACTCTTCTGAGATCCTGGGTACATTAATTCAGTGCCCAGAGAACATCTGAGCTAGCCCAAACTGTAGGAGCCACACTTTCTCAAAAACCTCAGCTCTTTCTAAGTCTCTGTTCTCTTTCCTTAGACTGGGACAAGAGTTGGGACTTTGCCCTTTTGGTAGTGAATTCCTCCTACACTGGAGGCATACAATGTCTCAGCCAGCTGATCTGCAACCTTTACAGAAGCCAGGCTGACAGTAATGTAACAATAATCATTTGATTTCGTGTTAGACTGTGGTGCTGAGACACTCTGCTCTCTGCACAAGACATGCTGTTAAGATCCCAAACCACGAGAGTGAGACCTTGGGAGTCACGAAGAACACAGTGGGTCAGGCTCACAGCCCCGCTACTTCTTAACTGGTTTTGATATAATTATGCTGTTTACAGCCATCTGAGAGTCACCACCCTCCAGTCTGTGCCTCAGAGGCACACAACAGCCCCAGTCAATGCACAAAGAAGAGTGAAGAGGACAGGCAGCCATGGCTCCAGGTAGCCTCCTCACTATTTGCCACATCTGTCGTGCTTAGGTGGCTTAGGAATTAGTTTTCATTTAATTTGGGAATTAATTCCAGATGGTCTTGACTCCTGAATACAGATAAGAGTTGCTTAGAAATTACTTCATTGCACTTGGCTACCTACGAAGTTTCACGAAGAGAAGTGCCAGATTCTGCACTGGGGACGGGGGGAAATCTGGGGAACGAGGGGCTGGAGAGCAGTGCCAGGAAAGGGCCCTGGGGGTCCTGGTGAGTGGCCACTTGGCCACCAGTCAGCAGTGCCCTGGAGCCAGGAGGGACATCCCTGTCCTGGGGGGCATCAGGTGAGAGAGGGGATTGTCCCGCTCTGCTCTGCACTGGGGCGGCCTCACCTGGGACATTGGGGCACTTTGGGGGGACACAATGGAAGGGAGAGATTGAGCCATTGCAGAGTGTCCAAAGGAGGGACACGGGGATGGGGAAGAGCCTGGAGGGGTCATGCAAGGAGCAGCTGAGGGCACTTGGTGTGTTCAGCTGGAGAAGAGCAGACTGAGGTCAGACCTCACCGGGGTCTGCAGCTCCTCCCGAGGGGCAGCTCTGATCTCTGCTCTGGGGGGACCAGGGACAGCCCCCAGGCAATGGCTGGAGTTGTGTCAGGGCAGGCTCAGGTTGGATCTCTTGGCTCTCCAGGCTTTCCCACGTCACTCCCTCCTCACAGTTTGAGAAGATGACCATTAGCTCTTATTGCTGCCCACAGCCTTGTTCTCCAAGGGACTCATTGCCACCTCCCCGTGTGGCTGATGCTGTACATGCTTTTGCATCCCAACAGCTCTGCTTAACAACCCCTGGAGAGCCACAGCTGCTGTGGATCTCCGCACAGGTTGAGACACCACCTGGTATCATCTCAGTGAACCTCAACCCACCCCACTCAACACTGAAGGCCTATGGCAGAACAAGCCTGGTACTGGTTCCACAGGAGCTTGACCTTCACCATTGCATATGTTGGGCTCTCTGAGAAAAACCCCACAAATAGTTTGAGTGTCATTAGAGTTTGGGGCTTTTTTCAGTGGTTCTGCATTGAAAAGATAAAAAGCATTTTCTTTTTCCATCAATGGCTCCTATTATGGCATCATCCACCACTGCACTATTTCAGCTCACCACACCCTATATTCACTTATCAAAAGAAGTTAAAAAAGTAAAGGTTAATATTCCAGTCTTACCACCTAAACACTTAAGATTCAGGGAGCCTACAAATAGTCCATTAGGTGTCCATGAGGACAGCATGCACTGCTAAGGGCCAAGCCAACTCCCCAGCTTCTTGCCTTGCCCCAAAGTCTCCCTCTTCTTCCTAGGAAGTAGCATTTTTCAGAGCACAGTACTTTTCCAGTAAGGAAAACATTCCCATGGTTCTCCAAAAAAAGACTTCAGATGTGATAGCATTAAAAAAGAACAAAAAACTTTTTTTTTTTTTTTTTTAATAATCTTGACCTTTATCTCCTGAACATTTTGGTTTGGTTGAACTGTCATAGAATAACACTATCACAGAAGGGCTTGGGCTGGAAGGGACCTCAAAGAGCATCTAGTTCTAATGTCCCTGCCATGGGCAGGGACACCTTCCACTATCTCAGGTTGCTCCAAGCCCCATCCAACCTGGCCTTGGACGCTTCCAGGGATGGGGCAGCCACAGCTTCTCTGGGCACCCTGTGCCAGGCTCTGCCCACCCTCACAGGGAAGGATTCCTTCCCAATACCTAATCTAAATCTACCCTCCTTCATCTTAAAGCCATTCTCCCTTTTCCTGTCACTCCAGGCCATTGTCCCAAGTCCCTCTCCAGCCCTCTTGGAGCCCCTTTAGGCACTGGAAGGGACTCTCAGGTCTCACCAAAGCCTTCTCTTCTCCACGTAAACCTCCCCAGCTCTCCCCGTGTCCAGAGCAGAGGGGCTCCAGTCACTCCTCAGTTGTTCACTCTTCATCAATGTCTTGGAGACATCTTTGCACAGCCAGTTTCTGAAGTGCTTTGGACATTGATGTCTGGTCCAAAGTCCTTCTCAAAAGCAGAATGACACAGGGGTGATTTGAGCTCCTTGTCTCTGGCCTATTGCAAAGTGCCTGGGGAAGAGCTGTTGTAGGCAGATCATAACTAATAATTAGCATTATTTACAGTGGGGCCTGCAGAACAGAATTGAAAGTGTCATCAGATTTTACATCCAAAATATTGTCTATGTTAGTCCTTTCTAATTCCCAGGCATTGCTGTGGGAAGATACAATTGCACATGTAAATACTTTCCCATGCCTCAGCACCATGTGCCGACCCCGCATGTGCAAAGCATATGGGAATGTATGTAGGGCCTCGTTGGAAATGTAGTGTGTGTGTGTAAATTGTTGCTTGTCTACATCTGTGTATCTAATTGCATGTGAAAATCACTACTTTAGTTGCATCAATGAAATACAACTTTTTGAAAATACAGCTTGCATGTGTTTCTCATTCATTTTAGTGAGGCACAAGATGATGTTGAAAAACAGTAGCTAAGACCAGATGTTCTTCTGTTCCTACAGCGTGAGAGAAGCGGTTCGGTCTGAAGAAGCTCAAAGCTGCTTAGCTTGTGATACTTGCAGCATCATGGGAGAGAAAGATCATCTTCTCCAGTGGCCTCCCTTCCCGAGGACTTGGACCTGCTGCCAGATGAAAATGACAGCAGTTCCCCTTTGCTTCCAGGAATTCAGAATCAAGCACCAAGTCTTCTTCAAGGACTAATGAGCAATGGCGGCAAAGGCTGTGCTGTGGTCATTTAGTGGGTTTGGAGGCAACCAAGGGATGCTCCTGGGGATGTTCTTGGCCAGTTAAGACTGGACATATGGCAATAGTTTAATAAAATATATGATGGGAAGGGTAACTCACTCAGCTTTGCCAAAATGTCATTTTTAAACTATGTGCCTAATTTCTTAACAATTGAGTTTTAAAGATTTAGTAACTCCTTGAATTTTTCCACAGCTCTGCTGCTGCTGTGATCATATTTCCAAATTCAATGTACCTCTTACTCTTCCACTTAAAACATTCACTTTTCATTTAAACCTGCAGGAAAAACAAAATCTGGATTACTTTCAAATTATTGGCCAGGCTCATAGAGACATCCCAGCCCTTTATGGGGTGCAGATAAAAGAGCTCATAGACCCTGCTCTGCCAGGAAAAATGTTCACTTTCTGTGAAAAACATTAAGAAATCGAATGAAGAGCTTATTAAACTTTTAGATGCATGAATTTGCGAATTGGACAACGATGTGTATATGTCAGACCCTTGAGATGAGATGGAGCCCGTCATAAACTGCTGCTGGATGCGTAAATAAGACTCACTGTGCTCTCCCCCAGCTGTAGAGTATGGAAGTAGGAGCTCAGGCTGAAAGCACTCTTTGTGAGGATCAGCCCCAAAGATTTATGTGGAAGAACCTTTCCTTTATTTACCAGCTTGCTGAGGCTGACAAAGTATTTGATAGCTTGGAGCCTTCAGCCTGGGAGCCTGGCTTGTGAGAATATTTGTCAGGGATTGTACCTGCTTTGCTATTTATTTTTCAGCGCCCTGACCTCCTGTCCAGTTGATGAAGGACCTTCAGTGAAAGAATCTGCTCCTTCTTCTCTTCCCTTCTACCTCTTCCAAACCCCTCAAATAAAGCCATTTTGGGTGCTTTATTCCAGGACATGTGAACCTAATCCTCCACTTTTCAAAGAAGCATTAGATATTTAATAGTTATTCCAAAGTATTAGTTATTCTTCTGAAGAGAGGTGTTTTAGTTGGCAGAGGCGCTCACTGGCCATTGCAGGTGTTGGAAGTGCAGCAGTACCCGAGGGAGTGATGACTATTAAAAAGTGCTCCTTCTTATCCATCAGCTCTCTGAGGCTGCTTGCACAAACAATTCAAGGCAATACAGGGAAGACAAGTCACATCTGTGCTTATCAACCCCGTGGACCTTCATTGCTGCTACTGATAAATGCCTGAGCAGCTGTGACTGCAGAGCCCATCCTGCATTTGCAGAGCCCATCCTGCATTTACAGAGTGAGCAGCTACAAAAAGCTTTTCACTTCTTACGATTAAATTTATTGCATTTGGTCTGTAACTGGAGACAGAACAATATCTCAATTAATAAATGTAAACATTAACAGGGTTGCTGGAAATAAGGGTGGGTGTGACCCCAGGTTTACACCCGAAGATGCAGCCAACTTCCCTGGGAGCTGAGCGAGAAAAGCAGTTTGGATTTTTGCCTTGTTCATGCAAGCACAGGACGTGCATGGCTAGATGACATTAAAAATAAATAACTATTCGTGTTTCTTCATACATGACCGCATTAAACGGAGATCATGAGAAATGATTTGCATGATAGCTCGTATTGTTTGCCCTCAAAGTTAGGTGTATGGGTAGGAAAACTGAGATCACATATTTCAGAATATGCTGCCTATGATACTGCATGCTTGTCCTTCCTTTGTCCTAGCAAGATCACATCCACCTTACTCACCTTACTGATGAATTCTATTCTAAATACAACTTACACAGAGCATTTGAAATATTTGGAAACCTTATCTGCATGTTTGTGCATATATTTTTGCTCCATAATGATCTTACCTAGTGCACAGGCAACGAGGCTTTGAATAAGATATTAAACTGATGGACTAGAGCACTGGGGATCTTAAACCCTCTGTGACCACATGATGTGAGCCCTAAAACATCGCTGATTAGTCTGCTCCATTCCCATCAAACTCATGCACCTGCAGAGCCAGTGAGGCTCCTCTCAGCACTGCTGAGAGCTCCTGGAGCTCCCAGGGGCTCCTTGGGGTGGCCACTGTCCACCCCACCCCATCCTTCACAGCCCTGCTGCATGAGAGGACTGGGGACAAGGACATCTTTGCTCCAGGACTTTCCATCAGACACATCCCTCAAGGCAGCCACGAGCCCTGAACTGGGCAGACTGGACCAGCCGTGCTGGGTTAGAGAGCAGGGTCCCAGGGAAGGAGCTGCCCAAAGCAGGCCTGGGTCCGAGGTCTGCTTAGATATCCCTGTGTGATTTCTTTAGGTACCTTTAGGCATCCTTCGAGAACACACAAAAGTTCTCAAAGTTCCATATCCCCAAACTGCGGGCAGCAGGATTTTAGTGTGATCCCTGGCTAGTTTCTCTCATCTCCTTTGCAAGAAGAGTGACCCCAGAATCCAACAGAGTACTCTGGATGTACCTTATACTCCTTGGAGTACTCCCTGTTAAGCTTCCATGTTTCTACCTCTCATCGGAATGTTTTGCCGTGTGTTTCCTTTCCCAGTTTTACGTGGCAGTTCACAAGACCTAAAATCATCTTTAAATGTCCTGGGACATTTTCTGCTTGCTGTGGGTGACTCAGCAAATGCCCCCACCCTGAAAGTCTGTTTTCTCCAGTTGCCCACCTGGTTGACTCAATCTCTCTACTGCCTCAGGTGATGATGCCACGTACCTTGAAACACTGAATTAATTTCAGAGGAATTTTCTAAGTCTCAGCAGTCTTTGAGCAGGAACCAAGTAGGCTCTGGCAGAGTGGTGGTCAGAATCTCCCTCCACTCGCTCAGAGCATGTTATTGCTGGTGTGGGAAGCAAATCCAGGCGACCAGTAACACCTGCTGCCAAAGAAAACACTTGCTTTACTGTATCTGGTGTTTTGAAATGTATGAAAATAAATTATTTATTATCCTGACTTTTGGGCTGAACCTGTTTATATGGGCTTGCATCTGTCTGATCTGAAGACTGAGTCACTGACTGACAGACACCCTCTTGGCTTGCCCAGTTACTCACATGTCCATACGGTTCCAACAGCTTAAATAAAAATAGCAAGCTTGAAACTTCTCCTCTGTTGGCATTTCTTCATAGAGACGGGGTGTTGCTTAAAGAAACATCAAATCACTCTTAAAGAGGTCAGATCTGCAGGGTGAAATGGCAGAATTCATGGTGAGACTCCCTGGCTGCAGATTTCCAGCCCAGCTTTAGACCCCTGAGCAGGATGCCAAGAGGATGGGTGAGGAGGTTTAGACGATGTGTGAATGGCTTCAGAGATCCCCTCAAAATATCAGTCAGTGAGAATTAGAAACCTGCTGCAGTCCAAAACTTGCAGCCTTTCTGCCCCTGCCAGCCACTTCCACATCTGGCAGCTGGGCAAACTTCAGGGTAATATTTCCACTGACACCGAGTTAATTCTTTTTCTTCCTTTTCTCTTTGTGCCCCCTCGGACTGGTGAAGACTGAAACGAGAGCTACAGAGGAGCCTCTTGGAGGGAGAGAGAGCATGGGGGAGAGGTGGGACTGCAGCAGAACTCTCCCATTCCTGTGGGAAGGGCCTTCTGTCAGTTCATATGGAACTGGAGAAAAGGCACTCAACAGAAACTCAATTTTCTTCACTAGCCCCTCCAGCAAGGTGCAACTATATCCTCTCAGTGCAAAAAAAGGGCATTCCAGGCTGAATTTGGGTAGTCACAGACATGCAGAGTTGGGTGTGAGTTAAAGAAGGACTACCTGCATGGGCAGAGACAGGTAAAAAGGCCTGAGGTGACAGATGAAACGTCGGTCCTCCCCTTCATTTGCTTGATTAAGTAGGAACTGAAAGTGGGTGACAACAAATGCTGCATCCCATAAACGAACAGAAACTCCTGGCAGAACTGGCAGGCAGCATTTCCATGGGGAATGGGCCCCCAGGTGACTTTTCTGGGATATGCCATGGCCATAAAAGCTGCAGAATCCTCCCAGTGTAGCAGCCAGGAGTGATCCAGGAGCACTGGACATTCTGAAGGTCAGAGGCAATTCCCTCCCTGCAGCGCAGAGTTATGGGGTTACGGACAATTGGGCACCTCGTGGGCTCTTCCTGGGCACTTCACTGCACAGACTAACGGTATCATGACAAGAAAGGGATCGTCCTATGACTCTAGTGAGACTTCTACCTCTCTCAACACTGTAAAAGATCCAGTTCCTTACCTGGCATGTTCTTTAGACAACTGCTTTGCAGTATCTTGGGAACATAAAGAATTACTCACGCTTATTTATGCTGCAACCTGAGGGTCTGTCTGCCAGGCACTGAGCAAACAAACCAACCACAGTCATGCCTTACTATTAGCAGTTTGAACTGTTCAGCATTGTCATTTGAAACACTCTGATCAGAATTAGAAGCCCAAGTGTCTCAGATGGTCTGTAGGGAACACTGTGAGTTGCCTTTGTCCCAGAAGAACTCGTAACTCCGTCACTACATCAATGCTGGGCCAGATTAAGATGTGATCAGTCAGGGCCTTTCCACCTAATACTCCTTTTTACTCACCTGAAACAAGTGTCTAATGCCCATTTCTCCCTTCATTTCACAGTTGATTTATAAAGGAGAGGAAGCAATTCAGTACAGTCTGGACTTCTGCTACCAAGGAGAACATGCAAAGATGAAGAGGATCACATACCTTGAAGCTACAGCCAATATCTAAGTGAAGTGTAACATTCTCCACTCGTTCTGTATTTGGAAGCATGGAAAACCATGAGTAGGATGTGTGTTTGTGGTCGAGGAGGTATGCAAGCTATTTTCTGTGTGGATTGAACATGCCTGGTGCTGAAATCTGTGGGATGGAAGAATGAATGCAGTTGTATTGGGAGAAGGAGGAATGCTTACAGTATTTAGTGTCCTCAAATGTGGATTAGCTTGGACAGGGATGTAAGGTGGGAAACACATATCCTGAACACCTGTTTCTACATCTGTATTTTTTTTAACTGATTTTGGAGATAGCATGCCTTGCTCCATTCTCTCTAATTCTGCACTTATGTCCTTTCCATTTCATGCAAAAATAGCTTCTTCTCTCTTCAAAGTCAGATGTCTTTATAAGAGTGGGAGAAATGTCCATGTGCATGTGTTAGGGCTGTGGAGGCTGAGCACACAGGAGCACTGGGGAACTGGAGCAGCGGAAAACACCTACCCTGGGAACCAAACCTGTTGCTGCTCTGAGTGCACTCCATGTCTGCTGAGCTCCTTCGTGCTGGTTTGCTGCTGCTGGCACAGCATCACACAGAGTCCCAGAATGGGTCAGGTTGGGAGGGCCCACAGTGGCTCAGCTGGTCCCACCTCCTGCTCCAGCAGGGCCATTCCAGAGCACAGGGCACAGCATTGTGTCCAGAAGGTTCTGGAATAGCCCCAGGCAGGACACTCCAGTCCCTCTCTGCTCTCTGCTCAGTGCTGGGTCACTGCCCAGCCAAGAAGTTCTCCCTCTTGTGCAGGTGGCACTTGCTGGGCATCAGTTGCTGCCCGTCCCTCTTGTGCCATGGCTGGGCCCCCCGAGCAGAGCCTGGTCCCTGCTCTGCCCCCTCCCTGCAGCCACTGCCCCCCATGGGCAGGTGCCCTCTCAGGCTCTGCTCTGGAGGCTCAACAGCCCCAGCTCCCTCAGCCTTTGCTGCTGCCAGAGATGCTCCAGTGCCTTGGGCATCTCCGCAGCCTGCGCTGGCCCCGCTGCAGGAGCTCCATGGCCCTGCTGTGCTGAGGAGCCACAGCTGGACACGGCCCTGCAGATGTGCCTGCCAGGGCTGGCCACAGGGGCAGGAGCCCCTCCTCACCTGCTGCCACTGCCCTGCCTGGCCCTCCCCACCATCCCGTTGGCTTTCCTTCCACAACTCAACCTGCCACTGAAGTCAGGGGGAATTTGGCCAAGTCGAAGTATTCAGGATGGACTCTTTGGGGACTGCAATTAAGGCAGCCACATTCTCAAAGTCCCTCACAGAATGTGAACATAATGAGTTTGCAAACAGTGCTATTCTTAGTTTTGTCAGCCAAAAAAAAATTTAATTGATTTATCAAGAAGCTAAGGCTAAAAATCTCTCCCGGGGCAATGGAAACATATGCACTTTCACTGACCTCTAAAAAGACGTGATTTATGAGAATACCCACTTATTTACCTAAATTCCCACAAACTGACCTGAAAAAATTAGCCCTTGATCCGTGGTGGCAAGGGACTCCACAGAGGTAAAGTCACTGAAGGAGAAAGAAGTAAAAACAGAATAAAAAGAAAAAAAAATCTTATTTAAAACCAGAAATACATTGAAGGGATAGAAAACCATTTGTGCTAAGTAGTGTAACAGAATATGGCTTGGCAATGCTGTAGGGCTGTGGATGGTCAGAGAATTAGGTCTTCATGCTTGTTTTGTTTGGCTGTTGGTAATTAGAACTTGAAAAGAAATGTGAAAACCCAGTAGTAATAATTTCAGCTCGGAAATGCTACAGCTCCACAGCCCTATAGCCCCATGCCTGCAGTCCTTCCCCAGGACTGTACCCACATGCACCCCTCCATGGAGCTGCTGGGCTTGAGGAAGTCAAATTCCACTTTGGAAATAAACTTTTTATAGGGTGGCTCCCTCAACACTCTGCTGGGTATTTGGTGGCCAACACTTTCAGGTGGATCACAGAAACATTTAGATTTTAAGAAAAATTTGTTTATGAAAAGCTCTATGTTCTCTTCTGGTATTTCTACCAAGATGACAAGACCTTGACTCTCAAGATACCCAATTAAATAATTTAATCAGTCGACTAGACCGTTTGAATTGCCTTCATCTTGGAAAGATAAAGAGTTTTGTTCCTTCTGGTAGATTTGGACCTGAGATTCAGAGGGTGCAAATGAGATGCACACGCCTGCTTATCAGCCCCCACATCAAATGCTAGTTCCTAAATGTTCTTTCCAAAAAGGCTTGATGAAATTTGACCTTCCTCCTTGCAGTCCCAGCACAGCCAGCTCCCCTGAATTCAGACAAGAAATATGAAGAAAATGAGCCATTTCAGATGTCAGATCCAAAATACATGCTACTCTACATGTAAAAAAAGCACTGGCAAAATAATATGGACCACCATCAGTTTTGATGTGCAATGCTTGAACTGATCTTGGACCTTGTACCGTCCGGGAATGGAAGAAATGTAAAGTAAGAGCCCAGAAGTCATCAAAAGTAGATCAGAACAAAATCTGTAAATTCATTTGTCTAAAGAGTGAAGAGCTGGTCAGGCCATACCCCTCGGAGGCTCCGAACCAGGGCTGGTGTTCTGTCATGCCTCAGAGGTCTCAGCTGGCTCTACTCTTGGATCTCCTCGTGGTGTTTTAGGTAAAGGAGCCACAGAATCCATCAGGATCAGCCCATGAGAGCCTGAAGCCAGATTCGGATCTGGACTCTGTGGGTTTGGCTCGTTTCTAGGCGTAGGTGAAAATGTGTTTGGTGGTCTGACTCGAGTCTCCAGCAAACAGGTGAGTTGGCTTCGTGCAAAACCACGGCGTAATTCTGCATGATTGGCACCTTTCACTTAAGGAAGCCTGAGCTGCTTTAGCCAACACTGAATTAAACTGGCAGAGGCTTGGGGAGGTTTGTGAAGAGGTCGACTCTGTTCAAGGCACAGGTTCTCTCATTTTCATGAACCCAAACCCACACTGGAATAGAAAATAAAAGAACAAACTCTCTACCCATCCTCTGGCAGCGAGAGGAGTGCCACTCATCTTAAAACAAACAAAAAAAAATCCCCCCTGGTGTAATAATATTACAATAACTAATTATTTCAATGAGCAAAGGACACCAAGAAGTATCCTGGAGTCAGAGGCATGAACTTTCAGCTGGTAGGTCAGTGGTAACATATCTTGTTTGAACAAGCCTGACAAAGATCTGCTGAGCAATATCCACCGGGGCCAACGGGGCTTGGCTGTCTGCGTTGTGGTGGAGAGATGGACTTGGATAACAGGGTCACTCTCTGCTTCACTGACACCAGCCAAGCATAATGAAGCACGGCCAAGGCCTTCTTCAGCATGATGGCAAGAGGGAAAGGCTGGAAAGCCCCAGCAATGGCCGATACGGACGAATTAGAATGAGAAGGTTGCAGTAACAATGATCTGAGACGGCACGGCCAGCGTTGAAGCCAACACAACCCTGTTCCAATCCCCTCCTGTCTCTCAATGGCCTCCACGCTGTGTTTTCGTGTGCACTGCAAAGAATTACACAAGTATATCCAGCCCACAGAGGTGACAAGGGACATCTGCACTGCAGACCTGGATCAGCTGGAATGGTCCTAATCAGGGCACCTCTGGCCTCAGAATTCGCCCTGCATATCCACTCTCTAATGTTAATTTTAATGCTAGTAGCAGCATTAGCACTGCAACAGAGCTGAGGTGTCTAAGGCCAGGGAGCTGCTGATTTAAACACAAATCAACATCTGCCCTCCAAAATTCTGAAGTATGATCAGACACAGCAAGTGGATGTGGAGAGATGAGCAGGTTGAGCACAGAGATCAGCTGAAGATTTGCACTAGCTTAGTTCTCACAGGAAATCCTGGCTGCTATCAAATCCAATTCCCTTCCTTTTTTGAACAGAAAAGGGAGAATAGAAAATGACATAATTTTTTTTCTGTTTCGAAGGAGAGTTTTGCCTGGCTGTCGTCCTAAAGCAGAGAATGAAAGTTTCACTGGATGCATCCAGTACATTCTAATGTTTATTAACTAAGCTATGAAAAGGAGTTTTCTTATGCATAGAAATCCAGCCTGAATTTTTGAGAAGCAACTGCTATTTAAGTCATTCCACAAACGAGGCCTAGAGTGAATGAGTTTTTGGCAGTAGAAGTGTTATCTACGCTATCCCTCAGAGCACCTTAATCCATTTTCAGAGAAAGGTCAGATTATCAGGTCAGCATAATGTTTCTGGGACAAGGCTCTTTTCAAGTCTGCAAACCCACCAACAACAAAGTTCTGTGTAGCAACAAATCATACTGGCTTTGCTCAAGGTTTATGAGCAGGGGCAGCCCAACCCTTGCAAGATCCTCAGTGAGTTGGGAAGAGTAGATTCATTTAGAGGAATCTTCTTCACCATGGGCCAGTGGGTATCTTTTAAACCAGCTAAGAACATCCCTTCTCCAGTCATGAGAAATAACTCATAAAAAGGTAAATGAATTGAGAAAATATAAGACCATAATTGCCACGGTCCAGGGTAAGGAGGATGTGGTGGCTGGAGATGATTTCCAATTGTAACTGAAGACGTGAAGGGATACAATGAGGCACAGCTCAGTGATGATAACAAATTAGGGCAGATTAACACCCTTTTCAGTACCTAGTTGTTGGTTTGGCACTATGAATGACCCAAGAGAGAAATCTGAACATGTTATGTGTTTGGAATGTACTCAAAAGCTGAAGGAAGCCACAAAAACTAGACTGATACTTCTCAATCTGTAGCAGTAGCTGATGGCTGTTTCCAGTCCTTCACTTTCTCCATTGCATCTTAGAAAATAGCTTTTAAATTCATCAGACCTTGGACATACAGCATGGGTAACGTTCCAGCAAGTAGCCGTTTATTTTATAAGGGGATTTAAATATTGTAAAACTGAATAAAATGCAGGTGTTCCCATTACAGTCAAGTGAACCTTGTGTAAGCTCTACAAAGACGTGACTTCCAGATTAAAAGGGCTTTGCACAGTTTGTTCTGCCTCGGTGGAGGAGGTGGATTTTTGCATCAGCTGGGGCAGCATCTTCCTTTGTGTCGTGCAGTCCCGGATTCCAACCTCTGCTCTGCTTGCACACCAGGGAAACCCATGCAGTAGGGCAGCTGGGGGCCATATTTACGTCAGCGCAGTGTTGTTAACGTTGACATTTCAACCACCAGATCGCTCAAACACAGATAATTTCCACCCAGTGCCTGGAGCTGCTGTGCTTTCGCAGAGGAGTGGGCACTGGTGTTCAGGTGACCCAGCCCAGGTCACTGCCAAGGGATGCTGGGATGAACCAAAGCAGGAGCAGAAATACATGTGCTAAACACATCCACAGCTTTGCTCAATGGATTTTGGTAGCAAGGAAGGAATTCCAACGACCTCTTGCAAAGGTTCCCCAGTGATCAAACCCAAACCTTCTGGCCCGTACAGGATCAGCCCACTAAAGAAGGGAGTTCCTATGAAAAACCTTACAGCAAGGTTTAAAGACAATGAAACCTCACCTCTGTCAGTTCATTGACCCCTGATTTACACCAGTAAGAATGAACCGATAGCCAAGCTAATATTAGATAATTATTAAATATATAATCAGTGTAACCATGCCCTCTAGAGGACTAAATTTACCTTCATAGAGTCAAAACCAACCCTTGGGTTGAACACTTAGAATCTGGGGAGGAGGCATTTTGGATGTTTGCATTCCTTCCACATCTGAATCTGGACCTGAATGACAATTTCCTCACTGGCACTTTACCCTACAGTGTAGGTTGAACCAACCCCCAAGATGGCATTGGTAGGTGACTTTTAACTTTTGTACCCACCTGGTGTCTCTGCCAAACAATTAATGCTGTTAAGCCCACCCAGAGATCAACGGTCTGATCCAAGATCTGAATCTCTACCCAACGGAATGTCACCATCGCAGACGTGTCACTGCTTTGTGAGGCCTGACCCAAATCAACAGGTTGAGTGCTAAATCAACAGGTTGAGTGCTAAATCAACAGTGCTCATGTTCTTACCTCCTGCTTTCCCCATCTCCCTTTCCTTTTCTTCTGCATTCACTGGCAATTTCCCCAACTTTCCTCGGTCAATGTGGTTTACGTTCCCAGTTGGCTTGAGCTGCAAAAATGAAAGTGAACTCGGTCTGCAGTTGGTTTGTGATGGCCGTGATCGCCCCACGGGCTCCTGGGGCAGGATCAGCTCGCTGTGTCCCTGGGTCCTCGGTGCAGGCTGGAACACCATCCTGAAGGAGCCAACAAATGCCTGAGGAGTTCATTTTTGGCCTGAAACGCCCACATTTTGGGATCAGGAACCCACTACTGTGAGCATGTGAGCCACAGCTGCGTGCCAGCTTCTTGGAAAAACAAAATCTGGAAAGGAACAGAGAAAGGGCAAAAGATGCAGTGGGAAGCAACAGAAAGGAAGTTCTTCGTCATCAGTTCAGCAGATTTCTGCAGGGCAGAAGCAGCCCAGGGATGCAGGGCTGGAGTGTGGCCGCTGCTGATGCTGTTGAGGAATGAGCGTACAAGAGGGAGGACGTGCACTTGCTTTCTACCAGCGAGTATTTTGGCATCCTTTCTGGGGTACCTTAGCTTGTGTCTCAAGTTAGACTGCTCCCGAGTTTAAGGGACAAAGATAATTACAATGCAGCTCCAATTTAGCAGTTATGTTGAGTAAACCCAAAGTAGCTCAGACATGGGATTTTCAGAGTCCGTACCATTAGCTTTGCTCTCCTCATTGAGCCATTGGGAAGTTAGACACCAAATATACTACAGCTGTCAGACTTTGGTTTTCAAAACCACTCTGTAGATGTTTTCTTTTTCTTTTTTTTTTCCCTTCCTTTTTTTCTTTTAAATCCCACTTTATGGCACTCTTTTTTCCCCTGACTTTTCTCCCAGTACAAGAATATGTGTTTTTTCCCTTGGTTGCTTTGACTCTGCTGACCTGGTTTCTTGCCTTCCTTTGGAAATGTTTAGGTGTCTCGGCAATGGAGGGGATGAATCAGTGAACATGTAGCAGGCCTGGGAAAACCCCAGCAGAAAGGAGTGTGTGGGGAGCAGAGAGGAAACAGCTTGGCAATGAAGGGTGCTCTCATTTCTCCTTTTCTCTCTAAATTTTCATTAGCAGCTGGTATTGCTGCGCTGAGCAGATGCTGCCCTTTCTCTTATTTCAGGAACACCTTGTGACCGGCTTAAAGGACAAAACTCAAAACATTTCAGTGGCAGCTGAAGAATGCACGATACACCACAAGTTTTCTGGCACTAGGAAGCTCTTGGCATCTTGGAAGCTGCAGGATGATTTGCTGGGAAGGTGCAGCTCCTCAGAGAGGGCTGAGCATGGAGGCAGCCACTGAGGGTTTAACTCCTTCTCAGAAACACCAACAGCCTCATCTCAGGATCACACCACTGCTTGGTCTCAGCCCAGTGCAGATATGGCCATTGGCTTCACCAGCAACAAACAGACCTAAGAAACAGACAGAGAGTTATAGAAAATTCATTAAGTTAAAAAACAGGACACCTTGGTCAAGTAAATGGTATGATAAAAAGGGTATTCAACATTTGGCACACAAATATTGAATAAATGCAGAACTGTGTTAGACAATGATCTAATTATTAAATTTTTAAATTAAAATAGTGAATGTAATCTTTAGACACTCTCCCCAAGAAAAGTTGGGGGTAATATTCTAATGTATTCGTTAGTCTTTTTTTTAAAGAGTCTTTCATAGAATAGAGTGAATTAAGTATAATTTAGGTGAAAAACCTTCCCCCAGAATTAAACATCCTGTATCTTGGCCCTGGGGCAGGGATGCTCAGTGTTTGAAGGATTTTGAGTCATCCCACTGATTTCAGCCAGATTAGTCATATGTTCATCCCAAACTCAGCGATAAGTACCATGTGCGAGCAGAGCTTTTATTTCCAAAAAAGTAGAGCTGGTTCATGCTCAGATTTTCGGAATATCCGTCCCTTAAACCAATGGCACAAACCTGTACCCTGAATGTGTGAAAAGTGCTGTGCAAAAATGCACAGGGACTTGCTGCAACGAAATTTTAATTTTTTTTTGCCTACCACCAGTTGAATCTGAATCAAATGAATGGGTGTGTTGAAACAAAGACTGAAAAACAAGAGTGTGTTGCGTAAACTGATAATATGAAAGTAGTGTCAGGGTTGAGTAACGTGCTAGACTTTCTCCGAAAGTGGTAAATATTGTTTGAATTCCGAGTATTTGATACAGCCACAGTGAACGACGTTCTGGTCAACTGCATGACTAAATCACATTATAAATGAAATTTAAAGGTAGTTAACAAAATAATCTGGATGTCAAATGGGTGAAATGCGGGTTCACTGTTCGAGAATGTCATTCTTTGGTTTTGTAATGTCCCTTAAAGACTAATCTAAAAGAAAATTAAATTAATTTCATGTTCACCACCTTTAAATTGCAGAAGTGAAAACCTTTCAGAACTTGCCAATTACTAAGGAAACTTCATAGCTGGATTATTCCCACATTGCACACCCTTTATTTTAACCACTAAAGGCAAACACATGGTTTTGATGGGTCGTAAAAGAACAGGTTGCTTTTTCAGTATTGAAAGAAGCTGTAATTACTTCCCTTGTTTGGTGACTTCCTGATTGACTTAGGTTGTTATGGGTGATCCTATTCTGCCAAGTAATTGGAGCTGCTGGAGTGCAGTCGATGACCTGAGGGAATGACCAGTGGCTTTTCAGTCCAGGTGACTTGCACCTAATGAGGAGAGTCGTGCTCCCCAGGAAACAAGGACACTATAACTGCCTTAAGTGCTTGGTACGTGTGCTTTAAAGGCATAATTCACAGTGCAAGCAAATTATCTCTCTGTATGAATTTCAGAAACCAAATTAAGTCAGTTCCAGATACAGAGAGAATAAAGGCATTTTCCTCACACAGAGAGAGGAGAAATAGATCTCACCAGGAAGGTGACCTTCAGATATTTCTGAAGACAAGCAAATGCTGCCACACTAACACGGTCCCTCTAATCAGTTCTTGTCTGTAACATGAGATACAATAAAACATGGGTGCAACAAGTGGGTTATTCAAGTAAAAATCAAACTGCTTTAGAGTCAGAAATGAAATGACATAGGTTTTCAAAGGCTAGCACAGCCTGTGGGAGGGCATCATGCCTGAGTCATCCTTGGAGGGGAAGGAAAGTTTCATCCAGTTACCCTCCCCAGAGGACCAGCCACCCCCTCAACCGAGGTCCCTTCCTTCCCCCAGCAGATGAGACACGCAGCCCTCCACCATCTCAGCAGCTCTCCCCAGAAAAGGCATTTTTCCTCACCTGGCAGAATGTCTGGGTTTAGCTACAACTGTTTCTTGTTCTGTTTTTTGCACATTTTTTTCAGTTATGCGTTGTAGGACCTTCCCGTTCAGAAGGATAAACTTGCTGCGTGTTGTCTGGAGGTGAGATAAATGATATAAACCTGTGGTTCCTGATCCAAAGTGTCCTAGGTCTGATGTGTTTTCAACTCATGCTGCTTTGGCTCATTGTGCAACAGGGTAGTTGCTCCAAATAAACTGATGGGAAGAGCTTAAACCAGCCAACTCTGAGGATAAAAGAATCATACTGATCTTTTCCTTCACAACCTCTATAGAGTCTGGTGGATCTATCCAGGTATGAAATCTTGCAAGGGGTGTGAGTACATAGAAAATTACAGTGAGATAAATACATAGAAAATTACAGTGAGATAAATACAATTTACACCATTGAGTAAATTCAATTTACAGCACCTTACAGTTGCCTGTTACTCGGAGAACAAAAGCTCCAGGGGAAAAGCTCCATGGGCAAAGACTGAGGAGTTGCTGATGGTGATGGTGAACACCCAAGTTAATCTCACAGTAACTCAACCACAGGTTCATAGTCTCTGCTAGAAGGTAACACTTAAGGATGTGAGTGTGCAAGGACAGCCCAAAATCTATTTCTCTAAGACAGTCAACATCTGATGTTAAAACACCAGCCAGGAAGGAGTTTGGCTATGAGATGTCTTCAAAATGGCCAGACTATGCTGACAATTAAACAACCTAAATCTTACAACATCTTAATTTCAGAACTTATTTCAAGAGCTATCTTGCTTCTCAATGCGAGGGACTGCAGACAAGGACATTAACAGCCAAGGTTCACCACCACCTGCAGGCACCAACAGAGTCTCACATACGGTATCCAGGTGCCCTGCATGGCTGGAGAAGACAGAGAGAGCAAGGACCCTCCAGGAATCACCATGGAGGGCAATTCTTAGAGTGGCCAGTTCATCATTGCAGAGGTTCATTCCCACACCTTTTCTTTCTCAAAGTTCAACTGAAAATCTATCCAAAATACTGGAAAACGTGGACATTTCTTTAAAGTATCCCAGCAGTTCAAGTCTTCTTTGTAGAACTGACTGAGTCACATTTCCGTGGCTGGCACATAAACTGGATACAAGAGCAGCCATTGCAGCATTTTACTGCAACCCAGGATCAAAACTAGTGACTGAATTGGGGCTTCATAATGTAGGGAGCTCCAGGAGCCTTTGTTAAGCTGCTCAGTTGAATAACATCACCACCAAGGACTTAGAGATGATGTGAAGAGCGAATAATTTTAATTCATTATGGATTCTGAAATAGGAGACACAGAGCAACTACTGATGATATTGGAATAACATTTACAGAAGGCAGGAGTTAAAGCAGAAACCTGAGCCCGAGCTTGGGAGGGCGCACGTGCCTCCCAACACAAGCAGTCGAGTGACAGGGGAAATCTAAAAAAGTGATAATGCAGAGACAGGTAATAAATTCTGGTTTGCAATGCTAAGTCTCAGGGACAAAAAAAAAAAAAAAAAAGAAAATGAAAAAATTCTACCTATTAACTGGGGCAGACACATCCAGACACCCTTTTTGCCTGGGACTGTCGGCACTGCCAGACCCAGCCCCACACCCCAACTACACCAAGTGGGGGAAAGGCTGTGGGTGAAGATGCCACCCACAGCCTCCAGCTTTTTAAAAGCTGAAATCTCCACCATCTGGCACTGACCAAACTCTCAGAGCTCATTCCCATCAAAGCTCCTGGCCTGGCCAAGAGCTGGGGCAGCAGATCTGTCCTGGTCTCCAGGATGGACTCTGGGACACCAGAGCTGTGTGTCAGCATCCCGCTGTGATTTCACCTGAAAAACAACCCCCACCTTTCCCCCTTCCCAAGCCAAACAGCCTTATGGAAAAGCAATACTGGGGAGGACTGAAACATCAGCCCCACGTGGGTGAATAGAATCATTTGGGTTGGAAAAGACCTCCGAGATCATCGAGTCCAGCTGTTAACCCAGCACTGCCAAACCCACCACTAAACTATGACCCCAAGTACCACATTTACACAGCTTTTAAATCCCTCCAGGGATGTGACTCCACCACTTCTCTGGGCAGTCTGTGCCAGGCCTTGACAACCCTTTAGGGGAAGAATTTTTCCCTGATATCCAATCTGAACCTTCCCTGGTGCAGGTTGAGGCCCCATTTCCTCTTGTCCTATCCCTTGTTGTCTGGGAGAAGAGTCCGACCCGTACCTGGCTAGGACTTCCCCTGAGCCTGCAGCCATCCCGTGCAGCCCTCCAGTTCTGCCACTCATCCCACCCTGTTTCTGTGAGTAATCAGTGACCTGAAAGGATGAGGTTCTGGATTATCTTGTTCTGTTGCTGCAGAATTAACTGCTGACTTTATCAGCTCCCGTGGTCAGATGTGTGAAAAGCTGCTGGAAAATGACATTAGGTAAGTAGGTACCTGGGACCTTTGTGGCCTTCGGAGCCATCACCATCATCACCAGCCAGGCCAGCTGGCACTCAGGCCATGCTCAGAAGAAGCACGGCACCGTCCAGGAATGACACAGCCTGAGCCCTCCGGGACAAACGTGGGTTTGCCACAGAGTCCTCCTCCCTTTCACAAACCACCCTGAAGGAAAAGGCACTGATCAGCAACATCCCTGGGGGAGCTCCCAAGTGAAGGACCAGATGCTCTCTGCTCCTCTGCCCACCTCCCTCCAAAACATGCCCAGGAAGCAGAGGATGGGAGACGATGATTAATAGCTTTGTTTGCTCTTTCCTGATATAACAGGCAAGAAGATAACATTTGTTGAAATACAGATCTGTCATAAAAGTAAGCCACAAAAAATACAAGTAAAACAAAACAGTCTTCGTGTCTTAACTTTCCAGATGTACGTTTCTGGGTTCCCACTTGGGTTGTTATTATTATTATTACTACTATTACAATAATAATAGGATTCCCAGCCATGGAGTGGAACCAGCACTCGTATAGAAGTGCAGGACTGGAGAGCAGAGGTGAGTGCAGACAGCCAGGGGAGCAGATGTTGCCTTGCCTTGCCTGCTTTTTTCAACATGCTGAGCACTCACCACAATAGTGTCCACTGGGAACACTCAGCAAGGTAGTGGGAGACCTCTCTGAGCAGGAGGGACTCCAAATCCTTTTATGGTTACGGATTATGAAAGTATCAGCCACGTTTGTAAAAAGGAGGAGGAGAAGGCCTCAAACATCTTTAAGAAATGCCCCATCCCTCTATTGCTTTACCTCCAAGTCTGGGTTTAAACTGCAAGATTTGAAGGAGGCTCAGGTGGTTTGAGGCTCAGCTTTCCTCCCAAACCCGGGTCAGTTTGAATTTAGGGGTTTGGCCTCTCCTGGTTGATGAGAAGGGCTAACTGCAGACTTTGGATCTAAATTCAACCCTTCCCAAACTTCTGTGGGAATGCTCCGACCCATCTCTATTTGTCTTGGGTAGGGGAGCTCTGTGATGCTATCTGCAGTGGAACTTTCCACTAGCAACAACACAAGAGACAAAGAGCTCATGCTCTGACCTTTATAAAACTATTCCTTAACAAAATTTACTCAAGTAAAGAATCCACAATCCTCTTTGGTTTTACTCATTTAATTGATACGGACATAAAATATTTTGCGTTGTTTTAATAATAGTTTGGTTTTCTGCTATTTAAAAAAAAAATGTTCATTTCTCCGAACGTATTTTTAGCAAAAATATTTTGCTTGAACTTTTTTCCTCTGCCTTCAAAGGCTGCTGCACAGTTCTGGGGTGCTAAATGCTAAACTCACATTCTACCACTCCATCTCCTCCCATTTGGATGGTAATCACAGGATCTTGATGCCAAACTCTGGAAGATATTTTTTCCAGCAGCAGCATCTGGCTTCTTGGCAGACCCCGCGAGCAGTTGTGTTGGCAGCGGTGGGAGCTGCTTGAGCCTGTCATGTGTTTAGGCTGCTGCAGAGCTGTCTGAACCGCCTGCTTGCCTTAGACAGTATGTTCTCTGGCCTTCCATTTCATTTTGATAAATCTGTGCTTTCTGTTGAGCGCCGGGTGACGGAACTCTGTCCATTCCGACGGGCTCTATGTATAGTCCCTGCAATCAGGAATAACGAGGGATGTTTGCGGGGCGCTCCCAGCCCTGCAGCCCCCAGGTCCTGCTCGGCACACGGAGCTGCTCCGGGACCTCTGCGAGGGATCGCTTTGCACCGCCTGAACTGCAGCCACCTCCAGAAGGGATCGCGGGAGCCGCCGAACCCGCAGGAGACCCTCGAGCTCCAGGCACTTTCTCCACCGTCCTACCACGTGCCAGGAACTCTCTGACTAATTCTTGTCACGGGAAGACCAAGATTCCAGCCTGCAAACTGACTCATGCGGCTCGTTTGAGAAGCCCCTTTCTGCCTCCCGAGTACCTCAAACTTTGTGTAGCGTTGAAGGCACACCAGGAGGGATCTGCCACTGCTGCTTCACAGCCTGGCAGGGGAAAGCTTTGAACTTGACTCCCTTTCATGCTCAAGATAGATGGTAAAACGGATAGAAGTAAAGAATGGATTTGTTTCCTGCGATGCAAATGCATAATTCCTGTTGCTGGAGAAAGATGCATGTTAAAAAAAGAAAACTCTGCTTAGCTATACAGTCCCCTGTTAAGCCTGAGTTTCTCAGTTTCATCCACTGTAAAACCCACCAGGGTGCTTGTACAGCTCTCTGGTCTGCGACTGAGTGCAAGACCTTGCCCTCCTGTTCCCATTGCTGGAAACCACAATTATAGGACATGTATTTCTTTAGATATGCACTTTTCTCCCACTGGCTCAAAATTTCATTGTATTACATGGTTATTAAGGATTTCTTTTTGCTCCAAAAAGGCCCTGAATGAAAAGGCTGAAGCCCAGAATTCTATCTGTAACTCAAAATGGCTTTGATTAAAAAGATCAGTCTTTTGTTGAGGCACTGCATTTTGTCACTTATTCCAGAAGATTGCCAAGCCATCCTTGCTTCGTTCTGGGAGCACCAGTGTCTCTGTATAGCCAGGTAAGAGCCTCTCGTGGCCTGAGCACAAACAGAATGATAATAATAAGTGCAATATATTGTGCCAGGTCTTGGGCAAAACTCCAGAATGATCTGGTGAGTCCTGCTCTCACAGGACCTGGAGTGTCTGGGTTGATGACCCACGACTTCACATCTGAGGAGTAATGATGGCTCTGTGACCAGCTCGAGGCTTCTAGGGTTGGACACAGCTCTACATGGTGCTGAAACGCAATAGAAAATTGTAATTCAGACATTTTGCCTGGTGTGATTACTTGCCCAAGTTCTAATGAAGTACCTGACATCTTTAGAAAAGGATTCTTTAGCGTGTCTAAGAGAAGTTTGGTTTTAAGTTCAAGGCAGCACTTCTGAGAGCTGGGGGTCCCCCAGAAATTCTCCCCCTAAGGGCTGGGTTGAAGGGCCACTGTACAGCCCCCAGTTACACCTCCCAGACACTCACAGTCTCTCCTGCAGCTTCGGGAGGAGTAAGGGCCAGAACCACCAAACATCCAAGTGCACCCAAACCCCTCTGCCCTGCATTTCCCCCCTCACAGCACCCTCGGGAGGGTCGACCATGTGAAAAGGCAGCACACTTCATCGAGTTTGCATGGGGTATCTGTGGCAGCAAAAAGGTGCCTGACAGGTCCTGTGATGCTTCAGTGAGGGCCTTTATCCCTGAGCCATCCCTCCTGCACACGTGGAGCACACACAGCACCCCTTAACTGGGGGCTTCTCTCTCCCTGCTGCTCCCATGGCAAGGTTGGATGAGCTTCTACTCAACCAAGTTGCTCAGCGATCACACCAGTGTCTGCTGGAGAAAATGCTGAGTAAAGATGAGTATTTCAAGATTTCATAGCCTTAAAAAACATTCAAATAAAAGTTGCTTCAGGAACTTGCTGAAAGCAGCAGAATGATGGCTCCTACTGGACATGGAAGCACAGAGCCACAGCCACTCTTAAAGCACAGAATCACAGGTTACAGAGAGGAAAACAGATGGAATCCAGTGGATGGCCAGCTGTGCATGGGGTTGTCACTGCAAGTCATCGTGGGGTGTCCCAAAGGCTCAGTTTTGTCCCAGGATTTAGTGATGGTGGGCACAGGTGATGGTGCTGGAACACATGGCTCGCCAGACTGTGCAATATTTGGGCTTTGCTTGCTTGTGTGTCACCCCCCAAAGCTGCTGCCACCAGTGAGATGCTGAGGCAGAGCACTGCGAGCCAGGGGCTCACACCATCCCCTGCCCCATGGAAGGGGGACAAGTGGGGACCAGGAGCAGGCCCAGCAAGGGGCCCCTTGGGTTCCATGGTGTCAACCAGGAGTGGTCACTTGTGTGCTTCAAAGAAAGGGACTCTCTGCTCACACTTCTCTGCCAAGGATGTAGCAGCCTCCAAGTAACCAGCCCTCTCTCTCTGGGATCCCACCATGTAGTGACTTAACTAGTCCTCTCCTGGGCTACCTCTCCTGTCTGTGCTCCCCTGGAAGCCCATGGCCAGGTGGGGGGAAAGCCACCTGGACAGGTCCTCCTGAGGGCTCTCTGTCAGCCCTTCAATGTTTGTGTCAATTGAGAAGCTGAAATTTAGAGGTCAAAGCTGTGAGAGCACCATCTGGTCAAGGATCATGTCAGGAGTATCTCTGGCTTCATCCTCCTCAAGGGGAACACCAGAGCCCAGCATGTGATGAGAGTATCTATCCCAAACAGTTTCCACAAAATCCAAATAAAACCATGCTGCTCCAACCCCAAGGCTGATTTCTATACAGAAACATTTGAAAAACTTCTTGTGGTTTCACAGAGAGTTTTAGAAGAAAACAAAACAAAAGTTTGGCCACAACTTGCCTTGTTTATTTATGAAGTCTGAATTGAGAATTAATTTTGTTTCCCCTACCTTTATATTCCCTTCTGCAGCTCTGGCATGGCTGAGGGGTTTGTGTAGCTATCTCCAATAGATCGCAATCATATAAAATTTAGGAACGAGTTTGTTCTTGTTTATTTACCAGTTAAATTCACCATCCCTAATTTCTTAGCACTTGCTGAGATATGACTCTACCCAACTGTATAAATCCGGACTTTACAGAAGGATGTCTGAGCGAGAGCCCTGACTCAGACTTACTTCCAGGCAGTTTTGCTGACATACGGATTCAGGGAGACCTGATCAGGTTTCAGGCTTTTTCAGCTCTTTTTCTAAGATCAACATACGTGCCAGACATTTTGTGATTCACTCATCACTAATAAACAATCATTTTACTATTGCAAAACCTCATTTGACTGCTATTTCCAGCCCATATCAGAAATGCTGCTTTAATAAACTCAACTCATGCGTTTCGTCTGATTTCACAGGAGTTACTCCAGGGGTGATTTTGGATCAACGTGTTTAATTTGTTTTGTGGGATAGAAGAACATTCCTTCCCCGTATATGTGGTTTATTTGTGTCTATGCATTCTGCAAAGTCATTTAAGGAGCCAGCTTAGGAAATGTAAGGAACCACATTAAGAAATTAGGGAGATGGATGATTTGGATGATTCCTTTAAGACCCAACACAAGTTATTTTGTTGAAAACCTTTATGAGGAACTAGTCTGTGCAGCATCTCAGTGTATTCCCAGAAATTCCAGAAATGTTTAATCAGATATTTAGAATTTCCAGTATTAACCAGAAGTGTTGCCAGTGGAAATTTGGACTTCTAGCACTAAACTTTTGCCTTATTAAGGCAGATTTGCTTGTTGTTATAAGGTGTTACTTCCCAGAATTTTATTATAGAGAAGTAACAACTCACAGCAGATCATGGATTTTATAGATATTCAGAATTTATAAGCAAATAATTCGCAAAATCCCAGGATGTACAGTTTGGTTTTACTTAACAAGAGAAAAGTGCCAGGATGAGGTTCTAAAAGGAACCCAAGGGGTGCATGTCATTCCCATCGAGTCCAAACATTTCTGATGCACGTGTCTCCAAATGTGTTTTGGAAATCCCAGTTTAAATCTCAGCTTTTGAAATGTCTTTAATGGAGCAACTGGGTCCAGTCTGATACCTCTACTAAGAGCTAGAAAGGGCTGGACACTCTCAAATGCTTTTCAACTTCATTTGAGAGTGAAGAAAGGTCAGCTCTTCTCAAGAGCTGCTTGACCACTGGCAGGACCATGTGTTTGGACAAGAAATGGTTTTTGTAACATGAGTCTGGACTGGGCAGGAGAAAGGGAAGGAACCCAAGAGAAATCTTCACTCCACTGCCTTTAATCAATAGCCTCCTGTGCCTTCAGCAGAACCAAGGTTTTGTGCAAATCTCTCTCTGTCTCCTAACCTTGGAAAGGACCCAAGTTCCCTTCACGCAGCTGACACAGATTCAAGGTTGGACTCTCTACTCAGCAGGGCAGGGACACTCTGCCACTCACTCAGTGCTTCAGATGACCATCAGTTCCTTGCAAACAGAGGGAAAAGCCTTTCTAAGAATCCCACCACCTTTTTAAGTGGGCCTGAATTATTCTGGCAATGCAACTTCCCAGAAGAGGCTCAGAATCAGGCACAGATATGGGACAGGTGGGCATTTACTGCCTATGAATATAAGTACCACACCTGATCTGCCTCTTTGCTGCCTGCAGCTGTGGGAAACGAGATGGTATCACAGCTTTGCTATGGAGATTGCCTGAGATATCAAACAGTTCCTCGCTGAGGGATGAGACACAAAGTGAAAAGGACGCTGGAAAACAAAAAGGGCACAAGCAGACAGAGCGCTTTGGAAATGTAATCACCATCATCACATACAGTTTCTATAATGTGTTTTTAGTTTGATCATCCCTGATTACATTAGATCCTCTCATGGTATAAATCAACATGGCTTTGTGGACTTCCTACTGACTCTGCTCCAAGACCTGACCATGTAGTTTCTCTTCCCCACCCACCCTTGGTTTTGGCTCTGTCCTGCCTCCAGAGACAGAAGTATCCAAGGTTGTGTTCATCACAGCTGAGAACATTTCTCTAGCTGAACATCCCCCTGAAGCCCTGGCATGGCCGTGTCTGTCACAGCAGCACAGCAAAGGGTGGTGGCTGTGATTCCACTGCAGAGCCTCTCCCAGCAGCAGCATCATCAGCCACCAGTGGCCCCGAGCAGGTGCCCAGGACAGCCAGCCCTGCCTGACCTGCCAAGTGACTGCAACTATGGCTCAGAAGTGTAGAAGTGTAGAATCATTAATAATGAAAAAGCCCTCTAAGATCATTTAAGTCCAACCATTAACCCAGCACTGAAATGTCTTTCAAATTCCTCCATGAATGGTGACTCCACCACTCCTCCAGGCAACCTGTTCCAATGCCTGGCCAGCCTTTCAGTGAAGACATTTTCCTTAATATCCAATGTAATTGTTCCCTGGTGCAACTTCAGGCTGTTCCCTCTCCTCCTGTCCCTGTTCCCTGGAGCAGAGCCCAACCCCAACCCGGCTCCCCACTCCTGTCAGCGATTGCAGAGAGTGAGAAGGTCCCCCCTGAGCCTCCTTTTCTCCAGGCTGCGCCCCCCCAGCTGCTCCTCATGGCTGACTCTCCAGACCCTTTTCCCAGCTCTGTTCCCATCTCTGGACACGTTCCAGCTCCTCAGTGTCTTTCTTCTTGTGAGTGGCCAAGAGCTGGACGGAGAACTTGAGGTGCCTCAGCAGTGGGATGGTCACTGCCCTGGTCCTGCTGGTCCAGGGCTGGTGCCACTGGCCCCTTGCCCACCTGGGCACACCTGGGCTCATGGCCAGCCCCTGTCACAGCACCCCCAGGGCCTTTCCCACCAAGTGGGCTGAGACAAGTATTTTTAGAGACTCCCAAATATTGGCAGGAGTCCTTTCTGGCAGCAAAGCCTGGCTGATGGCAGCCCAGGGAGGGGAGGTACCAGGCAGTCAGTACCTGGCTCACAGGTAGGGTTGCGCATCCTGCACATCATCCCAGCATCACTGGAGCATCATCCCAGGAACGCTGCAGGAAACAGCTTACCATGCAACACTGCCAGCTTGATTCAGCCAGGATGAAAAACGAGAGCCTAAAGTCCAGTTTCTGGTCATTGGGAGAGACCTGGGGCTGTAGAGCAGCCAAAAACCAAGAGTTTTGGTGTCTCCTGCCTGTGACTTTCTTGCTGTCATTAGATCTGAGGAGTAAGATCTCTTGAAGGCCTGCCTGAAACTCTGCAATTCCATCCACTTCATGCTATTTCTCTCCTAAGTCTGGGCTGCTTGTCCTGGAACCCCTGGAAATCAAGAGATCATAGAATAATTAAATCATTTAGGTGGGAAAAAACCTTTAAGATCATTGAGTCCAATCAAAAACCCAGCACTGCCAAGTCCATCCCTTAGTCATGACTCCAAGAACCATCTTAGTGTACTTCAAATGGGGAAACAGAGTTACAGCAAAATAGTCTCCAAAAAGTCTTTATATGAGAATCTGTTGAGTAAAAACTACACTGAGGCCAAAGGGGAAAAATAAAAAAGCCTACAGGAATTAGTTCCAGTAGATCACTCAGTTTCCACAGAGGTAATGAAGCAGTTCAGAGGCACCCTGCTATCTTTTTGTTAAATAAAAGTGTCTTTTATCTGATGTGTTACAGGCTATGAAATTCTCAGCTGAGATTTCTTAAAGTACAAATCTCACCTTTTGCAGGTTCATCCAGTGGGAACCATCTGCCAACCAAAGTTCGTACCATTGAACCAAGAGAGATCAATGGCCCCAGGGCCAGAACAGTGAGATACAGATTATTCAAAGGAAAAAAGCATTAAAAAATTGTTTTGTATTTTAATAACTAAAGGTTCTCTTGCTGATGGCTGAGAATATTTCTTGAGGGTTAGAGAGAAACTTACAATACCTGTAAACTATTCTTTGATAAAGTGGTGTGGTTTAGACTTCCTGACACGCCTTTATTAGCAGTTCCTTTTTCCTGGTTCTCCTGCATCTATTGCTGTGCACAGGCCCTTTGTTAAGAAAGGTGCTTGTACATTGTCTGCAAAGTCAGTGCAGGAAGGTAACGAGCCACTGTGTGGATTTATGTGTCAGCTAAACTGCCAGGTGTGCAGAGGCCCAAATTATGGGCACTAAAATCTGTGTGCTAAAAGGTGAGAGGGGCAGGGACGGGATGTCTGCTCCATATATGAAGGGGTGATTTTCTCTTCTCTCTTTGTTATGAAAAGTGGAGTATTTGGACAATATTTAACAAAGCACCACTGTAAGGCATCTGGCCTCTTGAAAGCCATCATGCCTGCTCATCTGGGCAAGAGCCCTAGGAGAGGTTTTCAGTTTGCTCAAAAACTTCTTCTCCTTCGTGCCAGTCACTTTTGGCCACCCCCAGACACCCGAGGGAAGCAAAGAGCTCTGCAGAGTGGGGTTCAGCAATGAACACCCAGCAAAAGGTCACATACAGTGTTGATGCAGAGAGGGCAGATGGAAAGTCTGCAGCTTTTGCAGAAGGGCATGGCCAAATATGTAGAAATTAAGATTTCTTTTTAAAAAATAATTTAGCTGAAAGTAGGAAAAAGTATTCTCACAGTAACCTGTTCCTAGGCACTGGCTGATTTAGCATTAAATCCCATACTTTCCCTGGCAGTGCTGCAGAGGAAGGTATTTCCTGAACGGCTCGTTTCAAGTTTCATTCATAGGTACTCTCTAAAATTAGATCCACCACTTTCATTCAGGTCCAAATCCTTTGCCTAGTGCAACATTTTTTAGAACCAGAAACTCAGCTAAATGTGCTCCATCATCTGCCCTGGTCCCCGGAGCTGGCAGAGGCTGCAAGTCCTACCAAGGGATGCATGAGAGCTGGGCTGGCAGTGGGATCATAAACCTGTGGCTAAATGCAAAGTACCTGCTTTTATGGGTGATCACAAACTCCAAGGAGAAACAAACCCCCCTTTTGACTCCGGACAAAGCACATCCTGTGCTGTGGAGATAAACAAATGCTTGGTGGGCAGTCTGGCCTGCGAGCTGGGCTCTGATGGTAGAGCTCTGAACTGTGGCCAGAGGATGCTCTTGCCTTGCTCACAGTGATCCTCAGGAAGCACTGACCTACATGTCCTCCACTCTCTGACTGTAGAAGATCTGGATTGCTGCTTGGAGCAAACCACAAAACCCCTAAGAGGGAAGGGCCTCACCAACACATTGCACAGCACCTTGGATTTATTTTGACCTCCTTGGATTTTTTTTTTTTTTAATTTATTTTATCCTGCTCTTTTGTCTGGAAAACTTGTGAATGTATAAAAGGAGGGCTTCTGGGGAGGGTGTGGGGGGCTTTCTTAGGAAGGACAGGCTCAGAGGGAGTCCCAGGATGACAACTTATTGTATTTTGTGAACTTCATTCCCAGCTATTGTGCTTGGAGATGATTTTCATTTTGGAGTCTCTCAAAAAGGGTGGCAACACCCCCTGGCCCCAATGGCTGTGGCCAGCTTGAGGGAACTGGACATCTCCAGCTGCAGGTCTCCCCATCCCAGGTGGAGTCTTCCCACTTGCCACAACACAGAAGGGAAGAGCTCAGACCTGGATCCTTCAAAGCTGTCTTGGTGCTCCCAGAGGGTTAAGCCCCAAGCCCCTTGATGGTGGGGCTTTACTGGCTCCTGCCGTTATCTCCCAGCATGGATGTGGGATGGGGGTATCCAACCGCAACAGGGGTTGGTACAGCCTGTCTGTCATCCAGGGCCACCATAACAACACCAGAAATGTAAGAAAAAACATAACCCTGGGGTGTTTCAGCCCCTGCCCAGGTCAGCTGGGCCCTAACTCAGCCCAGCACTCGCTGGGGGAGAAACGTGCTCCGAGGCCAGGCGTGGCCACAGGGAGCCGGAGGCACAACCTGCGGGCAAACAAGCAACAAACAGTCTCCTTTTTTTGACAAAATCCAAGAGAGAGAGTGAGCCACCCGTTTCTAGCACTTGTTAACTGTTTTAAAATCCATCTGGAAACAGTGGCTGAATAAGTGAGCATTTTGACCCACATACCTGAGCAATAAATGACAATAAATAAAATGATTGACTGGGAGGGGTATGGTGGGAGGAAGGTCGAACGTTCCAGCGGGCACCCTGCACCACCCCCAGCGCCTGCCAGAGTGGGCATGGCAGCAAGGGGAAGGTCCTCCTCCATGCCCAGGACTGGAGTCTCCTCACTCTTGTCACTGAGGAACGGGCAGTGAGTCAGGCCGTGGGTCATGGAGACAATGTGCCTCCAGCGGAGGGCTCATCCTTCCTACTGGCAACACCTCTGACGAGGGGACACCTGCCTGTGGACACACTTGCTTCACATGCAGGAGAGGGAGCCAGAATTATAAGTGTCAATCAGAAGCATAAATTTCAGGTGGACAAAGTCATCTGAGGTTTTTGAGGTCAAAGCCCTCCAATATCACCTCCAAAGCACTCCCAAGCGGGACGTTCCTGGGGAAATCCCAGGGCCAGAAGGGACGGAGCACACGAGGATAAGACGTAAGGAACTATTCCTGTTTATACGTTCGAGACCTTCCAAACCACGGCCTTGGGAAAGGTGCAGCCCGCGGCGTGGCTGGGCTGGGGAGCCTCGCCGTGCGTCACACAGGACTCCTGCCCTGGCTTTGTGTGGCTATTCATGCACCAATTGGACACAGTCGAGCGTCTGCTTTTTGGGGAATGTGTTTCTCTTGCATTTAAGTTCAGATTTGAAAAGCCTTCGCCTCCCTCCTCCCTTCCTCCTGGAGGCTCATGAATCACAGAGCCGCCAGACGAATGAGTCACCCAGCCAGTTTTTGGTCAAGCATGCGAGTCTGGGAGGCTCTTCCGTGATCAAATGGGAGCAGGGCTGGCTTTGTTGGTGACTGGCCATGTGTTGAGTCGCATAAACCTCTCCTAGGGGTCATCCCCATTCTCTTTGTGAGTTGTCTCTGTCAGGTTGTAATTGCTCTTTTGTCAGGAAAACTTGTGAACGTCTAAAGGGAGGGCGGCTGGGGAGAGGCTGGGGGGTTTCTTCGGAAGGACAGAGTTCAGGGGGCTTCCCAGGACAGCGGTGGCAGCCCAAGGAATTGTTCTCCAAAGTCTCAGTTCATTGAGCTTGAACTTCCAAGCAAACCCGTCCCGTCCCTCGTGCCTGTGAACCAGCCCCGAGGACTCGGCTCACGGAGCCTCTGAGGATCCCACCCGGTCTCTCAAAGGCTTCCTTGAGGCCTCAGCAGCTCCCTGGGGAGCAGCACACACTGCAGGTGCCCCGGCCCAGGACTGAGCCCGCAATGAAGGGCTCTCTGGTGGTGAGGAGCGGCACAGACCACACACAGTTTAATAACTGGAAATATGGCATGCTTAAAAGGAGTTGCCTAAATGTATTCCTGAGTAGGAAACTTGAAATCTGCCACCAGCCTGTCAAAATCTTTTTGTTTGTTAGTTTTTCTTTAAAAAAAAAAANAAAAAAAAAAAAAGGAAGAAAGGTTATAGCTGAGGTTCCAGTTCTTCCATGTTAAAACGCACTGTGAGTCCTGTTTGGGGATTCAAAGTGAGTCTGATCTCCCTAGAAATCATCTAATTCATTATCACTCAATTTAGCATGGACTGTGCTCCGCTGAGGAACTGGCTTTGCCCTCTCACACCTCCCATCCCTCCTGCTCCAGGACAGCCACTGCAGGCAGGTGATGCAGGGCAAAACAAAGGGAGACGAAGGAAATGGGAAGGGGCCACTTGCAAACAGATTTTCACGAGCTGTCAGCAATTCAAGCTCTATCCTCAAACAAGGTGACCAGTGACAGCCCCCAGGCAATGGCTGGAGTTGTGTCAGGGCAGGCTCAGGTTGGATCTCAGGACAAGGCTCTTCCCCCAGAGGGTGGTGGGCACTGCCCAGGCTGCCCAGGGCAGTGGGCACAGCCCCAAGGCTGCCAGAGCTCAGGGAGCCTTTGGATGATCCTCTGGGGCACAGGGGGGGACTCTTGGGGATGGGTCTGTGCAGGGCCAGGAGTTGGGCTGGATGATCCTTGTGGGTCCTTTCCAACTCAGCATATTCTGGGATTCTGTAATTTGGGATAGTGAAAATGCAGCCTCACTGACCCTTGGTCCCTGACTAAAGGATCCAGGCCATGGGACGCCACCCTTCAAACAAGCAGTTTGAGTTTTGAAGGAAACTCAGCACGGCTCCTCTGCCTGGGAGCTCCATCCTTCTCCTTGCTCTGTGCTTTTAGGGAAACACAAGTAACAGCTTCAGTAGCTGTTTCAGTATTACCCAGGCAGCTTCAACCAAGAATCATTTCAAATACCAAACTTTGACAGAAGAGTTTATTCTTACAAGGGCAGAGGTTGCATTCTTGGTCAGAAACTTGAAAGTAGCTCTTGGTCACTGAAGCCAAGGGTAAGGTCCCCTTCTCCTGACATCCTGACTCTAGGCATGATCTTCAGAAACATTTCCCTGCCTGACTTTTCTCTTCATTGACCCTCACACCCCATACAGATCATTTCTCAGCTCCTTCTTGCACATTTCATTCAACACTTTTCTCTCTCCTCTCCTCTCCTCAACAATGTCATGCATGGGCTTTAAAGATCTGTTGTCCTAGCACATTCTGGCTCTCAATTATGGAATATAAATCCAGGAGCATATTGTACACAAGAACCTGGAGCTCTGATACAAAAACCTGGAATGATGAGTATGTGCCTACCTAGAAATAACAGCTGTATTTTTATCACTTTCTTAATTTGCTGCTTTTCATAAATACATTTTCGGCATCTTAATTTTTATCTAAAATGCCTAGATTTAGCCTGGTAATCATTGCAGCTGGGAAATGTGATATTCCAAGTAGGAAGTGGCAAAGTGCATTTTCAGTATCATCTAAATGGTGCTGGAGCCATAAACCCCTTCCTGCCCTCCTGACCTTCCCTGGAGTATGTGCTGAGTTGTGAAGTGCTTTGTGCCCTTGTGGCCAAGGAGGGCAATGGGATGGCGGGGAGGGCCAGGAAGGGCAGTGGCAGCAGGTGAGGAGGGGCTCCTGCCCCTGTGGCCAGCCCTGGCAGGCACATCTGCAGGGCCGTGTCCAGCTGTGGCTCCTCAGCACAGCAGGGCCATGGAGCTCCTGCAGCGGGGCCAGCGCAGGCTGCGGAGATGCCCAAGGCACTGGAGCATCTCTGGCAGCAGCAAAGGCTGAGGGAGCTGGGGCTGTTGAGCCTCCAGAGCAGAGCCTGAGAGGGCACCTGCCCATGGGGGGCAGTGGCTGCAGGGAGGGGGCAGAGCAGGGACCAGGCTCTGCTCGGGGGGCCCAGCCATGGCACAAGAGGCACGGGCAGCAACTGATGCCCAGCAAGTGCCACCTGCACAGGAGGGAGAACTTCTGTGCTGGGCAGTGACCCAGCACTGAGCAGATGTGCTGGTTTAAAAGTAAACTGGCAGGAGAAATGAATCCAACTCAAAAGAGTTTAGAAGTCAGAACTACAATTTAATAAAAAAAATTACAATAGACACACTGATACAAAGGAAAATTGGTTTCAGCCCTCAAAACCCAGTTGTACAACCCAGCCCCCTGGGGCACAAACAGGATGGTGCTCACCAGCCCCTGTGCTGAGCACCACGTGGTCCCCCTGAGTCCAAAGCAAAAAGAAAAGGAAAACCTGTTTTCCTTCCAGAAGGTTGGTGGTTGCAGTCTGGTTGAGAGTGGCAGTTGTAGTCCTGTTGAGGGTCAGGTCCTCCTCTTGATCTGACAAGTGAGTGAGTGCCCCAAGTCCCCAAACCCCATGCTTATCTATGCTTGGGTTCAGATGGGAACACCCAGTACCTCCCCCAGGGTGAGGGGTTTCACAATGGGCAATTTACTCAGTGAGTCACAGGATATCTTGGTCTACTTGATGGCCCATTAGCAGACATGACCCCTCAGGTTGGGTGTGAAGGTGTTAATGATTCCCAGAGGGGAGTTCTCACACCTGAATCATTGGTGTGAAGACAGGGAACCCTCTTATCTCTATTTTCTGATGCACCCAGTCCATAGCCTGAGTGTGTCCTGGGCAGCTGTTGCAAACAATGCATCATTAACAGTTCATGATAAATGGCAGAGAGGGTATGGAGTACACAGTTCCAGTTACATTCACACAGTGATAAACTGGTCCCAGCCACTATAACTAGGACAGCAGAGACCAGAGAAGGGGTGGAGTATCCTCCCTGGGGATATTCCAGAACCTTCTGGGCACAATCCTGTGCCTTGTGCTCTGGGCTGGCCCTGCTGGAGCAGGAGGAGGGACCAGCTGAGCCACTGTGGGCCCTCCCAACCGGAACCATTCTGTGGTTCTGTGACTCTTCTTGGTGGTTTCTTGCCAGGCAAATGAGCTCCATCCCAATCTGTCCTCCTGTCTTTCTGTGCTGCTGTTGACACCATGGTGGTGTCCTCTTATAAAGGTAGTGGCAACAGTAGAGTGCCTTACCTACAACTTAGATATTTTCCATGTTCTGTCTATAATAGAAGGAAACTCTGGAAAACCTGATCACAATGATATGATGTCTGAACACTGTGTATTGTTCAGGATGAAGTAAAGGGTGAAGGAAAGTGGGACTAATAATGCAGATATCTACAAATAGTGATTCTACATGGCAAATGAATGTTTCAACATTCCAGACTTTGTTTTCTGCCAACATTAAAGTGACTGAGTTTTGCTGGAAAAAAAGTATATGAAAAGCTTATTTCAAAATCGTAACAGGAATATTCATAGAAAATGGATTTTGAATTCTATACACCAGATACATCTTGTAAGCAGGAGTTTGCTCCTCCGACCAAGGACATCCTGTGACTAACATGACCAGTCACCACAAAACAACATAGCAAAGATATTAATGAATAATCCACTTGGATTAATTCAAGAATGTATCTGTTAGATAGTTTATGAAAGTCAAAATTTATCTGCAAACATTTCATGAACAGAAATTAGTGATCATGTTCTCTAAATAGAGAGCACAGAGCTGCTGCTCCATGTTGCCCCCTCTCCTCTGAGATCTGCTGACATGTTCCCATGTTACACACCAGAAGTTCCCTGACCACCATTTGAAGAAGTTCATGAATTGGACCCTGTTTCAAGAACTGTCCTGAACACTTATTGTGTTATTTTTTACCATCTGGTCTGGGACAGGCAGCAAAAGTGGAACACTCATCAAGAGTGGTATCGATGGATGTTTTCCCCAGCAGAAATCCAATCTCTGAGTCTTATAAATCAAAATAAGCAGGTGAGAGTTTTGTTATTTGGATTTATTTAGGGTTTTTTTAGAATGGCTTCTGCTAATGGGTCTCACCAGCAAGCAGCCACTGGTACCTTCAGGAATTTTAGCTACCTGCATGAGCTGAGGATCCGTGCAAGCTTATTTTCCCTTTCAGGTGAGCCTGCATAAGCTGACATGTTTAAAAGAAACAAAAGAAAGATATGCTTGTTTGCTTGTCTGCCTGCAAATGTGATTAAACTTTGGACCTTCCAGAGAGCTGTATGGAGGCCAGAAATCATCAATAAGTTCAGAAAGAACATAGTAATCCCAAAGATTAGGGCTTCACCCACACTAGGCAGTATGGCTAACGCTGCTACATCCACCTCTGGAGCTAAATTGAGGTTAAAAGCAATGACTTCAGCAGCTTGTGGAAAAGATTTCCCAGCCCTTAAGTCTTGAATCCCAAGCTCTGGAATCCTGGGGGAATGATCAGTCCTGTACTCCTGGCACGCATTGATGCCACGGATGATTATTCAGTTCTTACTCACTCATTCAAAACGAACCTTTGAAATGCAGAGCCACCGACCACCCGAACCACTGGCAGAGTCAGAGGCCTGCAAGGACTATGAGCACCTTGTTCTTCGTTCCAGAAGGAAAGGCAAAGCACCCTCCAAACCTTACAGCACCCTCCACTCCCACCCCACCTGACATCTGCACGCCTCCAATCGCTTCGAAGGTGCAATATAGCGAATTATTTACATATATCGTAGAGCTGTATTTACGTACAGTGAAAAGAAGCTTGAACGTAAGTGCTTGGGGGGGTCACAAACAGGAGCAGAACACCACTGAGGTTTCTCATGCTTTTTAGCAGGGATGAGAATGGTCAGCAAGGCCTAATTTTCACCTTGTTTCTCTACAAAAAAACATATTATTCCTTTTTTTTTTTTTTTTTTTTCTCCCCTCTCCATTTACTGTAAAACTCCAGGTCAAAGAAGGTTTGACAGCTCTGAGATTAAATGTTTATAAAGAGAGAGCTTTGCACACAAGTGAAATAAAACTTGCTTTTAAGTAAGAAATCCTACTTACACCAGGGAAACTTTTGAGTGGTGCCTGCCTCCTGTCTAGTGAGTAACTGCTTTTCTCAGTGTAAGTGGTTGCTTTATCTTCATTTACACACAGAAAACCATGACAACAATGAAATACAGCAGCTGTATTAATATGACTGTCTGCCTGCTTTCCATTGGCCTTTTGCTTGGGAAAAGGAAATAATCACAGCTTCGGCTGATATTAAAGAAAATCAGACCCAACAGTGTCTAACAGCATCCCTGGCTTGAAGCATCTTTCAGCATTTTGGGGATGGCCCTGTGCAGGGCCAGGATGGTCCTTGTGGGTGTCTCCTAACTTGGCATTGTCTGTGCTTCCTTCCAAGGTGCTTAAGGATGCTCACGGACATGGACTGCACATTTCAGATACCCACCTTCTGACAAAAACCACAGAAATTACAATAAAACAAAACTACAAGATGTGCCAGAGCTTTTTTTCACTACAATCCAACCTTTTTAACATCCTTTCTGGGCTGAAATCTGACTGCAAACATCTCAACTTCTGATGAGTGGTCCAGGCAGCTCGGAGAGGGGAAGACTCTGCAAGTGCCAAGCCACACCAGGTGACCTTGAGACCCAAAATATAAGGCACTCTTGAAAAGAACTCTCCTTTGTCCCATGCTCAGGCAATGATTTGAAAGACATGCAGCATCTGCAGCTCCTATTGACTGTAAAACTAAGGCCCAGCTCTCTGTGGGAAGGGGTTTTGGTTTTATCCAGGTCTGATGACATTGGTGGTTGGACAATATGATTTGTTTCACATCCTGTCTGCAGCTCTCTCACCAAGCAGGAGTACTTACAATGAGACAACAGTAGCCATATTCCACGTATATAGATATAAAAATTAAAAACAATCATCTCTTCGTATTCTAATGGGAAAATAGCAAAGGGAGGAAAAACCAAGTTATTGGTAAATGGGAAGTGGATCAAATATCCTTTTTTTTTTTTAAATTTAGTACTGAGCTCAGAGCATCTCATTAGCTTTGGACATGAAAATAAAACAAGTTCTGAAGGAAGAGGAAACAGAAAATGTTTAGCAATTGTCAGCTTATTGCAACTGCTAATAGATACACTGAAATTATTAACTGGGAGGAGATACATCACTATGAAATAAAAGTGCTGTTGCTGACTGTGAGCTGAATCTCTTTATGAGGTAATAGAAGCACCTCCAGAACACTTTCATGAATATTTAGATCAGATGCAAAGGTCTGCGCTGCTTATCTGGCCCAGATTCTCTACTCCTGGTTGAATCAACCAGACAAAAGGATGAGAAAGAATTTTGGCTGGTGTGCAGTTTTTTTCCTCCTGTGACCAATAGTTTTAAAAGTAGTTATGACACAAAGTTCACCATCCAACAGATGATCATGAATATAATTATTAGAAAATTATTTTTTGGAAAATTAATTTTCAAATCCTTATTTTGTGATTCCTCCTAAGTCTACGTCTGACTGTATGGCTTTGATAAATATGCTGAAAACTTCTTTTTTTTTTTCTCTTCCTTTTATGATTTATTTTTCAAGGTGGGAAAAAAAGAGGCTGAATCATTTTTATTAGAATCTTCTTGGCATTAAATAGTGCAATTAAATAATCTTTTGGTGTCAATACACAAAGGGTAAAATCCTGGTTTCAGGGAAATTATGCCTTTGACTGTGGTGAGATCAGGTGGGGATTTTTCTTAGTCTTTATAATCTCCTCTCACAGGGTGCAAAATTGTGAGAAGATCTATGTGTGTGAAATATTCAAATGCACGCCCCTTAGCAAATAAGCTTTGTTAAACATTTTCTGTCTCTCTCTGAGTTACTTTATTCCCAACAAAGATGTGAAAACCCAAGGAAAATGAAGCTTTTCCCATGAGAATTCCTTGCTGCTTGAGTGGAGACTCCTGTACGTATATCAATAAATTGCAAGACGGGTTTTTTTATTCTCTTGATAGTACTTCCCAATAGTTTATCTTTTGATATTTCAACTGCAGAAACCAGAGCAACTTCATGCTCTGAAGTCAGAGGGGAATCAGAGGTAAGTCAGGTTTCGGAATGCTTGAACCCTTCCTTGCAACTTCCACAAACTGGCAACAGTTCCTTCAGAGAATTTGTAACCTGAATTATGTGGCCAACGTCGAATGTGTATTACCTGAAAAGGAAACGAGGTCAGAAAATAAGAATCCCAGAAAACAACGAACAATTCCCAGCTGAGCTACTTGTGCAAACAGCTAAATGGATGCAATTTGTAAATCAGGTGCTTTTTGCTGATAAATGCTGGACATTCAGCTGTCATTTTGGTGTCCCTGATTTCCTCCTCTTTAGGGGTCTTGCATACCCTGTCCAGTCTCCTATTTTTGCATCTCTCTCTCCTGTACTTTACTGGGTATTTGCCAACACCACAAGTTCCCAGCCTTTCTTCAGTCACTGCCCTCTCCTGTCAGGAACTTCCCCAGTGACTGTAAATTGTTGCCTTTCCCATCATACAAGCCACTGGCCCTGCTGTCTTTAGCTCCTTCCCTTCCCGTTCCTGTCACCCAGTCACATCTTCAACCACATTTCCCTGCACAAGCCCATTCTCTTCTCTGGTGGAACTCCATCCGAGGGTCATCGCTGAGCTCTCCTCTCGGACACAAGGTGTGACTCTGCTGCCAAATCCAACACCCTTCCAGCAGAATCTGCTGTCCCCTGCATGGTCTGGGTGGTGGCATCTGTGTGGAGACTCTGTCCAAAGAGCTCACACACCATCCTTCCACCAAACACTTCACTAGACCAACTAATTACCTAAACAAGAAAACAGCAAGGTTGTCTTTCACCACAGTTTGGGAGGGGCTGCCAGGGCTGGACTGTCTTTCATTGCTGCAGTTGGTCACTTGGACTGACACAGAATGGAGGGAATGGAATAGCCTGAGAGCCAGCAGGACAGACTTGGAACAGCTCTGGAAGTTCTATCAGAACTGCTACAATTTCTGATGAGTAAGTGATGAAGGGACTGGAACACTTTTCTTATAAGGAAAAAAAAATCCCAAGTCTAAAAACTAACCAAACCTGGTGGCATCCATCCCTTTGCTGTAAAATAGCTATGGATGTAGCTAAGTTTCTATGTTTATGTTTGCTCTCTTCTCATACACTACAAACTTCCCCATCTGAATTTTACTGACCATGAAAAGTGCTGGGCTCTGACTGAATGCACAGATAAAACACCCAGAACTCCCTTCACTCATGACACAAGCGAGGACAAGGTACCAGATGAAACATTGCTGCTGCTGAAATGGCAGGCAGTGCAATGTTTGGGATGGTCCTGGGCATCGAGGAGAGCCCAGGAGTCCCTCTGGAACCCTTCTGGACAGCACCATCAAATCACAGGCCGGCAGGAAGGGGCAATTCCCACGTGCCTTTCTTGTCCTTGATGGTGGCATCGCTGGCCTCGTGGTGTAGGAGGCAGACTTGCAGTGTTCTCCAGCCCCATCAGTGCCGTTGGTAGTCACAGACAACACCGAGTGCCCTGCAGAAGGTGGTTTAACCCCCAATGCTGAGAGAGGCTGAATCACCTCTGGGGGTGCCAGCTCTGGAGGGAACCCAAACAATTAGCTCAGACTAGTTCCTTAACTATCAGATTTCTAAAGTGAGGGGAGGTGATCCCACCCTTTTTGTCCTTTTGCACCAAAACCTGAAAGGGGATACAAGCAAAACATGCCTTGGCAGGAGGGGTGTGAGTGAAGAGCTGGCTTGGAAGGCACAACACCTGGGTTTTGTTGCTGGCTCTGCCACTGCCTCCTTTCAACAAGCTGCATTCTCACAGTGCCTAAACACTGTGTAAATGGAATAAAGAGAATTCCTTGTCTGTTTTTGTTATGAGGTCTTCACTGTAAGGTTATGTGTGACACCTTGGGAGTGCTGAGTCTTACTAGAAGGCAAAAAAACTCCACACTTGAGAAAATTATTTCAGGACTGTGCGATCAGAGGGACAGAAAAGACGAGGAACCAAAGTTGCTTAATGAAAAATGACAGTCCAAGTATTGTCCTAAATCAGCAGTTCACAAACAACAGGCAAAAGGCAATGAAGTGAAGTGTGTCACTATTCCACTCCTCCCACACGAGCTCTCTACACAGCCCATGTGGGCGAGGTGTTCAGTAACCCTCATGCAGCTCTTTCAAGTCCACAATCTCATTTGGAGCTCGTAATTTGGACTTTGTCAAGACCCTTGTTGTCTCAAGCTTCTTTACTCTGTTTCTCAAGAGAAATTCTGGGCAAAAAAACCCATCAGGACAGAGTGAGAAGAGTAAGGACGAGACACCTGACCCTCCAGGACCTCGGACAGCTGGTCGAGCCACAGGCAGAGGTGGACCGTGTGTCTGCTGCTTGGGTCCTTCCCCCAGGTAACTGGCATTTGAAAAGCCTTGTGAAACTGGAGATTTCTGCCTGTAAAAGCAGTTGTAATGGGCAAATGGTTTAAATTAAAGAGCAAGCCAATCCAAATTTCTCTCTGAGAAAAAGGAAAGGGATGAAATGCAGCTATCTGAGAGCAACATTTGGGATTACTCGACTCCAAACAAAGCACTTGCAGGTGCCTGAATGAAGGATATTGTGCACTGTGCTGACTTATCATACCACATGATTTACAGGGATGTGGTCAGGCACTTCTTGAGCCCTCTCGAGTTTAACTGGGCTGGGTCCATCCCTTTTATCTTTTGAACAAACTCTAGGCTCGAGTTTCATTCCCTACTAGACGTGGCTTACACCCTGTGGAAACAAGGACAGATCCTGTCTGGTCCATTCCAGCTTGCTCCTAACCAGAATTTTAGCCAAGCGGATGCCTCTGGCTCTGCTGGGATAGAGCCTGGTGCTGGAAACAGGTGTGGGAAGGAAGAATTAAGTAAGGCATTGGACGTGTGGAAAGTGAGGAGGATTCAAGGCAGAAGTTCAGCCTCCGTGAATCACGGCACGGAGAAAGGATGGACACACATTGCCAGAAAAGAAACTCGATGAGGCAGGTGTCCCAAGATTTCAGTAACACAGTCATATTTGGCCATTTCATTAGGATCAGTGTTACCTGAACAAACCTGCCACCTGCCTTTTTTTGAACACCAGCCAAACAGGGGGTGGTAACTTTTGGGTGAGTCCTCTCAGGAACAACCAGCAGCACCAAAGGTTTTCAGTCTGCTATTGTGTCAGCTGCTGCAGACCAAATTCTCCTGTTGATAATGGTGTAGACAGTTTTTCTACTTGTGTTCCAAACATGGCCACGCTTTTTGTTTGTTTGTTATTTTTCTCCATGCCCATGTAAGACCTCCCCGTACCCTCAACTGGAGGTTCTGGCACTGTGCAGAGGAGAGGAGCTTCTTGATTTTGGCGTTTTATTGCGTCTGAAGGGATAAAAGGAAAAGCAGCAAATGCCCAGTTCTGTCAAGAGCCTCCTCATCAGCAAAAGCATGACACAAACCCACACTGGGCACTGCGGAAGCTCCTGCTCTCTGTGCTCCTCCTGCTGCCTCCACCTGCACTTCAAGCAAACATTTAATGGGGTGACGCAAAGATAATGTGACTGTTAAAGCACTTTTCTCCTGTACCTTTGGCCTACGCCCATATTTGTGTATAAACCACTCTACTTTCCACATTTGGCTTGTCTTGATCTCCACGCTGCTACTGAACCAAGGTCTGATGAACTCTGGTTACCCTCCACCGAGTCACCCCACATTCTCTGGGCTGTTCAGAAACTGGGGGAGATATTGTTTAAGCTGGAACTACATAACACAAATAATATGTATAGAAAAATTGGGCTACAACCATTTTTGCATCTTTACTGGATTTTCACAGGAGTTCAAGGGTTAATTTTACAGCCAGCAGGAATTCTGTCCCAGCTTTGCAAGACCCAGAAGCAATGGTTGCACCTTCTGTCTCCACGGCCGATACACTGAGTGCACAGATTTGTTCCAGCCTGTTGCTGGAGAATGTACCTTTTTAGTTCTAACTTCCCAGGTCTGCTCTTCAGTGAGTCCAAGAGCCAACCTGGGTGGGAGTTTGCACCGAATTCCAAATGTGGGAGCCTCAGATGTTTGGAGTAACACAATGGGAACAAGTCAATGCTGGCATGGAAGGCACCATCCAGCCCTCTGCTTAATGGATTCCGTATTTGTTTGCTTTTGTTATTTTATTAAAGAGGGAAAAGATTCAGGGTGCAGTTTGGTATTATCCAGTGATACTCACCATTCTCTTGCCATCAATCCCTTTTTCCACGCTGTTGCTATTTTGAAACAGTGAAGGTGAATGGTTTGCAGATCTACCTTTGCTTAAAGCTGACGCCTTATTTTGGTTCTTTCCAGGGGAAATTAAATCCAGGGACCGTTTTCATGATATCTTTGGCCTGTTAGAGAAGGAGTTTCTATTTGGATTTATTGCGACCAAAGCTGGAGCTGAAAGCATTGTCTCCACCAAGGGCCGTGAGCAATGGTTCTAACAAAGGCTGTGCCTTTCAAAGGTGACCCAGCCATGTGAGGACACTTGGACAGAGCCCGCAGTGCTGAGCTGGGACCTGGGACTGCGAGGGAACCACTGTTGGCTCTCAGGATATGGTGTGACTCTTGGGAATGCTTCTGTTCTGAGCCAGGAGTTGAACTTGATGATCCTTAAGGGTCTCTTCCAACTCAGCCTATTGTGTGACTCTGAGATTCTGTGAAGTGGAGCCAATGAGAACCAAGAAGAGGGTCAGTGTGAGCAAACCCTGCGGTAAAGAGGATTGCTTAAAATCCTTCAAACCTATTCCAGTTCTCTCCTCTGATGTTAATTAAGCTCTCTACTGATTTCTGTTGCTACAAGTTCTGTGGAATTTCTTAAAGATAACAATGAATCTGTGGGCAGAACTTCCCTGATGCTTGTAGCGAGACTCCAACATTTTGGAATCAAACTGGCAACACCAGAGAAGACTCAAAGACAAGAAAGAGGAACTCCCTGAGTTAAAGCAACTGGGAGCAGAAACTACAGTGTGATGCTCTCCTTTCAGTGCTTTATGAAAACTTGAATTTTCAACAAGAGGGACTTTCAAGATTTCAGTTTCAGGGAGAGCAAAAAGAACTTTCAGACTGAAATCGTCATGGTTCCACATGCAGAATAATGTGACTTGCATTACTCAGTTTACTTTTAGAATAAAAAGCTGTTTTCCTGTTTCCATCTTAGCAAAGCCACTGAGAAATTCTGCTTTTCCTGTGGAGGGCACCTTTCACCAAATCTTTATGGCAATACCTAAATATTCTTGTTACCTTCTTAACTTCAAGAAGCCAAAATTTCACCCACAAGTGCTGCAGGAAGTACTGTCTAGGTGAAGCAATGCTCTTTTCTGCAGACTGAAATATTTTTACAAGTCCCATCTTTAACGTCCTGAAGAACAAAGCAGCCAAAAATTAAATCAATAAAGCTGGTGAATACTTTTCCAAATGCTTTTAATACTCCTGTTGAGGAAGGCAGGGTGTTGGATGTGTTCCGTGATAGTAGGTAAAGAAACACATCTTTGCTTCATGGAATAATTTTGTCTATTGTGACCAGTTTGAATGCCACGGTAAGATGGGGACAGATGCTCAGCCCTGCCTGTGGGATGCAAACCCAGGAGCTGGGCACAGGCACTCCCAGATCCACAACGGTAGTTTCACCTCATAAAGAATATTTGTCTACTGAGACTATCTGCTAGAAATTCATCACAATATTTAGACTGGATTCTAAATCAAAATTGAAATTCCCACAAAATACTGTATTACCTAGAATAACATCCCCTGTGCCAGGCAAAAAATAACCATACATTATAACTACGTATTATTCAGATTGTCTAGTAATGCTGTTTAAGTACAAATATAGGGGATCTCCATTCAGTAAAGGGAGGTTATATTCTGTTTTGGGAGGATCAGTCTGCACCAAGTATCCTGAGGTTTTTCTTTTTTATCTCAATGTTTTTCCACTCATTATTTCCTTCTCTTTGAATGAAACCAAGTTGACAAATTGGCCTGCTCCTATCCAAGCCACATGCTGCTTGACTTCATGGCACTTGTGGTTTTAGGGGATTCATTGTTTGCAAAGAGAATATCTCTTGCCGGGAAGATCAGACTTCTGATGCAATCCCGTGAAAGCCACAAACCACCTCCCTGTTCAAACCTTCAGGGTTGGGGGAACTTTTCTCTTTCGGCTGAATTCTTGGCAAATGTTTCGGATGACAGGCCATGACTAGAATCCTGAAGAAATCTGAAAAATACTTTTGCCAAAACCTCTGGAGATTGTTCTGCTTAATCTGCAGAAGGCTCATTTCAGATCTTTTGCTACTGTGGAAAATGGCTTTCCTCATAATTGGTGTCCCCACCCCTCTCGCCAGGGATACACTTGTAAGGAATGAAAATTGAGGCGTCCCTGGAATATCTGAGAACTCCGAGAATAATTCTTACCACCTGTATCAAGTACATTCCTCTTCAGATCACTTAAAAGCCACAGAGGCACCTAATTATCTTTCCAACGTGCCAAAGTGAGTCTAAAATTCAAAAAGTTTTATATATTCTCTGATGAGACTGGTTGTAGCTGCTCCACCTTGAGCCCACTGACTGCAAAGATGCCCCGAGTTTACCCAAGGAATCAAAGTGGTCTTTAGGTCAACACAGGGGATGTGGGACAACTTTGGCTCCTGAGACTGCACAGCCCCACCTCCTCCCTGGGCTTTGGATGGCAGTTCCCTTCTGAACGTAACCCTGCCACGTGGAGCAGGATTTGGCTTTTAATTGATGCCTGGAATCTGCGGCCAACAGGGATTTCCACACCATAATCTCTGTTCTTTCTGGACATCTTTGTGAAAAGGTGTCAGGTACTGGTGAGCGCAGACATCTAAGGACAGAGGATCACAGAATCATGGAAGGTTTGGGTTGGAATGAACCTCAAAGCTCATCTGGTTCCACCCCCCTGCCATGGGCAGGGACACCTTCCACTGTCCCAGGTTGCTCCAAGCTCCATCCAACCTGGCCTTGGACACTTGCAGGGCTGGGGCAGCCACAGCTGCTCTGGGCACCCTGTGCCAGGGCCTGCCCACCCTCCCAGGGAAGGATTCCTTCTGTCTATCTCCTCTCTCCCTGTGAGCTGTCAGAGTGGAGCCATTGCCCCTTGTCCTGGCACTACATACCCTTGTAAACAGTTTGTCTCTATATGAATTTGGTTGTTGTCTTTGCATGAACTGGGTGGCTATATTTTTGTTCTTTTTTATTATTCTGGTATTAAAGGAGCTCATTTATCTAGTCAGGTAGAAGAAATGACTCCAGTATTGTTCAAGAAATCAGCCACATGCAAGAGATAACAAATAACACATGACACAGTTCCCCCCCTAATGAACCACTGTGAGCAGGAGGTGCATTTGCACACACTCTCTTGAAAATTCTAATCCCAGCAGAAAAAACAAAGAGCTCTTCAGAAATCATTTGCTACCCAGGAACAAGAAATTATAAATACGGATCTATGGCATTTTAAGAAATAGCCTGACACTATGTAAAACCTCCCAAAAGTCCTGTTCTGCCCACCCAAATTTTAATTTCCCCATCTCTACCTGACATGCACTGTAAGAAGCGACATCAGGAGGAGGGTTCAGTGAGCAAATCCAGAATAATGGCATGTGTGAAAAGCTGCTTCACAGCATGGCATTGTTCCAAAGTTACATATGGAAATTAATATCCTAATTAATAAGGGTTCATGAAGCACAAAATATTAAGGGCAGACAGAAATAGCTGGAGTGCTTCTATGACACGACACACTCGGGGCACGGAAATTGGCAAAGATGTGGTAGATGTACAAAAATATTTGGAAAATTTTACAGTCTTTCCAGTCCAATCCTCTGTGTGAAGACTATATGCAAGTGTCTCAGCACTCAAAGCCAATTTACAACGATGTGATAAACCAAGGACCAAATCCACTCTGTGTCTCCATCTCCAGCATTCTTAGACGCTGAGGAAGCAAAGAAACCAAAGGGAAGTAAACTGATAAACGTGCCAGAAAAAAATTTTTGAGGGCTCATAATTCAGATCTAGTGAAAAAATTCTTTTTCATCCCTGTTTTCTGGTTTCCACCCAGAGGTACAACACCCAGCAGATTTGAACAGAGTTTGTTGAGCAACCCCTGAGCGAGGTGAATGCTGCCCTTCCACTGGGAACACACCAAACAGGTTATTGGAGCTCTCCTTTTTTTGTGTAGCCGCTTTCTGGCTGGTTTTCCACCTAAGAGGAGCAATGCCAGTTTTTACTATAGGAGAACTCGGCCCAGACAATTCAAAAAATTAAAGATAAAGCCAGATTTTTTGAGGTTTTGCTTGTTTATTTTGGTGTTGAATTTATCACAGACTGATCACGGAAAATGTTAATCTGACAGTGCTCTGAGAAAGCTGCAGTTCTGATACAGAAATCCTACGGCTGCTCCCAAGAGTTAAACCAAAGAACCAGCACTATCCTTCAACGGCAGCTCTGGTGTCCACCCAACAAAAATTACATGAGACAAGCCAAAATCATGACTAAGAAGAGACTAAAATCACAAACATGTAATATGTACAAATATTAATCCCATGGTATAATCTCTCCTCCGAATCTGGATGTGCCGTTCCAAAGCCCCTTGGGACAGGAAGGCTTTTGAGCAGTTGCCCACTGAAGGTTTCCACCCAGCACTTGGACTACGGCAGAGACGACACATGACCATGGCCAGGGAAGCTGATGATAGCAATTGAGATGTCCAAACTTTTGGAAGAAGAGCTGTGGACAGCCAAACTGCATTAGCCAGTGGCAAGGCAAAGGAATCAGAGCTGGAATCAAAGAGCAGTGTTTGAGTCAAGGGCACCAAACCTGAACAAAGGGAATGTCCTTAGAAGATGGTCAGGAAGGCTGAGGTTGGAATTTGAGCTCTAAAGCTGCACTCACTGGCTCCCTTTGAGCCTGGGCATGAAACCATCGACTCCATGCCCTGGTCTTCCATGGTCACACAAGGCTAGAACTGATCTTACGAGACCTGTGAGGCACACAGGCATCAAAATGCAATTTTTTTGTCATGCTGGTGATGCCAGCTCTGCCTTAGCTGGGTTGGCATTACCTTCTCTCCTGCTCAGGGGGTGAAATCCACCAGGCTCATGGCAGGACTTATTGACCCTCACAGGACTTGGTTCTTGTAACTGACACCAACTAAGCCTTACTTTATTTACACAACTTTCTATTTTCTTTGAACCATTAGCTGCTTCCTAGATGGATCCCCCAGCACGCATATTTGTCAGCCTCTTCTCACGCCCATTCACCTCTCTTGAGATCTCTCCAGCATGTCTTACATCATCAGTGCTCTCGCTTCCCAGGATCTGAACAGGAATTCTGACAGGAATTTCTGGGTACCTGAGCGTCTCCCTTCTCTCTCAGAGACCTTCAGAAGAGAACGGTGCTAGAAGTTTGCATTTCAAGAGGAGATCGAACATCTTTATGGAACAGAAACCCAAGGAAAACAGGTGCAGTCCAGGGGCTGCAGCTGGAGGTGCAAGAGCACAGGAGGAAGTGACGTGTCTTGATACTTCTCTTCAGGCCTTCCTAAAGTTCAGCTTTGGAGAAAGCACCTTTGGTCTGATGCAGAACGAGCAGAAAGAACATGTTCTTATGTTCTTAGGCTGCTTCCTTGGCTACTTAAGGGGGCTGGGCTGTGCAGGGGCAGCAGTGATTAACCCACCAGCCCTCTGATTTCAGGGACTGCAGCCACCAAGTCATCAACAAATCCTACCAAGAGGTTTTCCAGAAGAAGGAATCAAAGAATCCCAGAATATGCTGAGTGGGAAGGGACCCACAAGGATCATCCAACCCAACTCCTGGCCCTGCACAGGACCAGCCCCAAGAGTCCCCCCCTGTGCCCCAGAGGATCATCCAAAGGCTCCCTGAGCTCTGGCAGCCTTGGGGCTGTGCCCACTGCCCTGGGCAGCCTGGGCAGTGCCCACCACCCTCTGGGGGAAGAGCCTTGTCCTGAGATCCAACCTGAGCCTGCCCTGACACAACTCCAGCCATTGCCTGGGGGCTGTCCCTGCTCCCCCCAGAGCAGAGATCAGTGCCTGCCCCTCCTCTGCCCCTCCCCAGGGACTTGGACCTGCCCTGAGGTGTCCCCTCAGTCTCCTCTTCTCCAGCTGAACACCCCAAGTGCCCTCAGTGTCCTCACACGCTGCCCCTCCAGGCCCTGAACCATCTTCATTGCCCTCCTTTGGACACTGTCTAATAGCTTAGTAGGTATGACATAAGAGAGACAAACGTCACCCCTTCCTGAAGTCTCTTCAGGTCTAGTCTTTCATACAAAGCTCCAGAGACAGAGCCTGCTCGAGCTGGACTTCCCTTCTCCTGGACACAGTCCATGGCTGCCTGACCTTCTCAGGCCCTGCTTCTTATTGTTTGTCTTTTATTTCGTTTTTAAAATTTATTTTTGGGGCTCTTTTGAGCTGCCAGAGGAGACAGAGAGGAGCTAATGAGGAAGGGAGAAGTGCTGGCAGCAGCATGTGAATATTGTGCAAGAGAATCTATAGTTGGAGGTGGTTTGTAGCACGGACACCAAGCACCCCGTAAAATGTTTCAGATCTCCTGAGCAGAGCCCCAATAGGCTTTGAAGTGTTGACATCACATAAAATAAAATGCATTGCTGTCCAAATTATCGCATTGGTTTTTCCCCCTCTCCTCACTTTGATGGCTTCTACAAAGCATTTTATATGGTTGAATAAATTTGAGTAACTCTTTACAAGTAAATCAAACCAAAATGATTTAAAAAAAAAAATATTGGATGCTTGCTACTAAGCTCTTTTGAAAAAATAAAGTGTGTTTCCAAATACGCTGAGTACAAGATGGTGTGATGCAGCCTGATTGGTAAACAGCCCTGGAGATGAATACCTCTCAAATGCACTGGGCTTTTTCATCCTCAGACAATCACTTCTTCCCAAATTAAAGATCAGCTTGTTAATTAATTGACAGCCTCTCTCAAAAAATCAATTCTCTTTCCTCTCGCTCACGATTCTGCCTTTTTGTGCAAGTGGCTGTGTGGGGTTTTCAAAAATAAGATTTGCAAATTAAGATTAATTTCTAACGGGATCCTTGGCCAGATCTCCCTCTCTGTTGCAGCAGATGGACTTTTGTGTGAAATATTTTTCCTTAGTTGCTATAGAAACATGCCAACATATTTCTGCTGAAGTGATTTGCTGGAGAGCTGTTTGTTGTGTTGCCCAGCGCTGACAGGAGTGAATCATTTTTAGTCTTCAGTCAAGGCTGATTAAAACCTGGTCTCTGGGTGCCTTACTGCTGCAGTCTGCTACTTCCAGGAGGGACATCCTGCTAAAGTCATTATGGCTGGGACAGTTGAAGCATGCCTTGAAGTAAACGGGGCAGGTGAAAGGTTAAAGCTACAAAATGACTAAAAAGCGAGGAAAAAACTCAAGGTTTAAGCACAACGGTGTGTAAAGAAAAGGCAGAAAGTTATGATGACCTTTAGGAAGAGGATTTCTAAGATAATTGCTTCTAGAAGAGAATTATGACAGAATCAACCCTCAAATGATACTTTTACCTGCAAGGACAGGTACTGTGTTTTTCAGAAAGGTGTTGTTTGAAGGACTGGGCCAAGTTCCTCCACGTCAGGGGCTGGGAGGGACCCTGCCCACAGCAAACAGCAGCAGGTCTGGTCCATGCCAGTCCCACATCACAAATCCACAGTTCAGGGGAATCCCACCAGTGACATTTTTTTTATTAAATCAGTGCCAAAATACTTTGTTGTTCAGACTACACTGAACTTACCCTCAACAGTATCCAGCTGAAGATGCTGGAGGCAGAGCTACCTGTGCCTGTGCTGCCCATAGAGTTACAGGATCACAGGATGGGTTGGGTTGGATGGGACATGAAAGATCATCTCATTCCACCCCCTGCATGGGCAGAGACACCTTCCCCCAGCCCAGGTTGCCCCAAGCCCCATCCAACCTGGCCTTGGACACTTCCAGGGATGGGGCAGCCACAGCTTCTCTGCCCAACCTGTGCCAGGGCCTGCCAAGGAACAATTTCTTAAGGGGGAGCCTTCTTGTGAATGACCCAAGCATTTGCCATTCTGTGACTCTGTTCCAGGGCAGGCAGAGCAGACACAGCCTTGGAAACTGTGAGGAAAACTCCTTGCCCCTCGTGTTCCAAGGAGCTGGTCCTGGAGCCCATGTGCCCTGTCCTCCCACAGCCCCGCTGCGCTTTGGGGTCACGCTCAGCAGAAGACACTGCCCACGTCGATGCTGTGGGACCTCCCGAGGAGGAGCAGATGTAATCCTCCAGGGATTGCAGCCTCACAGCATTTCAGGAAGCTGCAGGAAAACAAGCAAATCCTGATATTAGACAGAGGAAGAAATTCCCGCTTTCCTCAGAAGCCAAACTGTGGATAGAGCCATGTTATTAAATTGCTTGTTAAACCCAGAGATAAACTTCCCTGTTTTGGAAACTATCTGATGTAATTGAAGGTTAAGAAACGTGTTTCTTAATAAACTTTTTTTCCAGAACTGGCTGCCAAGCCTTTTGTTAGCCAGCCTCGAGATCTGCTGTGCAGGGTTAGCGCTGAGCCTGAGGTGTTTGTGTCACCCTTTTTAACTGGAATTTAATCTCTGCTTTAACATTTTCCTCATTTCCGTCCCTATTTCTGAAGTACACTCCCACAGGGGCAGCTCTCCAACTCCTCTTACCTCCAAGACAAGGGCAGGCTACCAGCCACCTTTACAGTTAAAGCCAATTTTTTTTTGCTTGGGCAGCTCACAGGGGATCTTAGTCGATGGAATAGTTGATTCTCTGCCCATGGCATGAATGTGAGTCATCCCTCCAAAAAGTATAAACTCTGCTGTCCCTCACTGAGGTGCCTAAGAGGCCTGAAGGGCCAAAAGGCTCCCTGGATATGTCTCATGTTACTTCAGGATGCCCAAAGCTGTCGGATTTAAAGGTAATTTGCAGGAGATGGAGAACCAGGGCAGTTCACCTAGAAGCAGTTTGGTTCTTGGACCCATGAATGTCCTGGAGTAAGTCATGAGGTTATTAAGTAGATAACTCTAGAGAGGCAGGAGGAGCTGGCGCCGCTCTCATCCAGGTTCCTTCAGTGCCCAGCTTGGAGCTCTCAAGGAGTTACTTGGATTTTCATCATGTGGTGCTCCCACGTCTCCCAGCATGTGTAAACTCAGCCCTCCGCCCTCTCTGCCAATTAAGAAAGTCCATTTTCATGCCCGAGGCATAAAAATCTGCAGCAGAAAACAGTCTTTTATAAATGAATTATTTGATGTGTCCCCAACTGCCTTGCTGAGCCTGCCCATCCAGAAGAGGACACATTCCTGAAAGCAGTAACTTCACCTCACTGCAGAGTTGGTAAAATTACAGCAGGGCTTCAAACTTGGGAATTCGAGTATCCCCCTCTTTATCTGGGGGAAGAGACAAGTTTTGAGACATTTATTAAATCTGTTCTCCAGGTATTTCTAAAATAGTAACAGTAAAGAAGTCAAAATTCCCTTTCCAGTCACTGTGTATCTCTGTAGTTGTGGAGCATGAGTTTTTCTGGAGGCTCCAGTGCTGGAAACTGTTATGCCTGTTAGTTTGGACAGGTAGATGATACCACTGAACTCAATCAGACACCCTGCAGATTGATGGAAAACACTGCTCTGCTTTCTTTGGCATTGGGCGACGGTTTAGGAGCATTCTTCAAGAGTTAAAAAAAATACATTGGCTGAATGCTCTATTTGTGAAAAGAAATGAACTTCAAATATTCCTCCTCATCAAAAATTCCCCCTCTGTCAGAGACAGGAACTAGGTAGACCCTTGGACTGACTCAGGGTGGGATTCTCGTGCTCTTGGGTTCTTAAGTTTGCTACAAACCAATGTGTCTCTTCCATGGGTTTCAGGAGCATCTGCCTTCCTCCAAGTGTGGTTTTGTTTCCATGCTCTTTGCCTTTCAGCACTGATGGAGACATGGATGACTAAAGACAGATAAGGGGTGGGCACAAAGGAACAGGCTCCAAATTTCCTATGAATTTAACAGCAGAGCATTTGCAAGGGTTCTACTGCTCCTGCTACAGGAACACAAAGCACGGATTAGGTCTCATTCCAATTGCCACAGGATTCAGCTGGCTTTTAAAGGCTTCTCTTGAGGGAGACAGAAAATACCAAACAAACATTGAAAGCTTTGAGGTTTCCCCTTGCCACAGGTGACAGTACATCTTGGGAAGTTCAGTTCTACATGATCCTTTTATCCTTTCTTCACTGAAAGGGTGGTCAGACACTGGAAGGGGCTGCCCAGGGAGGTTTGGAGTCCTCAGCCCTGGAGATGTCCAAGGCAGGAGTGGCCGTGGCACTGAGTGCTCTGGGCTGGGGGACAAGGTGGGGAACAGGCACAGGGTGGACTCGATGATCTTGGAGGGCTTTTCCAGTTGAGATGATTCTGTGATTCTCTGATTGTGTAACTTGTGCTGCTGAGCTTTATCTACAGAATGCCATGAATTTCCAGGCAAATCATGACAATTTCCAACTCCAGGCCCTGGGTACATTACCTGTTCCTTGTCAACACTATGAGAAAAGCAAAATGGTTTCCCATCTTCTTCATCCCTGCTCCTGTCAGTTCTGATAAAAACACCCCAAACAAACCAGAAATCAAAACCAATCAAACAAACACACCCTTCTCCAACCAACAAAGAACAACCCCCCCCCAAAAAAACCCCACAAACAAACACCCCTCTCCCAAAAAAAACACCCCAAAACCCAAACAAACAAGCAAACAAAACCCACACAAAACCACCCTGACTTACCATACCCAGAAAATGACAAAACCACACCACCTACAATTCAGTTTCTACATGGAAGAGGAAGACACTCACCACACTAAAAGATTCCAAGGAATTGCTTTAGTTCTGGTGATTCTGCAAAGTGAAGGAGATCTTTTCCATCATCCCAGAAGTCCTTTGCCTCCTCTCAGTCGGTTCCTCCTCTCTAGGTTTCTGTGGAATCCATCCATGTCCTGAAGTGGCATTTCACTGCCAAGAGGAGTGTCACCTCTTTAAACACAAAGTCTCTGTGAAATAGCCATGACTCTCCTCCAAAAATATTTTTGGTGTAGGCAAATAGAAAATACAGTTCTAGGCTGACTTGACTTTTTTCCCTGAACACACAGGATTTTTGAAGGCAAGAGGACACCATCTTTTTCCATGTTTGTGCCTATCATGGTAACATTTAGCTGTGAAAATGGCAGAGGAAATTTAATTTGAGAGAAATCCATAAACAAGAATGACCTTATCCAGGGCAGAATTCCATACATATGGAAGTGTTTTGGAGGTAAGGTGGTGACTCCTGACACCTGTAACTCCTTGGAATGTCAGTGGTGGCTGTGGGAGTGCTGTCCCTCCACACAGCCATCTGAGAAGCCTCTCTAGGCTGAGAACCAGCCACTTAGAGTGACCAGCAGAAGGGAATCCTCTCTTCACTTTGGTTGGGAGGCTCTGCTATAAATACAAATACTAATTATTCTGGTTTTTAGAATTACAGAGATGAAGAGGAACAGTGCAGGAGGGATTCAGGAGCTTGGCAGAAGAGACACAAGGCTGTAACTGTCTGAACTGGGAACTGTCTGCAGAGCCAGTGGGACCTGCCTCCTGAAAGTCACAGACAGTGCAGCCAAAGAGTTATTAGGTCAAGCTGTATGTGGAACTGCACCAAGACTACACTACAGAATAATCCCAAATCCCAGCAACTGCAGGGATGCTCCATCCAGAGGTTTCTGTTAGTCTCTTGGAAGCAGAAACTGTACCAAACTGCATATAACAGAGTAAAAAGGTATTTTTTAAAAATGTTGCTGAGAATAGAGGAGCCAGCTTGCTCAGTCACACAAACCGTCACAAGTGATGCCACGTGCTGGAGCACCACATAGGCAGGTGGATTAGTAGGAAAACAACGCAGTGCTCCAGTGATGAGGGCTCAGGGATGCCAGAACCTGGGAAAGGAAAGCCAGCGACCCATCCCAGTGCTGGCAGGTCCTCCCCACTCCCCCTCATGGCACATGTGAGGCAGATGTGCAGTTGGTGGGTCTGCAGACGAGCAGTGCCTGGCACTTGGCCAAGTCTCCCCAGCTAATTTTGATGCATTTAGATGCAGGTTGCCACTACATTTCACATATGTCGTCCAAATGAACATCTGACAGCCATGGCAAGACGTGCAAACATTAGTTTCTCCCCTTCCCCCTCCTTTTCCCCAATTTACAAATGCATTTTGATTGTGCTTATGGTACTATTGGGGTTACTTTGATATTCACTCAAATAGTCATTAAAAGCATATTTAAATTTACTGCATGAATATTCACATGAAAGACTAGACAGGAGATGCGACACTAGTCTGCACCAAACCTACTGCCAGCCTCTGCACAGAGACAAACAGGGGTTTGTCCAGAGCTCTCCCAACCACAGCCATGTTCATACATGCAATTACACTGTGTAAAAGCAAACCCCACCAAGTTAATTTTATGCTTTGCCCCAGCGGACAAGCCTTAAGATATTAGTTTAATTTTTCTGGACACCTCTAGGGAAGACAGCCTACTTTTTTTGCCAGTGCCTTCTTCCAATTCCCTTCGTTACAACAATTATGCTTTATCCATCCTTGGAGCAATGAGCCCTCATTTGCATTAATCACGACTGATTAACATATGTGAAATTCCAAAGGCGGTGTGAATCCAAGCAGTTATCCTCTCGGAAAAATACTGCCCGATGAGACATAGAGAAGGTGCTTTTATTCACCACGTGCTCGTATGGCAATAGCAGAGCAGGTTCCCTGAGGTTACAAAGGGGATCTGACCAGTCCCTGCACCAGAGTGTGCAGACGAGGCCATGAGCACTCCTACAGATTGTGTAGGTGAATATTCTGCCTTGGAATGGACTCACAAGGGTCATTAAGTCCAACTCTTAAGAGGATGACCCATACATGGATCAAACCCCCGGCCTTGGTGTTCTTAGCACCGTGCTCTGACCAGCTGAGCCAGTCTCAGGTGACTCTGTGGGAATATGGACTGAGCCCTTGTTCCCAGGCTGGCAAGGGCAGCCCATGCTCCTGATGATGGCTGGGGACAGAAAGCCAGCACCTGATCAGCTGTGGTAACAAAGAACACTTGTGGCAACAAAACCTGAAGAGTTTTACGGAGTATCTTGGCTGAAGTTTTGTCTCCAGCACCTTGGGCCACCGTACGATGTGCAGCTGTGTCCTTCCAGATGTAATCCTTCCCAGCCTGAGCTGCTGGGAACCACCTCTGTGCCAGGAATAAAAGGTGGCATTCCCACTTTTCTGTTTTGACAATGTGACATGACCTGCTGCTCAGGGAGAAGCACATTTGAACCACTTCTGCCCTAGCAGGTGAGAGAGGAACACGGTGCAGGGTGTGCAACAAGGGCTGCGGGGAAGGCACACAAATACAAAGGAGGACCCATTGCCTCCATCTGTGTCGTAGCTGCACGTCCAGGGATCTGCAAAATTATTTCCCTATGGGCAGCTCAATGGCACCCATAATGCTGCCCCTACACTACTGCATGCAAATGTCCTCCAGTGAAGAGTAATCTTAAGACACAATATAGGTTGCAAAGTGCTTGGATTTGTGTTATGTTGAAAGACTTTGCATTAGTAAAAGCCATTAATTCATGTTTAGCAATAAAAAGAAACACAAAATACTCCCTTCCACTTCTTGTGTTCCTCCATTTGACACCATTCCATTCCTTTAATTTCGGTAAATTCTTGATTGTTGCTTCTAGAAGATTAAGACTGAGACACTCAATATATGTTCTCCATATGCTTTTAGTGTCTCAGTGTATTCAATGCTCTACAGAAGACAGTATGGGTCCAACAGAACATCCCACCAATGCACTCAACATCTCAAAGTTCAGTCAGACATACCTTTAGAAATCCCAACACCTTAGCAATTGATCTTCCTATTTTTAAAATGAACCATGTTTAAAAACATTACATAGCTCGACACTGTTGTTCACTGCCGTGCACAGACATCCATTGCAGAACTCAGACGGAGACAAGGATGTCTGTAAAAGGTTCAAGAAAAACCTAAGTGAACAAAAAAGCCCTCCTTTGGAGGTAAATTAAGAGAGATGATGATGGTACTCTTTCTAGAAAGAGAATGAAATCACGTAAAGGAAGATAGTGTCACCTTCCTCATATCCAACGGGCCTCAACTCCATCTGGGAAGAACCAGCTTGAAGGATAAGACTTTTCTCTCCACGCTAGACAAGTTTTTCTGTATGACAACATATAATGTTGATTGCCACTAGTGTGCTAGAAATAGAGGCCAGCATCTCTCCATGGGGTGCAAAGCAGACCCTGCTGCCCCTACCAGCAGAGTCAGCCCCTGACCCACCTTGCACTGCTTTGGGTCACTCCAACAACTCTGACTTCCTTCACAGGCCAACAATCTCAAAGTCATCAGGACATCAAGATGTGCCCTATTGAACTACCCTTTCTTTTTTATCCCACATGAGTTTTTTCTGAGCTAAACGGAACTATTGAGAAGGAGCAGAGGGTGTCATTTTCTCTGTCCCTCAGAGAACTCTCTTTTTCGTCCAAGAGGAAAATGTTTAGAAAAGTGGGGGGGGTTGGAACTAGATGACCTTTAAGGTCCCTCTCAACCCAAACAGTTCTGTGATTTCCCTCTTAAATTCCTCCCTTCCAGCCTTGGCAGGTTAAACTCCATGTAATAAATGGACTCACCGCATGAGATACCCTGAAATACCCACTGATCTCTCTACAAGGGAGTCACCCATTCATGGAGGCCCAGCTGCCCGGTGGTCTCAGTCCTCTAAACCCCTGAGAATCTCCTTCAGGCAGGTACCTGTGGTGGACTGACCCTGGGTGGGTGTCAGGTGCCCACCAAAGCCACTCTATCACTGCCTGTTGGACAGAGGAGAGAAATGCAACAAAAGGCTCGTGGGTCGAGATGAGGGGAAGGAGAGATCATGTCTCCATTGCCACCACAGGCAAACAGTCCCAGGAGCACCTCCTGCCCCCTCCTTCTCACTGACCTGGCTGGCTGCAGAGTTGTTGCTCCCACAGTCTCTCCTCTCCCCAGCTGCCAGCACCCAATAACTTTTTCTGCTTCTTAAACACATTATCCCAGGGGAGCTGCCACCATTGCTGATGGCCTTGGCCTCGGCCAGCAGTGGGTCCATCCTGGGGCTGGTGGCATTGGCCCTGTCAGACATGGGGGCAGCTTCCAGCAGCTTCTCACAGAAGCCACCCCTGTAGTCCCCCTCCCACTACCAAACCCTTGCCATGTAAACACAGGACAGTCCTTCAATCCCGAAGATCCAGAATCCTGCACTGGGGTGTCCCTCTGGGTGCAGAAGGGACGCCTTCATGCCGCAGAAAGAATGTTGTGCATATTGTGTTTGTATGGGGAGGCTGATCCATTTATTTGTTTCTCAGCAGCTGGAGCTGGACCTGTACTAATAGTCCCTGAAGGTAAAAGATGCTTCATGACGTGGATTACATTGAACATGGAAACAAGTCTGAGACAAATCCCCAGCTTGTGCAAGTGCCCATGGCTCTCCTGACTCCACCTAAATGGCCTCCCTTCTTTCAGCTGAAGACCTTCCTCATCACTTGAGGAAAGCTCAGGAGTGGGACCTGCTGCCATTTACCCTTTAAAAGCCAGATTATCTGCTGAGGTAAATCACTTTTGCACCACAAGAATTTCTATCAGTAGAAAGCTGTTTGACTTGAACTTTTATCTGTCATGTGTTACCTACATTACTGAAAGCGTCCCAAGGCGTCAGAGTTAAAGTACTAAAAAATCTGGGGTTTTAAACTTAGCCCAGTTTAATACTCTGTATTTATTAGTAGTCCCTGAACCCACAATCTTCAACTGGTTTACAGAGAGCAGTGAATTAAAGGCGGTGATGATACAAATATGCTTCCTTCAGTCTGGTCCTTAAAATTCCTTACTCAATCCTTGGAAATCTTAGATGAAAAATTATGAGGTTCTGCAATAAGAACACAGTTCAGGTGCAATAAATTACTAGAAGCAAGATAATGTTTTAATTTTTTTTCCAAGCACAGAATCCACTCCATCCTATGAGCTCTCTCGTCTATGGCTTTGTTGGAGAGGGCTGTCTGCAGGAGCAGGTCCCCTCCATCAGCCAGCAGAAGGTGCCAACAGCCCCGAAGAGCTGTCACAGCCCTGGGGGAGCAGCTCTTGTATGAATATTACAAAAATACTTTATAGCAAGAGGGATCATACAGCAGTGAGGGAACAGGCAGCAGGGGAAGGGGTGGGGATACCACCCCCACCTGGAAAAAATTCCTCATCTGTTGGCTCAATATGTAGAACCACAGAATCATAGAATGGTTTGGCTTGGAAAGGACATTAAAGATCATCTTGTTACTAAACCAGGTTGCTTCAAGCCCCATCCAACCTGCCCTTGGACACTTCTAGGCATGGGGCAGCCACAGCTTCTCTGCCCAACCTGTGCCTCACCACCCTCACAGCAAAGAATGTCTTCCTGAGATCTAATCTAAATCTAACCTCCTTCATCTTAAGGCCATTCCCTCATGTTCTATCTCTGAATCCAGCACAGAGTCAAAATCCAGAGCTAATAAACACCTCTATGGAACAGGGATGGTGGCCATGGCAAGTGTAGCTGCTGGAGAAGCTGCAGTTCTGGAAAGGAGCTCATGCTTTGATCAATTAACACACCAGGAACAAGCAAAATGTCAGGCTCCACATGTGCCAACACTTCCCTTCGCTGTCACAAAGGAATTAGGGCCTGCCTAACTTTCAAATCTAATGTTAATGTCAAAAATAATTTGCATTCAATACAAATATGAAGCTCTCATTTGAGAGGCAACACAAAATTATGAGCAAATCATAAGCAGTACTGCATTTAATGGTGCAAAAGCATCCATACTTTTCATCAGAGTTCTCCCTGAAGTCTCAGCACAAGATGACAACCAAGGCTGATTGTTTGGTTCATTATGACAGTAGGAAGAACAATTCACTACAGTGAATATTTAAAATTTAGGGCTACTGCCACCTTTGAACTAATCTTGATGTTCATTTTTCTGCATTTCGTAGACCACAAATTTCACCTGTTGCTGGCTGAGTCATGACTTTCTTCCCTAAATAGAAAAGGTTTTCATGTTCATTTTTTATTACTTTAATGTGGCTAGTATCCTATGTATATATGAACTATGAATCCAGGTAAGAAAACCAGGAACCTTTCCAAACACAGACATACTTCATATTTCATGTGATTATGAAATGCTTTCAATGGAAACTGTATGGGAACTGGAAGCAGATGGTACCCATGTAATTGAGAAAACGCAAGGCTGCAAAAGGACAAATCAGGCACATGATGTTTACATGTTCTTGTAATATAACTCTGTCTAGAAACTATAGAGTTGTCCAGTCAAGCTCTCCAGAAGTGAGCTTAAATTCATTAAGCCTATTAAAGATTTCCTGTGTATAAGATGCACTGGCAGCACAGATTTATTGCTGGGCAATCGACTTCTAAAATACCATCTCCTCTTCCCCCTAATGAGAGACTACCTGAGACACTCAGGGTAAAAAAACTCATAACTGAATAATATGTAATTGGCACAACTTTTAACCTGAAAAGAATTGATTTCCATCTCTTGAATTATGGAGATGACCTGGAAAAAATATAAACACGCCTCAGGTCCAGCATGGGACAACAGACATTGAAGCAGGAGAGTTTACACCTGAGAACATCTGTCCTGGGTGAGTGTGTTGCTGGGTCAGCAGGGTGACTGGCTTAATGCTGGGCTGGTCCTGGTGTGAGACTCAGGGCAGGAGGAGCAAACCTCCTACAACCACAAAGCCTCATGAAAATACTTTTTCCTACAGAGAAAACCCATTCTTTTCTAGGTGGTTCCCTTCACAACCCTGTCTGGCCAGTTAAAAGGTCAGGTCACCCTTTGTTTTTTGAGTATTTTGGGCTACAGTCACAAGGGACACAAAAAAGCTAAAGACTGGAGTTACACAACTCCTGCTTCTGTGTAATTTGGGAAAAAAAAAAAAAAAAGGAAGAAGACACCGTTATGACAACTGAGAGGTGAATGGAAGCTGCAGGATTCAGTTTGGCAGTGAACCAAGCTCTGCATCAGCACTGAAGAAACAGCCTTGGAGTCTCCCGAGGACAAGGGAACTCTGCTCATAGAAGGGAAAGGCAGAATGACCCTTTGGGTTCTGCACAACTCCTTTTGTCCGTGCTGCCGTGTCAGCAAGAGCCCCAGCTCAGAGGCAAACAGTGCCAGCTGCCTTTCTCCAGGCATTTTGCCTAGAAATGTTTCATCTCTGCCAAGTTACCTCCTTGGCATAATATATTCCTCCAAAGGAAGTCAACTGTCCACAGACACGTAGCTCTTCTTAGAAACACTTTTTGTAAGATGCTCCTATCCCAACACTCAACATTTTCGTGCACCGCTTGGGTTCCAATATCCCACCTCTGTCAATATAGATGGCAGGGGGAAATCTTGGCTGAAGTGGAACTGATTCACTCCCAGAGACCCAGAACCTTCCTAGGAATTTCCCTTTTCTCTTACCTTGACTGGGAACCCCTGCAAAGGCTCTCCAAACATGAAATACCCTGAACCTGATGGCCTGAAGGTTCCTCCAGGTATCAGTTGGTGTTGGCGAAGTGTGTTGGGCTGATGACAATCCTGGAGACAGGTCCTTTCATAGCCACAAGAGATACACAGCGGGAGCACTGTCGACTCACATCTGCTGTTCTCTTCCCTAACACAGCTCTCTCGTGCCCTGGTGGCTCAGTAGAGGGTGGAAATTAATTCAAACTATTTTTATTGGCTTGCTTGTTGCTATACAACACATCCTTCCATTAGTAAGAGGAACACTGTAGTTCCTCTTATCCCCTTCCAGAGACATTTCAAATAGGTGGAGGTTTAAATCCCACAAGTGAAAGCTACAGACATAAATTCCATATTTGTTTGTGTGAATCCACACATGGCCAACCTTACAGAATGCAAACCAAACCCCAATAATGGGACCCAGATTGAAATGGAAACCAGCTCTGCACAATGAGATACAGATTCTTGTGTCTGAGAAGTTTGCAGTCAGCTATAATAAAAATCAAGTGCCGCAGCCCGGCCAGCCCCCAAACCTCCATAAATATCACTTTTCCCTTGTTTTATTGTTAGCAGAAGCAGCTTGGCAGTGGCATGGCACCACACTATTAGTAAACACACGTCACTACAAACACAGAACAGAGAGCATAATAACCATCAAGGAAAAAAGAGGAAGAAATTACACAACCCACCGACTCCTATGAAAACAGTTTCAGGAATATGAGGCAGTTCCAGCTGGATCTGTCGCTGTGGCACTCAACATGTGACACCTTCTGCCACCCCTCCCTGAGGGGACACTACGTGCGAAGCCAGAGGAGCTGTGAAAAGGACCTGGTGGGTTCCTGTAGTCTCTGAATATGACTCCAGATCAAGAGGCAATTCACTGCCAGACTGGCAGATACAGCCAGGTTATAGGAATCAGGCTGTGATCTTTCTGCCTTTTAACTACAAATAATAACAACACGCGTTAAGGGAATGAAAATGAGAGAGTGCTTTTGGGGGATCCATCCATGTGGGGGACCAGAAAGTCGTGGCTCCCCAAGAACCTGAAGGGGCCTGATGATTCCTGCAGAATGGTATTTCAGTTCAGGACTCCAGTGAACTCGCCCAAGCTTATAAAGATCCAAACTATGCCCTCCTGATGCTGGGAGAGGAAGCCATGGGCTTCCTCCAGAGGGAGCAGCCCTGTCCCCACCACTGCACCCACCTCATCCCTCTCCGTTGCGATCACCTCCTTTCTCTCCACCTTTTTGGAGCCACAGGAAGTCCAAGTCCAAGCATGTCTGACCCAGACCCAGCATTCCATCTGTAATCCCGCACCCACGGCTGGCTTCAGCATGGACAACAGCTGCTCAGGGCTCCACCAACACTACATGGAAGGAGCTTCCAAACGTTGGCTTGACTTATTTTAGGAAGGACTGCCAGTCATCATCATCATCATCATCATGGCTAGGCTTCGCGAACGAAGATTTGGGAAGGGTTCTACCCACGCCTGCTGCAATGGACTGCCGGTAAGACCACCAGAAAAATGCAGGTATGGATCAGAAAGTACAAGGAAACATGGAAGATACTACTCACTGCTACGGGCTGTTGCACAGGGCACTGATAAACATTATTAGCATTTCTCTAAGCACTAAGAAAAGCCATTTCCTGCAGTCAGAAAGGGTGTGAGAGATTGCAGTGCCCTCCGGAGACAAGCAGAGGAGAAACCCACGGGGATCACAGTAGGGATGGATCAAAGAGCAGTGGAGTGGATGCCAGGCAGTATCTCCAGCATGGACACATTCGGGAGAGGAAAAATGCCTGATTTTTGGCACATGTAAATATGGAGACCTGGAGTGAGAATACAGAGTGATCAAGGAGCAAGTTCAGGGGTAGCTCATGAAGGGTGATGGTGGACCTCTAAGTTTCAGCCAGAAAGTGACACCTAGAGATATGAGACTGTACAACCAGAAGGTGGAACTGACTAGACAAAGCCTAGGATGAAAAGGAACTCAAGATATATAAGGAGCCTTCAATGTAAATAACCAGAGAAAACTGAGGAGTTAAGGGGAAAAAAGCAGCAGACAGAGAAATAAAGGAGGCTGAGAAACAAAACTGTATCATGGAGGTAAAAGGAAGGCTTAGAAGAGGGCAATAAACTGGAGCTCCAATTTCTGAGTCAGGAAAGAAGCAGAAGAGACTTAAAAGGGAGAGTAGGAAAGATATCCTGAAAGGAGGAAAAGATCATCCTGTAATTTTTCAATCATCTTTGAATTTATCAGCAAGATCATGAATAAGAACATGTAGACGTGATACTTAGGGGCATGCTTTAGTGGTGGATCTGGCACTGCTGGGTTAATGGTTGGTCTCAATGATCTTAAAGTTCCTCTCCAACCTAAATTATTCAGTAATTCTAATACGAGGAGGGCAAAAGCAGCAAGTCAGAAGTTCCTTAGAGGTGTCTGGGATGATGCAGATGGAAGCAGTGGAAAGACATGTCTTTTGGGTGAAATCTACAGTGATTTTCAATATGGCAACTAGAATTTTTCTTGATAAATAAAAATCAATTCTAAGGTATATATAGGTGTTAAAGTAACTTGATCTCATTTGGCACCTGACAAGTAAGAAAAATGAGTGTGCTTTATATAGAAAAACAGACCCAAATGGAGCACAACAGAAAGAAAAGCGTGTGGTTCGTACTTTTGATACCGTTCAGAAAAGGTTATTCTTACCTATGTGTTTCAAAGTCCTTTTGGACCTCTTTTCAATAGACAGCCTTGCACAAAAGTGAGTGAATGCCTTTATTCCTACAGAAAGAAAGAGGAAAATATGTCTAAGAATCCTCACCACTCTCTGCCTGGGAGGAAAAATTATTCCACGATTTGTTAAAGTTCACGATATTGGATGCAGATGAATGAGAATCTCTCAGCAATTTAAAAAACATCCCTATGGAATCTGGGAAAAGGGTTCAAAGTGGTAGCTCCCAAGAGGAATTGCTGGAGACAGCTTCCAAAGCCTTCATCTGCAGTTCAGCAAGGACATCACCACTGGCACACTGGAGACACCCCGGCTACCTCCTGCGTCCACCCTGCTGCTGGACCACGCTGGCAGCAGCAATGCCCTCTGGAATGTCCACGGCAGAGGAAGGAACATCTGCTGTGTCCATATGTGGCTGGACAAGATGTGCCTTCGTTGGACATCCTGCAGCAGCAGAGGTTGACATTAAGCCTTTGAGTGGTCACACGCAGACTTTGGATGTAACAGTCTGTCAGGAGGCGGGGGGGAAATTCACACCTCTTGGTGCTGTTGTTTTGCTTGGTCTCCAGGCTCAAGGGAGCAAGTTGATTATCTTAAGAAGCCTCCAGTGGTGCTGGGAACCAAAGGAACTTAAAAAACTTAAAACTGGAAAATAAAACAATATCTGCAGGAAAACGCTAAATGTACAGGATCCATAATTTTTCCAGCACAATAAATGTGGATGTCCTCAGCCTCTGTTAAAAAGAAGGACTAAATAAGTAGCCAGTTGTTCAGCGCATGGTTTGAAGTTGCTGTAACACACACTAATAAAGTGCCTGTCACAGTGTCTTGCTGAGTGGGTTGGTGTAATAAAGGCAGATGGCAACAGATCAGCAAACGGGTTTTACTACTCAGCAAATGGTATAAACTTCTCTGCCCTGCTCAAGAAAACCCAGCAGTTTTTCAGTTTCCCATCACTTTCTACTCTCATTCCCTTTGCTAACAAAAACATCCTATGGGCAGGTGAGGGGGTGCATTCATTGTGCAACGCTGACTGTGAATTTTGATCAAAAATCTGAGTCAGACTTACAGAAACTGAATGGAAATACAGCTTATAGAAACTGATGAGTCACAGTAATTGAGCCTCAATTAACTATTTGGTGTTTGAGGGCATATTTACAGTTTTCTGAATCTTAGATCAACAGTAAAATAGGACATTATTTAGTATTAATTCTGGATTTAAAAATCTGATTTTTTTTCCACAGTTTTGAATGGATTTATCTGTGATGGTTTGGAATGGATTCCCAGCAGAATTACAATGATGGTGTGAACAGGGAACAGATTCAGATGAGGCTTCTTGTGTCTGATAAGAGAGAAGGTACCTGGCCCATGAAACACCTGGGGAGCAGGCCAGAAGAAAAACTGTGAAAATATAGAGGCAATTAAAGGTAAAGAAAGTGGATTCATAATTTGTCTTTGGCACTGCTTATGATGTTGGTGAATCACCCAGGATATTATACCCAAGACACCATCAGTGACAGGCAGCATGTAAAGATAGTTTGAAAGTCTCACCTTAGACACAGAGTTAAACTGAACCAACCTGCCTTAAATAAAACAAAGTAAACAAAATATTTTCACAATAATTTGTGATTTAAAATGCAATTTTTGCACTTATTTCCCATTTCAGAGAGAAAAATAGCATCTACATGAACACCTTTGCCTACACTAAAGATCCTTTTCCATTATTTTCATATTCTTTGGCTTACCAAAAATAATGTCAAGAGCTGGAAACATTATTTCTGGAACATGAGCCTTCTGCCCTTCTTCAGTGAAGCCCAGATTTCTCAAACAAGGCCTCTTATCAGCAATGCCCCCCAGCACTTGGGAATTCTGAGGCTGGCTGGCACGGGCACTTCCCAGCAATTTTCCCTGCAGTGAAGGTGCTTAAAGGCTTGGGACAGCACAGTCAAAAGAAAGATTTTTAGGTAGAAGACAAGAGCGTAATTTAATTTATATGAGTGATGCTGTGTTACACTGAGCTGAGGACCAAAGTAAACTGCAACCCCTTCCTACCTTACCCCTTCCCCACCTTCAACATATGAATAGCATAAGGATTATGGAGAGTTTTAATTTCTTCTTTGGTATCAAGTATTTATTTATTTTCTCTGTTAAGAGATTAAGATATGAATAGAAAACTATATTTCTTTCAAGAAAATGTTCTAAGAGAGAGAGGCTGTTTGTGAGTATGGGGTTGGAAGAAGCCTGGCACAGCAGGCAGGATCTCTAATGCCTTAATGAAGATAAGCAGATGAAAAGGACCACTTGTGGATTGCCACTGCCTTGCACTGAAGTGGTGGGTTTGTAAAATAATTCCTTCTGATTCATTTTCTGGTTACATTATGGTTCTTCAGTCAATTATGTTACCGCATAGGGTTGGAAAGCAGATTCCTGAGTAAACAGCCAAGAGCAGACAAATTAGTTGAGAAACCCAAGCAATGCTCTTTATCACATGAGTTTTGATGACTATTATGGGTGATCACACACAATCCCTTGGTTTCCCACTGGTGTGTCCCTGCCCTTACAAATGGTCTGTGTGCACAGACCCCCAAGAGGATTTCATTGCAACTATTCCCAACACGCTCACAGCTGCAGAATCCCCCACAGAAACAAATCAGAGAATCCCAGAATATGCCGAGCTGGAAGGGACCCACAAGGATCATCCAGCCCAACCCCTGGCCCTGCACAGGACCAGCCCCAAGAGTCCCCCCCTGTGCCCCAGAGGATCATCCAAAGGCTCCCTGAGCTCTGGCAGCCTTGGGGCTGTGCCCACTGCCCTGGGCAGCCTGGGCAGTGCCCACCACCCTCTGGGGGAAGAGCCTTGTCCTGAGATCCAACCTGAGCCTGCCCTGACACAACTCCAGCCATTGCCTGGGGGCTGTCCCTGGTCCCCCCAGAGCAGAGATCAGTGATTTTTTTTTCTGCTCTGAAAATCATGAAGGGGGAGAGGATGCAACCATCAGCCTGTTCAAAGGTGTGCTTTGGTGTTGGAGGAGCCAAGTGAACTTCTCTTTGGGGGAAAAGCCAGCGAGACCTCTCAAGGCTTGGAGCAAGTGTCATGCTGGCTTTGCCCCCAAAGAGCCCTCATGCCCATCCTGCCAAGGCTGCCCGCTTGGATCTCTGTGAAGGAGCTTTTCCAGAAAGGGAAATAATCCCATTACTGTAATTCACTCTGTTTGAAGAACTTTCTCTCCTCTGTAATCAGCAGGTTTGACCTGCATGGTCTTGCCCCTTGCAGGCTTTGTAATGTGAACAAGCCAGGACTAGGGAAAAGGCAAGGAATGCAGACTAAGGGAGGGATCTCAGCTGATTTTCTTTATCCCCGGGGGCTGCCAAGAGAGAGAGCCTGGGCACCTGGAGCTGTGCCAACCCATCGCCTCCAAGCCTTGAGCATCCCCATCCTTCTGGGGCTCAGCCGCCTCCATCCCCTGCAGTGCCTCCACTGCCCTGTCTGCTTATGGGGGCTTTGTGGGACGAGGAACTTGCCTGCACAGATCCCACCAGGACAGAAATAAAAGCAAACACAAGGCAGCTCATTCAGAGCTCCCATGTAATGTGTTAGCAGCACTTCCAGATCAAAGCTTTGGGATTTGCGTTGATATATTCTGGTTTGCAGCTGATAAAGGGAGAAGTTTAGGCTTCCATGGATTTGTGTATGAAAAAAAGAAACTCTACAAGGCAGTTTTTCTCCATATTGTTCTGTATTAAGTCTACTTGCTAGTAAGGGTCCACCTGGAAGCTTCTGCTTCTTACAAAGCCTCAGCAGAGCTGCAAAGGCCATGGTTTGGCTCAGGAGCCATTCTCTGTGATTAGAGCTCTGAGCTGAAGCCAAGCAAACTAGAGTGGCTGAAATATATTCCCATGGTTCACGAGGGACTTGCACGAGGTCCTGCATGGACATCCCCCGGCATGGGGGCACCTTGCACTGTGCACCACATGACCTCTCCACATACCAGGTCTGATGGGTATTATTCCATCCTGTGCTCCCCGAGGAACTGTCTCAACACCATGTTGGAATCTACTCTGAGTTTTTTTGGAGTATTTTTTTTCTTGTTCTTCTGGGAGTTAACACCTCATCCTTATTAAGAAAATCGTTTAACATCTTGTTCGGTAGATTTTATTTGTGACTTTTATTATGAAGCAGGGAAGTGCTGGTGCACACTTCTGGCTTAAACCCCGGGCTTAATCTCATTACTATTCAAGAAGGTGCTGCCCTTTGGTGGGTCATAATGATACGAAAGCAGACCCAGTTCCTGACGGCAGCAGACACAGCCTGGCCGTGGGCAGGGCGCGCTGGCCGCCTGCCCGGCACACAATGGCTGCGTGGACATGTGCAGATCCTCCTTCAGCAGAAGACATTGCTGCCCAAAGCTCTGCTCCCTCCTTGCCTGGGGACTGCAGAACCAGTTACATGAGCAGGTTCTCCAGGTTTTGGCCCAACAGCTTCTTTGGCGGGCGATGGTTTGGGGCACCACGAAGTCAGAAAGATCTAAAGCTGCTGGAGAGTGTTCAAAGGAGGGACATGAGAATGGTAAGACATGAGTCTGGAGGGGCTGTGAGAGGAGCAGCTGAGGGCACTTGGTGTGTTCAGCTGGAGAAGTGGAGACTGAGGTCAGTCCTCACCAGGGTCTGCAGCTCCTCCCGAGGGGCAGGCACTGATCTCTGCTCTGGGGGGAGCAGGGACAGCCCCCAGGCAATGGCTGGAGTTGTGTCAGGGCAGGCTCAGGTTGGATCTCAGGACAAGGCTCTTCCCCCAGAGGGTGGTGGGCACTGCCCAGGCTGCCCAGGGCAGTGGACACAGCCCCAAGGCTGCCAGAGCTCAGGGAGCCTTTGGATGATCCTCTGGGGCACAGGGGGGGACTCTTGGGGCTGGGCCTGTGCAGGGCCAGGGGTTGGACTGGATGAGCCTTGTGGGTCCCTTCCAACTCAGGATTTCTAGGAAGATTTCTGCAACAGGTGGAGCAAAGGCTGTAGACAATGTGTAGTGGTTCAGAAATAATGTGCTTATGCCTCTGGTGGGGGCCATTCATTCAAAGCCCTTGGGGAGGGTCACTGTGCTCCTCTCAGGCACTGAGAGGATAAAATAGACCCAAAGTGAAGATGATGGAGAATGAGGGAGGAAACATATGGATATAAGCACCTTATAGTAAGTTAGAGGACAACACAGGCCACAGGTTAGTGTCTGCAAATTGCATAATCCATTAGGTTGGAAAAGACCTCTGAGATCAAGTCCAACCTGTGCCTGATGCCCACCTTGTCTCCCAGCCCTGAGCACTGAGTGCCATGTCCAGTCTTTCCTTAAACAGCTCCGGTGACAGGGACTCCACCTCCTCTCTGGGCAGCCCCTTCCAATGTTTAATCATTGCACACTCCGAGTGATCTCCCTTCTTACCTCAACTCTGTTCTATCTTTGATAAATGGCATGTCTTCCATATAAATCCTTTCATGCTTTGAAGGGTGGTGAAGAAATATAGAGATATCTGTATTCATGTAAATTATTACCACTTCTCCCACCCCCTTGGAGCAATAACTCAAAATAACATCCCAGTAAAGCCAAGAATCTGTTTTTGTCATTTGCTCCAACAAGAGAGGAGTCACAGGGATAAGAAACTTGGAAATCTCCATGAGGCTGAGAGCTGACAGGATGGCTCACAGCACGAAAATCTGCTCCACAGCTACTTCTGCTTATACACACTGTGCTGTGGCCATTGTATATCTGAGGCACTCAATCTGCACAGTGTGATTCTCCACAGAGGTCCTGGTTGTCACCAGCCCAGGCATCAACCATCCCACAGTCTTTTCCCTCATTGACACGTGTTTTTCATTAACCCACACGAAGCATCCACACAGATCTGTCCTCCAGGAATTGCTCCTGGTAGCAAACAGTGATTGCAGTCTCAGCCCAACCTCCTGCTCGGTTCTCATGCTTGGTACCGATGGAACCAGACCCTTGGATGATGGGATGGACTTTCAGATCACACAATCACGGAATACACTGAGTTGGAAGGGACCCACAAGGATCATCGAGTCCAAATCCTGGCTCTGCATAATATAAGAAACATATGAAGCTGTTACAGAGTGTCCAAAGGAGGCAACAAAGGTGGGGAAGAGCCTGGAGGGGCAGCGTGTGAGGACACTGAGGGCACTTGGGGTGTTCAGCTGGAGAAGAGGAGACTGAGGGGACACCTCAGTGCAGGTCCAAGTCCCTGGGGAGGGGCAGAGGAGGGGCAGGCACTGATCTCTGCTCTGGGGGGACCAGGGACAGCCCCCAGGCAATGGCTGGAGTTGTGTCAGGGCAGGCTCAGGTTGGATCTCAGGACAAGGCTCTTCTTTCCCCAGAGGGTGGTGGGGCACTGCCCAGGCTGCCCAGGGCAGTGGGCACAGCCCCAAGGCTGCCAGAGCTCAGGGAGCCTTTGGATGATCCTCTGGGGCACAGGGGGGGACTCTGGGGCTGGTCCTGTGCGGGGCCAGGAGTTGGACTGGATGGTCCTTGGGGGTCCCTCCCAGCTCAGCATATTTTGGAATTCTGCCCTGCAGTCACACAGGCACCACAACCTGAGCACGATGCAAGGAGAGCAAGGTAATAAACCCATACATGGATGTGTCTGTCTGCTGTGTATCAGACCACTGACAACTTATTACACACACACTTGGCACAGGTGGGAAATACAGCGGTATGGGAAGAGTCTTGGAAGAGTTCAAGGGGAAGACACAGGTATTGTTATAAAAAAATAGAATTGAAAGTGTAAGAACACAAGTGTTTGTGGAAGGTCACCAAATGATCACTCAAATAAAGGGGAGGTTGGCTATGCCAGTTTATTTTGACTGTTCTGGAAAGCTTAAGTATGATTCCAATCTACTTCATAAACTTTTTCTTCATGTAAAGGTTGGGTTCAAATAAATAAATAAATAAATGAATAAACAGTGACGAAAGATACTCTGTTAATCTCAAAACTCTCTTTAAATTATAAGACTGGCATTGCCAGAGCTATGCCCTTTGCAAGCACAGGAACTGACTTAGCATTGATAAATGCAGATATTTCTTGGGGATCTGCAGGAAAAATAATCAACTCCAAATTGTTGTTGAGAGTAAAATCCTCAACAGAATCTGGCACCTTCAACAAGTTGCCTGCATTTTTGAATATTCCCATACATTAGGCTACCTTGGCTTCCATAAAACACCTAATTAATCTAGTTATTTTATTTAAAATAGAATCCCTCCCCACAAGGCTTATAGGATTGGGCTAGTTGGAAATGAAACTTGTTTCTCCTAAGACATTTCCATGAGTCTGACAGTGTATTTCTTGTAGCTGATGGCTTGAGATAGCCCTCTAGGAGCAAAGGCAGTTGGTAGACTGACATTAGGTAGGGACTCCTTTGTCCTTGTTCTGTCCATGTCCTGGTTTTCTTGATGGTTTGAGCCCATCATGTCAAATTCCCTAAGCTTATTTCAGACAAGGAAATTCTAGGCAGCTTTTTTCTTAAATAAATATTTTTCTTTCTTTGTAGAGTCAATGTTCCTTTCTCAGCCTGAGATTTTGTGACTTGCCTGTATCAGCCTTTTTACCAAGCCAAAGCATTTCATCCCCTGAAGGTTTTATCTGAATCCTCAAACAATGTTGGAGCAATGACAGAAAGGAGGCAGGAATTGCAGAGTGCCTCTGTCATTACTAGTCTGGCCCTGACACTCAGAGGCCATTAACCAGCCCAGCCTTGTGCCTAGAAATATAATCTAACCACCTGGAATAATTTGGCACCCTTAACTGTGCTTTTCTTCTCTAAAACATTCAGTGCAGAGCTCGTCCTCGTGAAAGGAATGTACCCGACAGAGAGACACTCTCAGCTGCAGAAGGGAAAGGACACGTTAGAGCAAGATAATCCAAACATCACTAAAATATTGCAGGCAGGGAGCTGCAGACCCTTCTCAGCTGCAGTGTACAAATGGAGGGCAGAAATGGTGGCTTGCACCTCTTGTACCCAGCCAGGCACTTTGATAACTTCTCTTGTTTTCACGAGGGATCACTTAAAGGCAAGAGGGGACAGGAGAGAGATGTGTTGCAATCGTCGGATACAAGTGAGACACTTCAATGGCTGTTGGCTTCTGAGCCGATAGATCAGTGCTATCCATATGCACAGAGTTTATTTTCTTATGGCCCACACTTTTCTGGCGAGCTGGCTGATGCGGAGGGTAGGCTGGGAGAGATGAGGCCAGGGATTCGTTGGCTTTAATGCACAAATGAAAGATGCTTTCAGTCAGCTGCAGCCTGGGTGCCAGGTTTTATTTTTTCAGTGCTCTCACTTTGGGGTGGAGAGGGCTGGCCCTCTCCTTCCTCATGCTTCCTTTGCTCTCGCATAATCTTTGTGGAGCTGCAGAAAAGAATTTTCCCATAAATAAACAAAATATTGAGTTACTCACCATGTAAGTGACGACAGAAGAGAGCCCCAAGTCATCTTCTTAATTTCTACGCACAACGCAGCGTGCCAGCTCTCAGATAAAAGATGCATGAAAGAAAATGGCATTGCTTCCAAGTCCGCATAGTTTTGAACTCAAATCACCGCGCCGTCAGTTTCCACGTGCTCGTGTGCGCATTGGGGCACAAGGTTCAGCCGTCTGCCTGCCCACCTCCCCAGCTCCCGGGGCACGCTGTGGTGCCTTCCCCTCTGCCACCACCCCCCTGTGCTGCTCCCAGGCTTTGCCGTGCTCACCACCCCGCAGAGCGCTCCACTTTAACTCTTGCAGGCCTAGAAAGTGACTTTTTTTCCCAAGCAAAGTGCTAACTTGAGACCTGGTGCGAGACAACACCCACATCCTGCTGAAATCGCAGCTGCAGCTTTTCTTCCCTTGTTGGAAATTAGGACTTGGCTCTAGAAACTTTAATTGGAGATAAATTGCTGCAAAGGTCTTTGTAAAGCCCTTTTGCACAGAGGTGGTTTCGTCAGATTCTACTGGGCAATTTACAATTAGGCTACTTTGAAAAAATAATTTGATAGCAGAAACACTTTGCTGAATAATTTCAAGGCTCGCTATAGACATTATTCATGAGAAAACGATTCAAAATATTCAAGACAGAAATATAACACGACCCTGGTGGATTTGGTTGTCTACACAGGCCTTGCTGCTTTGCTTTGGGCTCTAACGGGGACTCTCACACTACTTAGCTGGAAGGAACCATCCTAAAAGTCCATTTTTTGTTTGTGGGAGGAGGGACTGGGATAACACTTTGTACCCCATTAACCAAATGCCATGGGGAGGCTTCAAGCACAGGGCAATATATAGTAAGAATGTCACTACACTGGAATGTCAGCCAAAAGGTCCAGGATAAATCCAGGCTGAGAGGGAAAATGAATACCTGGGACATGAAATAATTTTCCAGAGTTCCCAGACAGCCTTTGGAAAGGCGAAGGACTGAACCTCTGCACCCTCAGGTCCAGGGCAGCATTAAAAACCCATGCCCTGCTTTCAGCAGCAGCCTCATTCAGTCCCACCATATCCAACTGCAGCTACAGCTGAGCTGTTCATGTCTGTGATGACAGAGAGCAAAACGATGCTATCCCAGAGCAGGGCAGGCACGTCTGGGCCAGCAGCCCTCAACCAGAGGTCTGAAGATGCAATCTGTATTCACACTGTTCACTTTTAACTACCCAGAGTGTGCAGGCTGCATAGCACAGAATTTATTTCCCTGTAGCTGCATACATATTAATTTACGTTCTTGGAAACAAAAAACTCCACAAACCCAATCCAGAAGGTGAAAAAAAAAAACCCTAACAAAGATTAATAGACAAATACACATATAGTTGCAAATGGACTCATTCTGCTGCTTCAAATATTCTTACCAAAGTGCTCTCAGACTGAAAAATTTTATTCATACTATTTAATCTTTTATCAGTGCAAAAATGTTAGAAAAGTGGCTCTAGATAGTCATAAAAGATCTTTCCTGACTTCAGAACTTTTTAGATCATGTCCAGAGTGAAGGGACAAAGACAAGAGGAAAAAGTAGGGGGAAAAAAGGCTTTTGCACAGAATATAACCTGGAGGGTTAGAGCAAAGTCTGTAAGGAATGGTAATGTGAGGGATACTTGCAGACACCACGAGCTGACCAATATGATGAAGGTAATGCCATTTATTGCTGTGAAAACACCCCTTAAATAACCCAGAGAGCTCACACACTGCACACACACTGCAAACCACCCCGGGACTGGTTAATGCCAATGACACACAACTCTACTGGTGTAAAATAAAATTCTCGTGATCTCTCTCCATGGCTGTTGTTTTTCAATCTTCTGCTGCAGCTTCTCTAAGTTTACATTCTTCTCTCTGTTGATCTCCACAGAGGCTTCTTAAAAGTAGCTTTTCCCTGCAGTCTCGCTCACATGTCCATTTTCTGCAAGAAATTTCCCAGCAGAATGGGGCATTTGGTTACATTGCACAGTTACATATCTAAAATAATTTCATAGGATCCCAGAATATGCTGAGCTGGGAGGGACCCACCAGGATCATCCAGTCCAGCTCCTGGCCCCGCACAGGACCAGCCCCAAGAGTCCCCCCCTGTGCCCCAGAGGATCATCCAAAGGCTCCCTGAGCTCTGGCAGCCTTGGGGCTGTGCCCACTGCCCTGGGCAGCCTGGGCAGTGCCCACCACCCTCTGGGGGAAGAGCCTTGTCCTGAGATCCAACCTGAGCCTGCCCTGACACAACTCCAGCCATTGCCTGGGGGCTGCCCCTGGTCCCCCCAGAGCAGAGATCAGTGCCTGTCCCTGCCCAGGGAGCTGCAGACTTGGAGTAATGCGACGTGTTTAAATAAACCCTCTCACTGAATGAAGGTGTTTCCTTCTCATCCAAGCCTCCTGCTGCACGAGTGTGTCTCCCCTTACCCTGGAAGGAGAAGACAAGTGTCCTGCTCAGGCTCAGGTGTCCCAAGGAGTCTTCAGGCTCTGCTCAGCCCCCTCTGCCCGCCGCCCTCTCGGAGGTCACCGTGGTGGAAACCAGGGCAGTTTGATATAAAACAGCCCCCAGGCCCCGGGGTGATGAGGAAATTGCTGTCAGCAGTGCTGGGGCTGCCCATCTGCTGTGGCGTGTCCCTGGTGGGCTGGTCTGCTCGTGGTCAGTGCCAGTTGTCCCTGCGGGCACAGGGACACAGCTTGGGGACAGATCGAGGAGCTGCTGCCTCCCTGTTCCCTCAGGGACCTGCTTTCCCATGGGGCTGGAGTGATCAGCATCTCCCCCGCTGCTCGGAGCTTTTCCTGGGTGACAATTCTGTGTGTCCCACGTGCCTGGTTGTCTTCCAGCTGAGTTGGGGAGGACCCTTAAGAGAGAGGGGCTCGCATCAGACCTCAGCTGGAAGACATTTTCTGCATAATTATAGAGTCATAGAATGGTTTGGGTTGGAAAGGACCTTGAATCTTGTCTTAGTCCCCCCCCTGCCATGGGCAGGGACACCTTCCACCAGCCCCAGTTGCTCCAAGCCCTGTTCAACCTGGCCTTGGACACTTCCAGGGATGGGGCAGCCACAGCTTCTCTGGGCACCCTGTGCCAGGGCCTGCCCACCCTCCCAGGGAAGGATCCCTTCTTGGTATCTAATCTAAATCTCACCTCTTTTAGTTTGAAGCTGTTCCCCTTTCTCTATCACTATATGTAATGGTGGAGAAGTTACTTGGTTTTCTGTATAACGTCTATTTTTTTAGTTTGGAATGCAATTTTACGTTGCAAATGAGATCTCTTCCTTTTCTTGCTCTGACTCAAGCTGCAGTTCCGTTCCCCATGACCTGCAGGAGTATCATCTCCCACTGCCTTTTGCTCCCCAAACCTTACTCTGGAAAGGCACTTCCACCCTGCTGATGCATTTGTTCTTCACAATGCATCAGAAGCTGAATGAGATGTATTTTTTTTTCCTATTCCCTCTTTCATTTTTTTATGTCTCCTTTCAATTTTCTTAAAGAGAGGAAAAGATAATTCTGGCATTGAGTTAATTGAAAAAGGAAACCAAAGCCTAGTTATTTATTAGTAGCCAGAAGCCCAGACGAAGTTAACTCCCTGGCCCTTCTTTTCTGACATGAAATTGTCACTAATACATTGCTATATTCTTATAAAATTTAATTTATGAAATATCATTGACATTTGAAAGAGCTTGCACTGACTGGAACCCAGCAAGAGGCTGAAGTTTATGGCCCCTAACAAGAACAGACAGAACCAGAAAATCCTTCATGTTCTCCCAGCTAACCATAGAAAGAGCCATTTTTTTTCTTCTAAATAATCTCAAGGAAAAGTTAGCAAAACATAAATTAGAACGACTGCCACTGATTTATTTTACTGAATAAAAAGGACATTCAGTAGCAGGTCATTTGTTTTTGTTTTCTTTCAGAGAGTAAATGGAAACATATTCTTACCTCACTTTTCTCACAAGTACAGTAGATTTCCTAAGCTTGTGTGAAGGTTTTATTGCCAGGAAAAAGTGGTCGAATATTCAGCATTTGTAATGAGGGCATCATCAGACATGGAATACAGCTGTCAGGGCTGGGGCAGGCAGTGCCTGGGCATTGGCTGGTTGGGTTCTGGCCACTGGTGTCCCTGCGTTAATTCTGAGCCTATAACCTCCCTTTGCAGGTCGTTTTTGGAGAAGGTGTATTTCTGAATAAGAAAGTGCCGGGACCTGATGAGGAGGCTCAGAAGCCGTGTCAGTTTGTAAAGAACAGGGAGCTTTTCTTGTCCACAAGCACAGAATGGAATCGACTGTACCAGATGGGGCTGCGGGGCTGCTGAGCCCGGGGTCTGCTCTGGGGCAGCATCAGCTCCTTCAAAGGAAATGCATGTCAGAAGGTTTTTCTGAGTACTAACAGGACCACTGAGCATTCATCCCTCTGACAAATTGCAAAGTCAGTATGATCAAGTGGATTACAAATAGGACTGGAAATTCCTGAGTTCCTGTTCTGGCTCTGTCCTTGATTTTCTTTTGTGACCTTAAGCAAATCATTTGAACTTCTCCGAGCCAGATTCATTGCTCCTGTAATTCCATTTGATATAGTAAATGAGGAAGTATATGGACCTATATATCTTAATTTTCCTATCTGTAACCGTGGGTGAATGCTTTCGGTATGTAATTATTACCCACAGGTTCTGAGATGTTTCAAATCTTTACAGCTCTTTGATGTCAGCAAAGCTATTTGTTGATACATGGAGGATCTGTGTGGTAAGAAGTTTTAGAAAAGTTTTAAGCTTTCATCCAAGAGTGGGTGGAAAAACACTGTATGTATATTATATATGTTTAATCTTGTTTTCAGCCTGCTTTTAAGTGTGAAAATTTGCCTATCGTTTTTTGCCCAACAGATACCTGAGTTCTGCTGAAAGACCTAACAACTTCTGCAACTTTATCTGCCTTGTTAAAAAAACAACAAAAGATTGGTTTCAATACTGAAAAGCCCTTAGGAAAGATGGTTGGACTGCAACACCTGGGTTACCTGCACAGCTATGACCAACGAGCGGTGACAGTGCCAGGGGTGATGTCCGTGGTGCACTCGGAATGCACTGAGCACTTCACAGGCTTATTGCAAGCTCATTTTAATTATTCTCAGCTCTCTTTTCCAGCTGGGAGGTAGCTGGTGTTTATTTGGAGCTGGAAATCACTCGCTGTCCTCTGGGTGCTGCCTGGGGTGCACACCTTCAGCTCACCTCGCTCAGCTCTGGGTGGCAGCTGGGGCGCTGTCCGGGGACCCAGAAAAGGCTGTTGGGGCCCTTGGGGGCTGTTGGTCCTCCCAAGGCATTGAGAAAAGGAAACCAGGGGTTGTCAGAGCACACGGTGGCAGTTGTGCTGACATATGGATCCGGTCTTGCTAGGGCTGGACAGATCCTATAGGAGCAGTTTCATTGTAGGAACGTATAACACACAAGGTGTATGGAGTAATCAGGACTTACATTCATGGGTGTGGGAGAAAGAGCCAAGGGAAAACCACTGAGAAAGGTCCTCAGGTCCATTGTTCAGGAAAAAATAACCCTTCTGGAAATACATTGTTTTGGAAGTTTGACCCTGGGCAAAACCAAAACAAAGCAACACTGGGCAGAACTTCCCAGCACCAGCGCAGGCCTCCCCACCAGAGCCCCCCCCAAAGGGGAGAAAAACAGTGAAAAAGCCGAGGGGAAGGAGAGAAAACTTAAAAGCTTCAGACTGTGAGGGGAACAGATATATATAGATAGATATATAGATATATAGATATNTTACAGTGTGTCAGCTCTTCTTCCCTCACCCTTATATCCCATGTGATGTGAGATAGTCGGGAATATCTCTTATTAATCAATGTATGTCACCTGACTCGTTTCCCAGGAAGGCCTAAAAAACAACAAACCTAACCAAAGCCTAAAATTTAAAACTGCCACAATTGTTCCTAAAGGAGGCCAGTCTGTACTGTGGATGTACTCGCTGGCTCTGTGTGGAGGTGGCTGCTCAGAGCTTGTGGCACTAAAACTCCTCGCTAGGGTCTGGAAAGGGGGACCTGGAGGCTCTTCTGATGGTAATAGTGGGTGCAGTGAGAGGTGACTTCAGGTGATGGAGGAGGCAGATGGTCTCACAAGGCCTTGGTTCTTTCTCAGGGCTCCCAATGCCTGGAAGAGACTGAGAGGACACCTCAGTGCAGGTCCAAGTCCCTGGGAAGGGGCAGGCACTGATCTCTGCTCTGGGGGGAGCAGGGACAGCCCCCAGGCAATGGCTGGAGTTGTGTCAGGGCAGGCTCAGGTTGGATCTCAGGACAAGGCTCTTCCCCCAGAGGGTGGTGGGCACTGCCCAGGCTGCCCAGGGCAGTGGGCACAGCCCCAAGGCTGCCAGAGCTCAGGGAGCCTTTGGATGATCCTCTGGGGCACAGGGGGGGACTCTTGGGGCTGGTCCTGTGCAGGGCCAGGAGTTGGACTCGATGATCCTGGTGGGTCTCTCCCAGCTCAGCAGATTCTGGGATTCTATGATTAATATGTTGCATGAGAAGTCATTTTTTTCTCTCCTTCCCCTCTCCCCTTTGCCTGCGTTGGGAGGACTCCCTGTGTGCAGCGTCCAGGGGCTCACTGCAATGGGGCTTTGATCTCAGTTAAGCAATCTAGACAAAGCAATAACCCACCATTCTGCTGCTTGACTCCAGTATTGCTGCAGGGATGGAGACCTGACTCCAAGCCAGGCTTACCAGGGACTTCTTTTGGGTCTTGGAGCACAAAGTCGCAGAGCTGTGAGCAGCAGAAGCCACGGTACTGCATTTCATGTGCTGAAAATCTGAAGTGGAAAAGAGACCTATTAGGTCATTCATTTTGTTGGCTCTTGACAGAATTATTCCTGGTGCCATGTTCTCACCAGAGCCTGATCCTGTCTAGTTTGGAATAATTCAAGCCCTAGTGCTTCAGCTACTTTTTACTTGGAAAAACCATTTCAGTGTCTAATAGACCTCCTGGGTAGGAAACTCAGACTCAGTCAAGTCCAGTAAGAGATTCCTTGAGCCCTCTCAAACAGTTCCACCTCTACCTTTGGTGGCCGTGCAACTGAGATCCCTTGAACTCACTAAACTGAGCTTTAGTCAGTTCTGGCCCAGCTCCTTTAACGTTTGATCTTTTCTTGTGGACCTGCCCCTCTCGGCCCAGAGATCCCCACGCAGCTGTCAGGAGTGATCAGTCAAGAAATTATGGAGGGGGACTGCTCTTCATTTGCCCTGAGGCCTTTTTAATAGTTGAAAGACTGTGCAAAGGATCTTTAAAAATGAATGTTTTGTGCTGTTTATTTAATATCAATTTATAAAGGGAGTATTTTCACTAAGTACAGTAAACACCACTTCATTAAAATTACAGCGTAAATCCTCATTTCCTGGTTTCATTTGTTTATCAACAAATGTCTCTCTCACTTTTTCTTTTTTTCCTAACATACATATTCCAATTCTTCATTGCTGTAAAGGAAAGTTTTAAAGAGAAGAAAAAAATAAATTAGGTCTTGAAAGCTCAGAGACCATTAGAACAAATCATAATAAAAATGTTGGGTTTTGCACTTTTCCCTTGGCTGTATTTCATCTGTCACAAGCCCTGCAGCCGGGGCTCTCGAGGCTGGCAGCACTCACTGGTTTTACCAGTGCTGCAGCTCTGTCCCAAAAAATTAATAAGGAGCAAATTACTGATAAACATGGAGGGGGATGAACCACATGTACTTGTCTCTGGTCAGAAATTCATCTTCATCTCTTTGTATAGCCTTGGGAAGAGAGTGAAACTCCCACCCCAGGCACTTTCATCCAGAAAACTTCTGCTTGATGTGAGCTCTGGACGTGGCTTACGGAGCCCTGGTACAGAAAATCCTAAAGAGGTTCTGCCACAGAGCCCATGCTGGGCAGGAGGAGTGTCTTTGGCAATCCCAAGCACAAATGTAGGAGAGTAGGTGGGGAGCAGCCCTGGGGAGAAGGACCTGGGGGTGCTGCTGGGGGAGAGGCTGGACATGGCCCAGCCCAGAACCCCCCTGTGTGCCCTGGGCTGGTCCCCCAGCGTGGGCAGCAGGGCAGGGGGAGATTCTGCCCCTCTGCCCCCCAGCTCAGGTGACACCCCACCTGCAGAGCTGCCTCCAGCCCTGGGGCCAGCACAGCAAGGACATGGAGCTGCTGCAGAGTCCAGAGGAGGCACCAGGATGGGCAGAGGGATGGAGCAGCTCTGCTGGGAGAGCTGGGATCATTCAACCTGGAGAAGGGAAGCTTCCAGTGGCCTTCCATTACCTGAAGGAACCAATAGGAAAGGTGGAGAGACACTATTTACAAGGAATGACAGGACAAGGGGAATGGCTTCCTAGTGCCAGAGGGCAGGGATAGGTGGGATATGAGTAAGAAAACCTTCCCTGTGAGGGTGGGCAGGCCCTGGCACAGGGTGCCCAAAGCAGCTGTGGCTGCCCCATCCCTGGAAGTGTCCAAGGTCAGGTTGGACGGGTCTTGGAGCAACCTGGGCTGGTGGAAAGTGTCCCTACCCATGGTAGGGTGTGCTGGAACCAGAGGATCTTTAAGTTCCCTTCCAACCCAAACCTTTCTGTGATTCTCTGATGGGTGTCAGCAGTTTGCAATGTTTTTTTCAAGAAGAACTGTCTCTGAAGTTTCTATGATTCAGGAGTCAGCGGTTGCTCTTAATAGAAAAACAGCATCATGTTACAGAATACCTCTCAGGTGGCAGGTACAACTGCATCTTAAATATTCAAATGTAATTTTTTTAACTGAAAATGTTAATTTAATCACAATGAAACATTTTCCTTTATAAAAAAAACATAACCTTAATGACTGAAAAAATCCCCTTTCTTCTACATTTTTCATACAGGAAAAAAAATTAATTTCCTTATCAGTTCTATTTACCAAGCACATAAGAGAGGTTTATTAATTGCAAGCATTCAGTGCAGAACTGGATTAACAGCCTCTGTACTGATGGGGGACCCAGAAGACTCAGGGGTGTTCCAGGAAACCTCCTGCCATTACTGGGCAGACATTTTCCCAGCTTCAGCCCCTTATCCCAGCCAGCCCTCAAGTCTCACTCTCAGCCCTGAGCCTTGCTTTGGCTGTCACTCCACCAGCAGGTCAAGAAGCAGGAACAGGGTGAGGAGCAAGACCAGAACGTGGAGAACCTCATCTGAATGCACACCCTGCCTGCAGTCCAGGGCCTCTGTCCTTCAGGCCTGGTGACTCCAGGTCCTGCACATACATTTAGCTTTTCCACACAGTACAGTCAAGTCTGGCAGCAAGTGCCCTCTCCTGCAACGTGGCTTCAAGTGTGAGTGGACATCCCAACAGGGCCAGATGGCTTTTGCTTAATTAGGGAAAGTCACACAGTGCCTTGTGTTCTGGGTCTGGCTGAGATGGAGTTAATGCATGCAAAAGAAGTGTCAATGTAAAACAGGACATATAAACAAAGAGTTTTACATCCTTTGTCAAGGACATCTACATTTACCACAGAATCACAGAACATGCTGAGTTGGAAGGGACCCACCAGGACCATCCAGCCCAACCCTCAGCCCTGCACTGACCAAGAGTCCCCCCCTGTGCCCCAGAGGATCATCCAAAGGCTCCCTGAGCTCTGGCAGCCTTGGGGCTGTGCCCACTGCCCTGGGCAGCCTGGGCAGTGCCCACCACCCTCTGGGGGAAGAGCCTTGTCCTGAGATCCAACCTGAGCCTGCCCTGACACAACTCCAGCCATTGCCTGGGGGCTGTCCCTGGTCCCCCCAGAGCAGAGATCAGTGCCTGCCCCTCCTCTGCCCCTCCCCAGGGACTTGGACCTGCACTGAGGTGTCCCCTCAGTCTCCTCTTCTCCAGCTGAACACCCCAAGTGCCCTCAGCCAGTACCTTAGCTTGGGCATTGAGGGCATGCAACAAGACAAGTTTTAGAGCAGCAACAGTTCTGCCTTGCACTCTGGTTGTTCACGCCGTGCCTTGGGCATGGAGAGGAACTGAGCCGTGGCTGTGAAGGGGAGCACAGGGTACAGGCTGTCACACACGGCCTCGGAACCCTCCCACCACTTCTCCTTCCACATCAGGCGTCCGTGGCAGGACACGGCGCAGCACGCGATGCACAGCTCCGCGTGGTTCATACGACACGCGTGTCCGAAGGGCCCTTGCCCGGGGAGGTCAGCTGGCCACCCGCCCCACTGCGGGTTTCTTCCAAGGCAAAGCACTGCAGGGAAATGGCAAGGCTGACTTCATTTGTTTTCGTACACGAGAACAGATGATTTTTGGGAAGCGGCGGTTCAGGACCGTTTGGAGTGAACATTAACGAGCCCACCATGGTGATGTACAACGCCAGTCCTGGGATTGCACACGCAGGGCTGTTTATGATCTTATGGCATTTACCTCTCCTTTCTTTCCTCACCTTTGTCTTCAGCCTGTTCCTGAGCAGAAAGCAAAGGAACACCCCGGCCCCCAGGCCCCTGACCTTTAAATTGAGCTCTCAGCAGCGTTCCCCCACCCCAGCTCCCAGGAACGCTGCATTTCCGCTTGGAAGGGGCAGATTTGAAAAACAGAAAATATATTAAATGGAAAACACAACTGGTCAGAAAAGCCATTCTATAAATTATGAGCCTGGGCAACAGAGATATTTTTCTTTGGGAATCAGTCACTCGCAGTCTCCAGGCTACCCTATGTGTAAGAAACAAAAAAACCAAACAAAGAGAAAAAGTGAAGTATTTTTAAGCTGGCTCAGGAAAGGGGGTTTTTTTTCCTTTCAAAACTGGGTAAAGGAAACTTAAAATGCAAGGGAAAGACCAACAGCAATTAAGCCCATCTGGGCACGGAGACACATGGGGGACACGAGGGATCTCCATTCCCCTTCCACTCCCTTGGTAGAGATTATACAGCTACAACACAGCTACCTCTCCTCCTTAAACCAGAGTGGTGTCACCTCATTGCTGTGCAGGAGACCATCATCACAGGTAACAGCATCACCTCTGCTGCAGAACCCTCCAAACGAGGGACTCTATCACTGGGCAGCCTCACTTGGGGAAACCAGCTGGACTTAAAACCAAAATTAGTTTCTCATTGTGCCAAAACTCACAAGCTCTGCCAACAGCAAGGCTTGACCTCTTCCATACAATCCTGTATGAAAATTGCTACTCTGGATGGGAGGGAACTCATGGAGAGTCTGCTTGGTGCCTCACTAAGCACGGTCTCATAAATACAACAGGACTGGGATTTTCAAATGCCTTAAAGGAAGTCAGACATCCAATTTCCATTATATTTTGGTGTTATTGGGATACGGAGTCTGTCAGGCTTCTCCGAATCACTTAGTTTAGTATTTGGCTCCTGGAGGCCATCCCATGATCCGAACCAACTGGAGATATTCCAGAGCATCTCAAGATACAAGTTATTCCTCAGCCTTATTGCAGGGATTTGCTCATGCCTTTTGAACTGCAGCCACCTGTGCTGCTCAGCAAGGACCGAACTGGCACAGGGTTGGAGAGGAATCAAACAGCACACAAGTGCAGTCTGGCCCTGTGAGGTGTCTGACCATGACCAAGGTTTGTCTCCAGGGCAGGATGCAGAGGGCACAGCCTATTTACAGCTGCAAACAGCAGCTTGTGAGTGGTGACATCATACTCATCCTCGGCCATCCTCTCGCTTTGGTTTCTGCCACTCCACAAAGTCACCATCATCAAACACTAATGACCCAGCAAGGCAGACACCTCTATAAAAAAGTCTCCTTAACATGGTCAAAAGCCTCGATTATTAATTATTTGTTCCTGCTATGCTCTCCTTTGCGTATTTTTAATTAATATTCATTCAACACAGGTAAGAATTGATTATTTTTTTTTCCTGGCTGGTCTTGAAATCAGTACTAAATATATCAAAAGTGTTTCAACACTCTGTCCTTGCTTCCATGGAACTATTGCTCTCCCAGTGCTACAGTGAGAGCAAAAGCTTTGGGAGGGGAAAGTTAAAAAACCTTTGTGTTCCTTAACTGCCCTGAAGTCCCACAGTAATCGAGCACCTGAATGAAAAAAACCCTGCATCTGTTGAGCTCCATGCTAGAACTTTGTCTAGGAGAGCACAGAGCCTGGCCCTACTGTAGTGACAGCAACCAGAGCTTTTCAGTTCAGAGCAACAGCACAGGTTTGGAGCAAATCACAGAATCCCAGAATGGTTTGAGTTGGAAGGGAACTTCAATATCATCCTGTCCCACTCCCTGCCATGGGCAGGGACACTTTCCACCAGCCCAGGTTGCTCCAAGCCTCGTCTGGACACTTCCAGGGATAGGGCAGCCACAGCTTCTCTGGGCACCCTCTTCCTTCCTTCTTGAAGGAAGCCAGACTAACCCCAGCCTAAAATTAAACCTCAAACACACGTAGTGGAGGTTTAGAGGCCTGAACACCAAGTGTCTTTATCTAGTGATGTGCTTCTGTTGCACCAAATCACCTGCAGACAAAGCCACTGCTCCCATTCCATTTACTGGCTTTGATTCCTTCTGCTGTCAGGTCTGAGGTTTAACCTCATCTCTGAGTGACAGCAGTCGCTGTGCAAACAATTTGGGAGCTCTGCTCTGCATCTGAGAGGAACTATTCCCTCCACAGCTGGAGTCCATTCTGCATCCCTCAGTCTCAATATCAAACCAGGTTTTTCTCTTGTCCTTGCAAATGCTGCTCAGGGATTGCACTTTGGAAGTGCTCAGTAGCTTCTCCCAAGTTTTCTGATTAAACCACATCAATTCGGTGCTATAAAACAAAATGCTCAGTGAAGGCAGGATTACAATGCCTCTGTGCACATGGACAGCTTCAGCCTCCACCAAAACTGCAGTTCCTGGTGGAGAGGAGCTATTTCTAAATAATTTCTTGACATTTTTTAAGTGATTTTCTGTTGTCATAAAGTTAGAGGCAGGTCAAAGAACCGACATCGTCTTGTTCCGAAAACAGGAACAGGTACAGGAACTTTATTGTATCAGAGGCTGTGGTTCTTATAGCCCTGAGCATGGACACATGTCCAAGGACCACTGGTTTCTCTATACATAAATAATTCCTAATTGGACACACAAACCATGCATGTCAGTGAACATGACCCATCACTTTAGAGACCGGATATCTGTTCCAGGTGTCACAGCCTTTCCTTCCGTGCATCTCACCCTGGCGTGTGCAGAAGGTTCCTGGCATAGTCCAACTATTCCACAGAGACCCCAGGTCAGCTGAAGTCTACCCACACAATTTTCAAGATTAATTATTTTTTGCATCTGACTTTACTTAACTCGTCTCTGTGATTATTATTTTACTGGATAGCAGGATATTGAAGAACTGAAGACAGACCCGAGCTCTTGGTTTGGTAGTTCTGGCTTTCCCAAGGAGAGCTGTAAGGTTTGCTTTGCTGCAAGTGCTGGCGGGCACAGCCTCTTGAAAGGAACTACACCTTTCTCATGTCAGAGCCCTCCAGAAGCTGCACACCTTAAGCAGCTGGAAGGCAAACTGCTGCGTTCACCCTCACATCTGTCAGCAACAGCATCAATACGAACACCCCCTTTCCCCGCAGTCTTGCAGTGGGTATTTATCAATAGGACACAAGGAAAGCACTTGGGCATTGGACACTTTTGGTTGCGTTCATTTCCCCATGACATCCTTGCTCCTCAGAAATCAATGCTGGCATGAAACTGGACTAACACAGGGCACCCCTTGAGCTGTAATTTGGGGCTGTTACCCCTGTGGAACAGGGGGGAATTGTTCCTTAACTTCACTGAAGCTGCAGAAAAATAACATACTGCAGAATTTGGCCTTATTTTATTTTTGCAAATGCGTCTTTTCAAATTGCGCATCTGGAATTTCAGTTCTCTTCCAAATGCTGTGTGTGATTTGCTCTCGCCAGACAAGCACACCTGGGACTAAGAAGGGGGTTTAGATAAGTGCCTTTCCATATGGCCCACTGATAAATGATTCATTCTGCACAGCTTAACTTTGAAAATAAATTCAGTATCGTTAAGATATTAAGATACCAGCTTCATATTTCACCTCATAATTGCACTTCACATATCACAAAAAGAGCTGGGCTGTTGTTTTCGCTGCTGCTGTTTGCAGATGCAGCCTGCAGAGCACACGAGGAGCTCTGGGTATTGCATCACAGCCCCCTCCTTCCTCCCATTCCAGCACACATTTTGCTCTTCTTCAGAGGATAATTTTGAGGTCGATTAATAACAAAAGGACAAACAACCGTTTTCTTCATGTGAAGTACAAATTCAGTATCCTCAGGTGAAGAAATATAGAAATACAACCCTTTAGGGTAATGCTTAATTAAATATGCTGGTGGGATCAAAGATCATCTGGGATGAAAACAAGATCAAATGAAGCAACAGGCTTCCCTGAGAGGCAAGAAGCTCAGTGCTCCTCAACCCACCCTCTTGGCACTCATGGCAACAACAACAGCCTTCTGCAACTGCTCCTCCTTTTGCTGTCCCATGTTCAACAAAGGGTCCTCACTGACCCCACAGCTCTTTTGCCCATGAACTTCCAGCATCACCATTGCCATGTTCCAGTGCTCTGGATGGGTGAAACTGGTCAGAAGATTATCCAGGCAAAATCAGAACATCCTCACATTTTGCATTTGACCCCTAAATACAAAGGAAGAGGTACATCCAGCCCTAAAAGGCTGAAATGCACCTGGTAATGTAGTGGATGAGGTTCTGATCTGCTTTTTAAGGGAACCAGAAGGGGAACCAGTAGGCAGCAACACCAGGGCAGGAACCTACATCTCCATCTCCCAGTTCTAGTCATCCTAGTCCATGTCTCTAATCCCCACAGCAGCCCACCCTGGGGACAGCACACAGTGTCCTACAGTCCAGGAAAAAAAAAGGCATCATGGAAGAGTCACCCATAGACAACAACAATCCTCACACTGCACCTCTGGACCATACTTGAGTGCTGCCAAGACATGCGTGGAGGGACACCAGGACAAAGGATCAGATTCACAAGCGCAGTCGGTCTGTTGGTGTCGAGGGACCACCTGGGTCTTCCCCCAGGCAGGTGAGGAGCGTTACCAGATCGATAAAGGTGAAAGGACCCCACTGTCAGTCAGATGACAGTCAGATGAGAGTCAGATGTAGCTCAGATGACAGCAGTCACCTTCACTGGTTCTCCTCACGAGGATCTGCCCGTGCACAGAATGAAAGGCCAGGACAGAGCCCAGCGGATGCCCTGAGCCCCTGAACTGCAGGCAGAAGGTTTCTGCTTTCTCACCGCATTTAGGGGCCAGACGAGTGGAATTTCTCTATGGGAAGAAGAGCCAGTCTCCAAATGCTTCCAGCTCCTAATGGACAGCAATCCCTCCCAAGGATTGTTTTGCATTTTTATTTTCTTCAGCCATTAATTCTTTTCAGAACAAGTGAAAATATTTCATTTGGTCCTATCAGGCTGCATGCAGCACTTTTGCTGGAACACATCTTATGTGAAAACCATACTCTGAGCCACTGGGCACAGCTTGGAGCAAAGCAGGGGCCAGCTCAGGCTGCACATCTGGAAAATATTCCTACTGGTAAGACCTGCTGGAGCAGGGAAGGGGCTCCTCAAGGAGCAGGAGGCGACCTACCATTGGCAGTGCTGTGAAGTGGAGGAGAGCAGAGCCCAGAGGGAGCCGTGGCAGGAGCAGCAGCTGGTTGATATAGTAGGTGCTGTGTCCAGCTTTGCTGGGGGATTAGAGAGCTGCCCACAGCATTTTTCCTTGTGCCTGCTGCCCAGGGACAGGTACAGTTTCCCTGCTAAGAAGGATTGTCTGAAGGGAGGTCAGGACATGAAAATCAGCTTCCCAGCCTGGGCACAGAAGGGATCCCTCAGGGTGCACCTTCAGCTGGCACAAAGGAATATAACCCCCAGAAAGCAGATGCATGCCAGCAGTACCCAGAAATGGGGCCTTTCTGACCATTAGGCAAATGTGAGAAATGGTTATTTCATGCATATTCTGAGAGTTTATTGGAAACAAAATTCTAAATATTGTGTTAGTTGCAAACAAAAGCCCAGGGAAATAAATAGACGACAAGTCAAAGTTTGACCTTGACTGATCCTTTCAGGGACAGGCAACTGAGAAATAAGGTTAGAGCAGAAATCTGCTTTCAATTCCAGGTGCAATCTATTCAAATTTAGGCACATGATAGTTTTTTCTATATAAAAGGAGTCCCAGGTGAGTGTTTATAGGTGATATATCTAGGAAAAGAAAGAAAAAAAGGAAAAAAACCCACAAAAAACCCCCTTGCTCTCTGTTCCAAAAAGTTGTCTTCTTTCTTAATTCTATCCATTTAAATTTATTGCTGCTGAAATTCCCAATGCCTGCCAAAATGTAAGGAAAGTTGCCTACTGAGGAGTGTTAGCAGCAGAACAGAGAGAAGGGTTCAGAAAGGAGCTGGGAAAGGAACACTGGAAAGCACAGATCCATCATTTGCAGTGATCGCAGCAATTCTGGGGAAGCATCCTTTGGAATTACCAGTAGTAAAAAAGAAAAGCAGCAAACAAACCAAGGAAATCCCTGCCAGAGGAGAATGGCTCAGGTGAGGGGTCTGTACAGCTGGGATTGATTGGAACCATCAGGTGAAATTGGAAATGTGGGAAACTGTGCAAAGCACTGAAAAAGATGTCCTTGGCCAGAAAAGCTTTCCCTCTGTTTCAAGATGGATCAGGAAGGAACCCGAGAACGGAAAGGCCAAGGTAAAGGGATGACTCCATTGAGGACACTTTTCCCTCAGTTCCACTGCAATGCCAGGCCAGTTCCTGCTGCTGCTCCCTCTGCTCCTCCCGGGCGCTCTGGAGTGGAACCTGTTCTGGTGAAACTGGAAGTGATCTCCAGGACTTCTGCTCCTCTTTCCAGCTTGGCTGGAATCCCTCAAAGGGTTCAAAGGTCGAAGGAAGAAGTGCAAAAGGACTGAAGATGCTTTGAAATAGTTGATAATTTTCAAGAACTGAGAGCTCCTGTAAATCCACGGTTCTCATTTACAAAAAATTCCAGTTGACAGAAACCAAAAACTTTTTTAAAAATTCCTAGAAGATTTTAAGTACTTTAGCCCTATTAACATTTTTAAAAAAATCCTAAATGTTTTGTTAGACTAGGAAAATTTGCCAAAATTTTTTAAATGTATTGAAAGACCAGCATTTTTCAGAAGAGCTGTGTTAGAAATACTCATCAGCTCTGCTCTACACTAAGAATTCATGTTACATAAAAAGACAAATAACACAGAAAAGACCATTCTGCAGAGCTGGATCGCAAATTACCCTATTTATTAAACGTACACTGAAAGCAGTGAGTGCCTCCTGACTGCCTTTTCAACCACAGAATTCAGCTAGAGCTCTGTAAAGGGCTGTTTTCTGGATGCTGTAGTTCCAGGAAGAACGGGGCATCCAAGCAGGTGAGGGAGCAGCAGAACAGCCAGAGGCCTCAGTCGAGTCCTGTACCGAGGACATCGGGTCCATTTCTAGGAAAGCCACGCTGACAGGAAATGGGGGGGTCAGCGGCAGCTCTGCTACAGAGGTCCTACACTCCAATACAGATGCATCTGTATTTTTCCATTATATTGGCGGCTTTGCCCGTATTTACTGCTCAGGGACTGTTTTTCTCCCTGCGGTGGTCCTGCCAGCACTGTGTGCTCACGGCCGGAGCTCGGCAGGCCATTGACACGGCAGTCTGGACCTTGGAGCTGGACCTTGGATCTGGACCTCAGAGCTGGACCTCGGAGCTGGACCTCAGAGCTGGACCTTGGAGCCGGGCCTCGGAGCTGGACCTCAGAGCTGGACCTCGGAGCCGGACCTCGGAGCCGGACCTTGGAGCCAGACCTCGGAGCCGGGCCTCGGAGCTGGACCTCAGAGCTGGACCTCGGAGCCGGACCTCGGA